>JAMXBB010000005.1:85171996-85771996 GCA_024138015.1 Lumnitzera littorea
GGGCTCAGGCTCAGATGCAATCTGGGACTCGGGTTTAGGTTCATGCTCCGTATAATTAGAAGGGCCAACGATGTCGATAAGGGGTTTCTTGGCATTAGGACTCGCTTCTAGCTTGGATCCCTGACTCAAGCTTATGTTTTGCACCTTTGGATCAACTAAGAGGTTGAAAAAGTTTGATTGTACAGAGGGATTTTTTATTTGAGAAGTTTCGTCGGGTTCATCTTGCATTTTCATTTTCTTCTTTTGATCATTCCCATCTTCCTGGGGGGTCGTGAGGGTATCTTGCATCATGAAAACGCTTTCTCCTAGTCTCTTCTTTGTTGAGCTCTCTTCCGCGATGGAAATGTTATTATTGTCAACTGGGAAGGTGTCCGAAGAATTGGAAGGACTAGTAGATTTGAATGGGAGAACTCGTTCCATTGTTTGCAAGTTTGTGTCCAAGTGGAGTGAAATGTGGTGTTTTTTATAGATGGATGGATGAATGCAATGCAATGCTTCTATAAAGGGTAAGATATCTCGATTTCAAAATTGTTGCATGATCATAAAAATTGTTCATGTTTTTGGATGATGAAAATCATGCTATTCATAGATAGCCTAGGATGCAATGCAAGTGAAGAATATCTCCCCAAAAAATGTGTCATTTTTGTCTTTTTAGTATTTACGATCCTAAAGGGGTAAGAAGTAGGAGAAGGTGACGTGAAATGTTTTCGTTACCAATTTTTCTCTCTTTCCATACATAGGATGATGTACTATGATCTACTTTTCTTAATTTATGTTACGTTTGGAAAGATTTAGGAAATTGAATAATAGAGCATAGTACAGCCTAAATAAGGATCTTCCAGTATACGTAGTAGCTACTTTATCTTTCTTCCATATGACTAATTGTGCGCATAGTTGGTTTTCTTAAAATTATATCTTGAAAATGTTTCTTTTTTCTACTATGTGTTTATGGAGACAACCTGGCTTCTGATTTATTTTGTTCCTGTTATTGGCGTATGATTCAAAGAATTTAATTTTTTTTTCCCTCCCTTTTCCGAGTATCCAATTAGAAATTGTACACTCGTACTATTCCATATCCCTTGGATTTTGAATTGTTAAGTTTCGAAATTAAAGAAGGTCTACATGACATACATTGGATGTGTTCAAAGAGATTTCTTTCCAAATGGAAATATTTTGTTGGAGATGCAAGAATATACATAAATTTTTGGAAACCTGTTAATGAAATGTCTGTTTAGGTGAATTTTAGAAAGTATAATAACAATTTTTGAATTTTGACCTTAGACTAATCTTTCAATTTCAAAGAAATAGTAGTTTTATAAATCATTTAATTAACTTCTATTAATATGTATGGTGGTTGACATTATGGATTACCTCATAAATGTGGTAATTTGGTCCAGATAGATGATTTGGAGAGAATTACACAGAAGGTATTAATATTTGAGGATAAATTCAAATAGGAATTAATGTTTTAAGAAATTGAAATAAATGATTAATGTTTGATTAAGTGATTTAAATAGGGAATTCAGTTAAACTTGTCATTATAATACCATTAAATTATGATTATGTATCATATTATCTAACATGTGTCACTAAGTTGGTGTTGACAAAGCACTAGCGATATTATTATAAATAAAATGCAAAAATAGTAAAAGAAATCAAATAGAATTATAAAAAATCAAAAATAGAAAGTGAAAAAATGACAAATAAAAGGTAAATAACAAATGTGGGTTGCAACAACACCCCCACCCCCACTCCCAAATTGGTGGTTACTTGCCACTATTAAACCTTAAGGGTAGATTTTCTAGCCACTTCAAGGTTACGGGCTGACTAGCGATCACATGTAGTGGGGTTACATGATCCCTTACCTTCTCTTCAACTATCCTTACTCTCCATTGGTGACAACTGGCCATCCTTTGGCTATGGGGTGGCTAGAAGTTTTTTTTATTTTATTTTCTATTTCTTTTTTTTAATTTAAATACTTTAATATATATAATTATATAATTTATATTTTATATCTTACAATCTTTGTTTCTAAATTTTTTCTTTACATTGATATACACATATATTATATATATATATAATTATAGATTAAATTATATATAAGTATATATAATTAAGTACACTAACTTTCTTTTTTCCAATTTTTTTTACTTTTCATCTTTTTATTATTTTCCAAATATTTTTATGTTTTTTATATTTTGTATAGTCCTTTTTTTTATTTGCAATTTTATAGCCACATTATCACAAAATTAGTGCCAACTTAGCACCATGTGGTGGATAATTGTCGCATCAGCTTCATTTAACGGTGTTATAACGGTAAGTTAACTGGATCTCTTATTTGAATAATTTAATCAAACATTGATTTTTTATTTGAATTTTTTGAAACATTGATAATTTATTTGAACTTTCCTCCAAATGCTAATGTCCTCTAATGTAATTCTTTCCTTTTCTATTAGGATTTCCTTATACCTTAACTCCTTTATCATTCCCTAAATAGATTTTCTGTAAAAAATAGATTTTCATTCCATGAAAAATAATGGATTGAAATAATATATCATACTTATAAGAAAAGTCAAGAGAGATAGGGATTTACAAATACAACCTACTATTGGACACATCTCTTGCACAGAGAATCGTAATGTTAATGGTACTAAAAAGTTCCTACATGAACATGGAAAGAAACCTAAAGGAAATACTAATTATTAGAAAGAAAAATGGATTAGTTTTTGTGCAGTAATTGGAAATTGTAGCGATTGAATTAATAGGTGGAAGCCAAAAAAGTGATGGCTAAATGCCCTTAATATATCATTACATTATTAGTCACTAATTGAGAAACAAATAAACAATAAGCGCAAAGGATACTCGTATTATTCCCTTAATAAAATTTGGTAATCTTCACTTAGAAAAACGAAAATTGGAGACCCTTTTCTCTTAAGGGATAAATACATATTGTCATGTTTGACATGTATGAACAGTCAACAATGTAATCATTTACAATAGGATGGTTCAAGAATCAATGGAATATGTTACACACATCGCAAATCAGAGGCCAAAACGTGCATCCAAGTGGCCTAGAAAATTCAAAGACTATATTTGATAGATATGGAGTTGCATGTGTATAAGATATTACAAATAGTAACAACAGTATAATAGGAGTTGCATTGTACAGTAGACACAAATGTATAACAAATACAGTTAGGGTTAACAACAGAAATAACAACATTCGAACATACATATAAATAAGTACAATAGAGATAGAAAGAGGATCCTTTTGGTTACCAACAGTGTAAAAGCTACTTTTGGGAGTTGCTAGCACTCGAAGTTTAGAGAACACATTTTCTTCCTCCTGTTTGTGTACCTCGTAAAATCATCAAACAGAAAAATAGTTAGACCAAATGATAGATCTAGTTATTTAGAGTTTAGATTTGGTATTAGCATCACGAAATATTGAGAGTTGCTTTATAGAAGTTGAAATCCCAGTTTAGTTTCTATACTAATAGGGAATATTCAAGAAAGAAAGAGAATACATAGAGAAAGAGAGAGAGAGAGAAGAAGGAGAAAGTACCATTTCGTGTGAGTGAATAAGAGAGAAAGTGGACAAGGATATTTTTTGTAAAAATGCATACTGTACTCAGTAGGCTTGGGCCGAAATATTTAAGAAGGCCTATTATTTGATGCTTTCATTGGTCTTGAATTCATTCAAGAATTGGTTATGGCCAATCATACAATAAGCATGATAGCAATTCAAGAAGACATGCAACATCACAACTAGAGATTGGATAAGTTGGAAGATAGAATGCAACATTTGGAGACAAAACAACAATCTATGTATGATGTGATGATAGAGATGAACAAGAACATGAAACAAATGATGCAATCTTATAAGAATGTTGGGAATAAAAAATCTTTGATGCCTGAAAAGGGGAGTTTATCATCTTCCAATACTAAAGTAGATGGCTCACAAGTTTATATTCACGATATTAAGTTGGAGTTGCCAAAATTTTGAGGCACAGATGTAACCTCATGGTTATTTAAAATGAACCAATTTTTTTATTTTCATGACATACTTGTTTAACAAAAGGTTGAAGATGGCTTCTTTTGCTTTAGAAAGTGAAGCCTTAACGTGGTTTCAATGGCTTTCAAAGAATGACTTATTAACAACTTGGGATACATTCAAAAAATAAGTAGAGATGAGATTTGGACCTACAGAATTTAAAGACTATAAAGGCAGGTTGAGTAACTTGACTCAATCGGATAGTGTTCAACAATACCAATTTGAATTTGAATCCCTTTTGAACCACATTTTGGTTTATTCAACAAGTTCCTCGAGAATTGCTATGTGTCTAGCCTTCAACTAGTACTATGTGCAAAAGTACCCTCTTCTAGACCTCGATCTTTGTTAGAAGCCATAAGTATTGCTAAACTTCATGAAGCAAACCTATACGCTCTTCAAAACCAAAATTCTTTTTCTAAACCATTTTTTCTTTCTTATTCTTAGAAATCTACATTTTCAAATCCTAATTCATTTCAAAATCTTTCAAATTCTAGACCATCCTCTCTTAAACCATCGATTGTTTCAAAACCAGTTTCACCATTTAGTTCTTCTTCATCTAGTTCTAATAATCAGTCAATTCTACTACAAATACGAATAAGAAAACAGTACTAACTACAAGAATATCACCTATAGAGTTGGCTTTACGAAGAGAGAAAGGTTTATGTTACAATTATGAAGAGAAGTGGCATAGAGGTCATGTGTATAAGGAAAAATTCCTTTTGTTGATTGAAACAGAAGACTTATTATAGGAGGTAGAGAAGCACGAAATGATTGAGGAGTTGCAACATGAGAGTGACCAGATTAAACAAGATATGGTAGATTTGATGATGCAACCAATATAAATCAATTATCATGTATTTTCAAGCATGATTGTAACTAGAACATTTAGATTACAAGGCATGATAAAAGGAAAATTGGTTTCTATATTAGTGGACAACGACAGCACCTACAATTTTATATAGGAAAATGTAGCTAAGTAATTGAATTTATCAATTACAGCTATATCTCAATTTCCTGTTATGATAGGTAGTGGTGATAAGTTGGCTTGTAAGGGGTGTTGTCATAATATTCCTTTGCAAATACTAGGAATATCATTTTTTTTTATTTATTTTTATGTATTGCTTACTCAAGGAGTTGAGTTAGTATTAGCTATTTAGTGGTTGAAGACTTTGGGACCAATTTTAATGGACTAGTCCAAATTAACCATGTCTTTTACATTCGATAATAAGTTGGTGGAGTTGCTTGAAAATTCAAACGTAGTCATTAAAGAAATCCATATACCAAAGTTACATAAACTAATCGTAAATGATAATGTGGCTTGTTGTTTTGGCTTATTGGCTTATTATCCACTAGTACAACCAGCAATAAGGAGATAAAGTCCTTATTCGGTAGATTCTTGGATGTCTTTACAACTCCCTTAGCATTGCCCCTACTATGAGATGTTCAACACCACATATACTTGAAGGATGAGAAAATAATAGTAAATGTGAGGCCTTACAGATATTCCTATTTTCAAAAATGATAAAATAGAGAAGTTGGTGAATAAAATATTGGAAACAGGAGTTATAAGGCTAAGTACATGTCCTTTTTCCTCACTAGTACTTCTAGGTAAGAAAAATGATGGTTCATGGAGATTTTGTATAGATTATAGGGCCTTAAATCAAGCTACCATTTTAGATAAGTTTCCAATTCTAACAGTAGATGAATTGCTAGATCAATTAGGTAGTGCATGGGTGTTTTCAAAGATGGATTTAAGGGCAGAGTATCATCAAATTTGGATATTCCTTAAGATATACACAAGACAGTATTCATAACTCATGAAGAACATTATGAATTTGTTATAATGTCTTTTGGACTTTCAAATGCCCCATCAACTTTTTAGGTTATGATAAACTCTATGTTCAAGCCCTATTTACGTTAGTTTATCATTGTGTTTTTTAATGATATTTTGGTGTATAGTAAAGACATGCAAGATCATTATCATCACTTAGATTTGGCTTTACAATATTTAAGAAAGCATACTTTCTATTTGAAAAAAGCCAAGTGTTCTTTTAGCTGAGATAGAGTGGAGTATGTAGGTCATATAGTGTTGGCTGGGGGAGTAAGCCTTGATCTACAAAAGATCACAATAATTACATAGTGGCCATGGCCTATTACCTATTAAACAATTAAGAGGATTCCTAGGTTTAAATAGTTATTATAGGTGGTTTATAAAAAATTATGCTTCTATTGCTTATCCTTTAACAAATCTACTAAAAAAGGACTCTTTTCAGTGGGATCAAGGAGCTACATTAGCTTTTGAGCTATTAAAAGAAGCACTAGTATCGGCACCAATTTTGGCTTTACCAGACTTTTCAAAAGTCATTATTGTGGAGACAAACTCTTCGGGTTTGGGCATTGGAGCAGTATTGCATTAGGAATCCCACCCTATTGCTTTCTATAATAAGAAATTTTGTACAAAACTACAAAAGGCTAGCGTCTATGTGAGACAATTAGTTACGGTTGTTGAAGTAATCAAGAAATGGAGGTAGTATTGATTGGGGAGACATCTTATCATTAGAATTGATCATAAAAGTCTCAAGGAAATCATGTCTTAAACCATAAAAACTCTAGACTAGTAGCAATACTTAATAAAATTGCTAGGTTATGATTATGAGGTATAGGATAAACCAAGAGCATTGATTATGGTAACAGATACCTTATCAAGACAAATGGAAGATGAAGCTCACTTTCATTTTATTTTTTTTTTCCCTTCTTTTGATTTCATTACACTTATAAAGAAAGAATTTGAAAATAATGAAAGTTGGAAAGAGTTGCAAAACAAATGTGTTCAAGGAGAAATGTTGCAGTGTCTGCTAGTATGTAAGGATGAGTTATTATATTTGGGAAATAGAATATTCATTTCAACACCATCAATAATTACTCAAAATCTTATTATGGAGTTTCATACAACTCCTATAGTAGGATATGTATGGGTGCTTAAAATATTTAAGCAACTAAGTAGTTCTTTTTATTAGCAAGGAATGACAAAATAAGTAGAAGAATTTGTGAAGCACTACCATGTGTATTAATAAGTAAAGTATTTAACAACATCTCCAGCAGGTCTACTTCAGCCATTACTTATTCCTCAACAAGTTTTTGAGGATTTGATTATGGATTTCATTACTAGATTACCTATTTTAAAAGGTCATTTAGTAATTTTGGTAGTTGTTGACAAATTAACAAAGTATTGCCACTTTAGAGCATTAAAATCCATATATACAACATTTGTAATAGCAGATTTATTTGTAGAGATGGTAGTAAAGTTGAATGGGTTTTCTAAATCTATTGTTTTTTTATTTTTATTTTATTTTTTATAAATATAGGGTATTTGTGAGCAAATTTTGACAAGAGTTATTCAAATTAAGTGGCACAAAGTTAAAGATGAGTTTAGCTTACCATCTACAAATTGATGGACAATCAGAAGTGGTTAATAGAAGTTTGGAAGCTTATTTGAGATGCTTTGTTATAGATTACCCTATGCAATAGTCTAAGTATTTACCATAGGCTGAGTATTGCTTCAATGCTTCTTATCATTCTAACACTCAAATGACACCATTTGGGGCATTGTATGGTAAGGAAGTACAGGAGATTCCTAACTACGTGATGAATAGGACATAAGTTGAAGCAATTAGAGGTGTGCAAACAGGTTAAACGGGCCAACCCAGCCCGGCCCACTTTGGCCCGCTGGTTAAATGGGCCAGCCCGCGGGCTAAAGGCATAATTTTATTAAACGGGTTGACCCAAACCTGCTTACTTTGACCCACGGGTTAAACGGTTGGGCTAATTTGACCTACTTTTAAACGGGCCAAAAAATCTTGCCCATAACCCGTTTTGAAAATGGGTTAAATGGGCCAGCCCGCGGGCCAAAACCCATTTGCACATCTCTAGAAGCAATAGATTCAGAGCTTAAGGCAAGAGATGATATTTTGAGATTATTAAAACATAATTTACAACAATCTCAAAATGAAATGAATACATCAGTAGAAAAGAAGAGAACGGAAAAGGAGTTGTAGCTGGGAGATTTTGCTTATGTCAAGTTATAGCCTAATACGTAAACTACGGTGATTGATAGATCTTTTGCAAAATTAGCTAGACGATATTTTGGCCCTTACAAGTTGATAGCTAGAATTGGTTAAGTAGCTTATAAATTAGAGTTGCCTTAACATTTCAGGATTAATCCAATGTTTCACATATCTAAATTAAAGAAGGCTTATGGAGATATTGTGAATCAACTTCCACTATAGGAATCAATGGATAACAATCCTATTATCTCTTCTTCAGCAGTGTTGGATTGAAGAGTGATAAGACGTTAGGGAATAGAAGTGAAGCAGGTTTTAGTATAATGGGAAGCACTACCTACAGAGGATGCCTCTTAGGTAGATCTACAACATTTCATTCGAGATTACTCTAATTTCCATCTTGAGGATAAGGTCATTTTTATGATTGGGGGTAGGTGGGGGTTGGGGAGAATTGTTATGCACACCACAAATCAAAGGCCAAAACGTATGTCAAAGTAGCCTAGAAAATTCAAAGACTATATATGATAGGTATGGAGTTACATGTATACAAGATATTACAAATAATAATAGCAGTACAATACGAGTTGCATTGTACAGTAGATACAAATGTATAATAAATTACAGTTAGGGTTTATAATAGAAATAGCAACATTTGAACATACTTATAAATAGGTAGAATAGAGATAGAAAGAGGATCCTTTTGGTTACCAATAGTGTAAAAGTTACTTTTGGGAGTTGCTGGTACTTGAAGTCTAAAGAATATAATTTCTTCTTCTTTTTTGTGTATCTTGCAAAATCATCAAAAAAAAACAATTAGACCAAATGATATATCTAGTTGTTTAGATTTTAGATTTAGTATTAACATCACGAAATACTGAGAGTTGCTTTACATAAATTGAAACCCTAGTTTAGTTTCTGTACTAACAAGGAATATTCGAGAAAGAAGGAGAATATAAAGAGAGAGAGAAGAAAGAGAAAGTACCATTTCATGTGAGTGATTGAGATAGAAAGTGAACAAGGATATTTTTTTATAGAAAGGCGTATCGTGCTTATTGGGCTTGGATTGAAATATTCAAGAAGAGCCTATTAGAATATTCCAGTCCTACGTTTGTTAACCACCTTGACATCCCGATCTCATTCCAGTATTTGTCTTAGTTTTATCACATCAAAATCAGACAAATATAAACTCGAACGTGTTAAATATTATCTTGGGCTCTTAAAAATGTATGGATGCAATGTAACATATGTCTATCGTACTATTATATATGTAACATATACATAATATAATGTATATATATAATATAACATTATACATCGTGCATATAGTATATAAATATAACATTAAATGTGTAGCATAACGTACAATGTAAATATGTCTCAATAAATAATCACATATATAACTTATATGTAAAATAATAGGGGAGACTGATAATACTACTGGAACCGTGTGTTACTCTACTTTACTCGATTGAATGGGCTCCATAGGTATTAAAAGTCACGGGCTTAATACACTTCGGTTACATTTTCTAGATCCTATTCTGACATGAAGGAGTATGATTATAGTATCTTTATATTCTATACCCACAATAAAACATGAACTCTATGATAAACAAATTATACGTCCCATGATATCTTGCACTAACCCTGTAGAAAGTAACAGCCAATAATATAAAAAAATAACGAAAGTATTATATTAATATTTAGTTTCTTCTTTTTTTTTTTTTTTTTATAAGATTATCTTCACTGCAAAGTGGAGCAGTTTTCTATGAGGTGATGATTTGGATACTCTTCTTGCATAAGGCTTTCCTTATTAACTCTTTTTGTTGTTTCCTATTTTTAAAAGAACGCACTTTTTGTACCATCCATATTTACTAAATAGATAAATACTTTTTCTCATAGAAAATAGATCATATTCAATAAAAATAAATAAATAATGGATAGCAATTATATATAACACTTGTAAAACAAATCCATAGAGATGCGATCTAGAGATAAAATAAAAAATTAGGCATATTTCTTGCACAAAGAAGGGTTATATTCACAATACTGAAAAATTGCTACATGAAATGGAGGGATATCTATAAATCTAATTAAGACGTCGTATGGTAATTGACTGTGGCAGGGTACCGAAATGATTTTGCTCGCCTTCCGTTGTATATCACTGTATTAGAAAGATCGAGAAACAAGAAGTACTAAGGACACTTACATTATTCCCTTCATGAAATTTGGAAACCCGATATCTTCAAAGGGATAAATACATTGTTGTCATATAATATTTACTATGCAAGAAGGATCCACAATGTAATGATCTGGAATGAAATGGAATCTAAAATCAAATGAATATTTCAATCCTGTGTTTAGTAACCACCTTAGCATCACCATCCTATACTAGAAACGGTTTGGTTTTGGCACATTAAAAATGCAATTGGACGAGTATAAACTTGTACTTGCGGATATACTCTTGGCCTCTTAAAGATGTATTAATGTATTCTAACAACTAAATATATGTATATTATACAATAATATATATCCCACTGTTGACGTAATATATATAATATAATCATGTAGACATATTAACGTAACATTATATATCGTATATAATGCATAACATAAGAAAATAGCATATATATTATGTGTCACACCTTGAAACAAAAGGACATAATATTTATACACGTGGTAGGAACGTGCGTGGTCATAACCAACTAATAAATTCCACAAATAACATATAAATGATCTCTCAATGCTCTCATATTATATCAATTCTATATACCATAAATTTTTCCATATACCTAAAACACTAATTGCACGTTTGGTCGTATTCATAAGTGGTTAAATTGAATAGCTATTGCCACCTTAGGAAATTATTAATGCAAATTTATAGTTTTCATGTAATATCTTTTCTTGCGAAACGAGGAATGACAATTCCTTTCAAGACAAAGGAATAGGTATTTCTTTTTTCCTTTTTCTTTTCTTTTTTGCAAATTTCCTATTTTATCCATGTATCCTTATCCCAATGGTCATGCCATGAACTTGGCCCAAGATATATTGGTATTTTATCATTCTAAGAAACCAACCAAACAAATTAATAATTAATAATTTTTATTTTATTCCTTATTAAATGCAGATTTAGTCCTATCTAACCAAACATGCCATAAAGGAAAATGTATTGACCTAAATCTAAGTAGATCTATTTATCATCCAACACTTGCTACAGCATTGTTTCGTCATAGTTAAGAGGTCTAAGCTATAAACATCACTTAAAAAATCCCAAATGGGTAAGCATTACACCTAGTACAATAATTATTATGTGCATAACATACTTATGTTGTCCCATAAAATCACATGCATACTTAATTACTATTAGGAAAGATTACATGGTACTATGTTTAGAGTTAAATTCAAATAAAAAATTAAGGTTTTGAAAAGTTCAAATAAAATATCAACATTTGGTTCAAATAAGGGATTTAATTATCTGACTGTTATAACATGTGTTTTTGTGAAGGTGTCTCATTATCTGACATGCATAGTGTGGTGCTAAAGGAGCACTCGCATGTTGTTTTTGTTATAAATAAAATAGAAAAGGAAAAGAAAAAAGGTAATAAAATTATAAAAAAAATTGAAAAGAAAAACTAGAAATAAAATCAAAATAAAAAAATTTAAATAAAATTACAGATAATAAAAATAATAAAAATAAATAAAGAAACAAAATGTTAAAAATTAAAAAAAAAAATGAAAACTTGAAAAAAGGGGAAATCGGGTTAAAGGAAAAAAAGGAAGAGGCCTTTTAGCTGCCCAAGGGCACAATGGTTTTAGGAAACGCCAAAGGAGGGCAATGGAGGTGAATGGCATGTCAATAGTACTTATCCTCCAGGTAATTAAAGATGGGCAAAATGTAAGATGTCGTCTCAGACACAACAGCGGCATAAATTAGGGGCTTGATAAGAAACACACAGTGGGCGAATGTCAAATTGAAAGATAAAGGAGGTATAGCTGAATAGGGGATCTGGAAGCCACAATTTAAATCCCAGACCTCATCATCCTCGGGTTCATATTTGGATCAGTTTAAACATCTACAATATAAGAAATAGTAGTTATAGCAATATCGCAATCTTGGCACCACTTATCTCTAAATGGGATAAGGTTGAGAGAATGTTCACGAAAGAGGGTTCAGATTTCATACTTGATCTTCACAAAATATTTATGATCTTCATTTAAATCTCTTTGCTTTTCTTTTTTTTTTTTCCCCTTATTTCCATATTTTTTTCAAGTACTTTATAATTTTATTTCCTCTTTTCTTTTTCTTTTATTTTATTTCTAATAAAAATGTCATGCTATTGCAAAGTTAACACCACATGTGCACTATTTGTTAGATAACATGATACTTCAGCACGAGCTAACAACATTATAACAAGCGATTAATTTGATCACTTATTTGAATCAATTTGCAAAACGTTAATTTTTATTTGAATTTTTCAAAACTTTTACTCTCTTGATGTTGATCCCTTCCATTTAATTTTCCCATTACTAATACAATAATCATAGGTTATCATCTTGTATTAGGCAAAGCAAGTGGCAAAATGTTAGTGTTCTAAGACTTGGAGTTACTCAAAGCCTATAATATATCAAGACTATTGTAGTCAAGTGGTATGAACTTTAGTCTCTTATGGGATGGTCATATGGTATGATCCTCGCAAACAAAATTATACTAGTCATCTTATCTTAAGTTCATTATTGGTGCTAACCATGAATACAAATGGTCCACTATAATTATTTGTTAATAAGATGTATTAACGCTAGTGCAACCAAATTACAACTGTCGAACCTGTTTTTTCAGTTTCTTATTTAAAATTGAATTCCTTATTTCCGATTAATATTAAACCCTAACCCATTTAATATTAGTCCTCGACTAAAGAAACTGGAAAATTTTAGTTTTTTATTTAGAAAAATTTTTGGAGTCGCTACCTAACTGGAGTCGGGAAAAAGGAAGAAAACCGTAATCAATTAGGTGGATTGATTACGATTAGCTACCAATCTTTGATTTCAAATTTAATAAAGAACTAGAGGGTTCCGAATTAGGGAGCTAATCTATTAAACTCTAACGGGTACCACTATCTATTTACTGAAAGTAGGATTATTCTTCTAATTATAATATTTTAAAAATGACTAAATAAATAAATAAAATCAAAAGAGAGAGAAAAGAAAAAGGGGACTTAAGTTTCTATATATTTTATCGTCGCCCCGAAGATGCCTACGTATCTACTAGCCAGGATCAGATGATCGTAGTTCTTTCCGAAAACTTTAGTATGTTGGTTAATTTTAATTTTTGAAAACCGACCTAATTTACGTTTTAATTGATTCAGTTTACTAAAAAATTTAAAGGGGGTCCTAACTCATAAGTGATAAAAAAAACTCTTTAAAATACTATAACTTTTTTGCAAAAATTTCTGTTTTTGTCAATTTTTATTTCTTTAAAAGAAGAAAAAAAAAATTTTTCTATATGAGAATTTCTAAATAACCTAATCCCTAAAAAAAATTTCTAGAATAATAGATATACATGTATATATACACATTATTACCACTAAATAAGTATCTACCTAAATAAATTAGTGATATCATGTAGTATACTCTAATATATGAAAATCAACACTAATAAATCTCTTAAACTAATATATTCATATATTATGTTACTAATAGACACAATAAAAAGGCATATATATATAAAATAAAAAAAATAAAAAAAATCTAAACATTCCCTTATCTAATATTTATATATCCTTATATTTATATTATTACTTATCAACCTAACCTACATTAAGACCAATGCTAACAAAAGTATCCTTATTATAAATTATACTAAATTACTTAAAATTTTTAACAAACTAACAACATGACATAATATAACAAATAAGAAAATAAAAGAAATAAACAAACATTCCAAACCTGATTTGGCTTGCCATTTTAGATTCGGTTGTGTGGAATTTGTTGCTAGAGTTGTGTCGCCTACTACGTCACGTGCAGTACAGTGATCAATGGACTATGGCGTCGCATAGTTGAGTAACTATTCTGGTGTGTAGTCGATGTTGGTGAGCATCCAACAGTGGGTTCGGCTGCTGTTTGTGTTTCATCTGGATAAAACTTAGCATGGACTAAGTACTGCAATCGGTGAAGACTGGATTAGGCACGAGAGTGGCTGCGTGAAAGTGATTCGTGTGCTTACTGGTACGAAGTGCTAGATGTTGCCGACGTGCGTAAAAGGGGATGTTGGAGCTGGAGTTGCAGTTTGTGCAGTAGCTACCATGTTGGAATTATGGGCGTGTATGCAACAGTGATGAAGAAGACTGCTGTATGGCTTGTTGTTGTTGTTGTGGTTGGTCGGTGACTTGAACGAATGGGGATGGGGCTGATTGCGCGGTCGAAGATGTACTGTGTATTGAACAGTGGGTTGGCTTTGTGGGGGTCTCGTGTGGATGGGGTGGTCGAAGTTGTGCGTACGGTGGTTGTGTAAGAAAGAGGAATTGAGTTGAGTAGTTGCTACTGTCGGTCAACAGAGGACGCGCTAATGCTGTTGTTAGAATTCGTTGGAGTTGTGCCACAATTGTTGTTCGTGTTGATCGCTAGAGTACAGTGTAGGCTCTGTTGCTGTTGCGTATGGCTACTGGCGTCAGAGTTGCGGTCACAGCTGGGAAGTGATCGACTAATGCGGCTACTGTTCATGGGAGGTTGTGTTCGCTGTTTTGTTTTTTGTGGTCTCAGGGGCTGATTCGTGTGTTGGGATCTGTTGCTATCGAGTACTGTAGTTCTGCTGTTGGGGCGATGATGGGTGAAAGGAGAAAGGGACTGCTATTGCTGATCGTTGCTGTTGTGTGTCTGGCTTATTGTTGTGCACCGTTCCCTTTCAGCCTACTGTTTTTTTTCTTTTTATACATGTGTATGTGTGTTTTTAAGGTCTAAATCAAATCATATCTAGTTATATCTATTGTATCTGATTCGATAACAATTAAACTAGATCTAAATTAATTTAAATCTAATTTAATAAAATCAAACTAAATTCAAATGATTTAATTAGATATGAATCTCGTTTATTCATCTCGCTTTTACAAATATAAAAAAATAAAGACATAGGTATTTACTAAGACTCGAACTTAAGACCTCAAATTAAATTCAATCCAAATACTCCAATACTTATCCATTAGGTTGTTGGCCTGCGCCTTGACATTTAGTACAATTAAATTGTACTTAAACTACTTGGTTTCCTAAAATAAAATTTTTTAACTAAGCTAAAACTAAAACTATTTGTTCCTAATCTACAAAATTTTTTTATAATTTTTTCCTTTTCTTATTTTTTTTTTTGGTATTTTCATCATTTGTAATTTTTTTTTATTATTTTTATCTTTTATTTTATTTATTATTATTATTATTTTTATTTTTGAATTAAGACCCTTTTGTAAAATAAAATAAAATCAAATAATAATAATAAAAAATTAAGATTACAAAGGGGCAAAAATTAGGTGTCTACAACTGCCCTTCTTAGTGGTGAAATTTGAGCAAAACTTTGTCATAAAGACAAAAGAGATATCGTTTTTGCCTCGGAATAACTCTATCCTAAGAAACGTTAAGTCACTTGACGAGCGTTAGTTTGAAATGAAGAATAGCGAGGGATAGCGCCTTTGTAGGTTGGCAAAAATCCCTAAAAAGAATAATGAGAACTTGGTTGTACCCTAATGAGCTGACTAACTAAGGCGGTCAAAGCGCCCTTTGAGCTGGCTAAGACTTAAAAATGAAGAAAACTTGGCAGTGCCTTAATGAGTTGACTAACTAAGGCGGTCAAAGCGTTCTTTGAGCTGGCTAAGACCTAAAAACAAGGAAAACTTGGTCGTGCCTTTATGAGTTGACTAACCAAGGCAGTCAAAGCTTTGAGCTGGCTAAGACCTAAAAATAAGGAAAACTTAGTCGTGCCCTAATGAGTTGACTAACCAAAGCGGTCAAAGCACCTTTTAAGCTGACTAAGACCTAAAAATGAAGGAAAACTTAGTCGTACCCTGACGAGCTGACTAACCAAGGCGGTCAAAGCGCCCTTTGAGTTGGCTAAGACCTAAAAACAAGGAAAACTTGGTTGTACCCTCATGTGCTGACTAACCAAGGCGGTCAAAGTGCCCTTTGAGTTAGCTAAGACCTAAAAATAAGGAAAACTTGGTCGTGCCCTGATGAGCTGACTAATCAAGGTGGTTAAAGTGCTTTTTGAGTTGGCTAAGACCTAAAAATAAGGAAAACTTAATAGTGCCTTCATGGATTGACTAACCAAGGCAGTCAAAGCGCCCTTTAAGTTGACTAAGACCTAAAAATAAGGAAAACTTGGTCGTACCCTGACGAGCTGACTAACCAAGGCGGTCAAATTGCCCTTTGAGCTGGCTAAGACCTGAAAACAAGGAAAACTTGGCAGTACCTTGATGAGCTGACTAACTAAGGCGGTCAAAGCACCCTTTGAGCTGGCTAAGACCTAAAAATAAGGAAAACTTGGTCATGCCTTGATGAGCTAACTAACCAAGGCAGTCAAAGCGCCCTTTGAGTTAGCTAAGACTTAAAAACAAGGAAAACTTGGTAGTGCCCTGATGAGTTGACTAACCAAGGAGGTCAAAGTGCCCTTTGAGCTGGCTAAGACCTAAAATGAGAAAAACTTGTAATTGGGATAGCGTTCCCTGAGTTTGCTAAATCCCTTGAAGAAATTTTGAGTCAGCTAATATTCTGTGAGTTAGACGACTGGGAGTCTAAGGAACTTTGGATTGTGACCATGCTCTACGAGCTAACTGACTTGTTAAGAAATTGTTTTTGGAAAACAAGCTGTCATCCTTAGGGGGAAACCAATTGCCAATGCAATGTTTTATCAAGCTTAGAACCACTTACCTGGTTTCAATGATAGTTCCCAAGTAGTTTAATGTCTTATTGAGTAGTCCGATTAGAACCAACGATTTTGACCCTTACCATTGCCTTTTCTTGTTCTTGCTCTTCTTCTTCTTTCTTCTTCTTTTTCTTTCTAACCCCTTTTTTCTTTTTTCTTCTTCTTCTTTTTTTCTTTTCTTCTTCTTCTTCTTTTCTCTCTCTCTTTTTTTTTTTAAAGCAACTTAATCCTAAAACGAATGTAACACATATTCATTTCTTGAACAAAGAGGTCCTGTATTGAATTTCCGGTCCAAACATCGGCTTTTCGTGTAAACATCCGTTCTCAAGCGAGTTTCTACTTATACGCTACACGTTACTCTTTCTAAACATGGCCCTGTCCTGAAAAATAGAAAATAAGTCTCCCTTTCTTGGGGTTAACCACAATAAAGCATTAAAAGAATTTTCATCTATAGTCATCGCTTCAAATTAAGTGTTTATTTCTCTTGTGCTTCTTATGTGTAAGGTTTATTTGGGTAGAGGATAGAGTGAGAAGTAGGGTCTTTTAGTGGAACAAGAAAAGGGCTAAGGATATGATCTAATGCTAACGACTACTAGGAATACCAACTTTGCATGTAGAAAATGAAAATGAGACCACAGTAATAGTAAGATTGTTTGCATTTCATAATCTGAACAAAAATTTCATTGATGTTCAAGGATATTACATCTTTAATGCGTCAGCGTTTATTGGGCTCTTCAAGTTTGGACCATCCATTTGAGATAAGACAACAGCTCCTCCAGGCAATACTTTCTTCACAATGTAAGGCCCTTTATAGTTTGGAGCAAACTTCCCTCTCGAATCAGTTGTATTAGGCAACGTCTTCCTTAGCACCATATCTCCTTGCTCAAAACTTCGGGGTTGTACTTTTTTGTTGAAAGCCCTGGCTATTCATTGCTGATAGCAGATGTTGTGGCACAAAGCTGCCAGCCTCCTTTCATTAATTAGATTCAACTGCTCAACATGCTTCTTTACCCAATCAGCCTCATCTAATTGAGTTTCCGACAATATTTTAAGAGACGGGATCTTGACCTCCATTGGTAGTACAACCTCCATTCTGTATACTAACGAGTAGGGGGTTGCCCCTATTGACGTTCTGATAGAAGTTCGATAGGCCATGAGTGCAAATGGTAACATCTCATGCCAATCTCGATATGTAATGGCCATCTTCTCAATAATTCTTTTGATGTTCTTATTGGCCGCTTCCACGGCTCCATTCATTTGGGGTCGATAAGGAGTATAATTTCTATGAATGATCCTGAAGTATCGGCATAACTAGGACATCAATTTATTATTCAGATTTGTACCATTGTCAGTAATAATTGTCTCTAGTGTACCATACCGAGCCAGTATGTCTCTCCTGATGAACTTGACCACTACTCTCTTCGTCATATTAGAGTAGGATGAGGCTTTAACCCACTTAGTGAAATAATCATTAGCTACCAATATAAATCTGTGCTCGTTAGATGCCTTTGGAGTGATCGGGCTAATGATATCTACTCCCCACATCGAAAAAAGCCATGGTGCTGATAGTGTATGCAATTCTTGAGGTGGAGCATTTATCTTGTTCGCATAGATCTGGGACAAATGGCAGCGTCTAACATGTCCGATACAATTCGCTTCTACAGTTAACTAGTAATATCCCATCCTTATGATTTTCTTGGCAAGCAGTTAGCCATTCATGTGGGGGCTACATACTCTCTCGTACACTTCTTTCATTAGCATCTTTGCCTCTTTCCCATCTATATAACGCAAAAGCGTACTGTCAAATGACCGTCGGTATAGCGTAGAATCACTTATCAAGTACTGAGCCGCCAATCTTCTAATTAATTTTTTGTCCTTCCTCTCTACTCCTTCGGGGTACGTACCATGTTGTAGAAACATTTTGATATCATGATACCAAGGCTTTTTGTCACATGAACTTTCCATTGTCAAACAAAAAGCGGGCTTTTCTTCAATTTCAATTTTTAGTGGTTGAATCTCCACTCCCTTCGATATCTGGATCATTGATGCTAAAGTAGCAAGAGCATCAGCGAATTGGTTTTAAACCCTTGGTACGTACACGAATGTAATTTTTTCAAACTTGGTTATCAACTCGGCTTGGTACTGGCGGTAAGGTACTAATTTGGGGTCTTTTGTCTTATACTCACCCTGAGCTTGGCCTATGATCAACAAAGAATCTCCATATACTTGTAATTCCCGTATCTCCTTAAATAATGCGATTTTGAGTCACAAAATACACGCTTCGTATTTTGCAATATTATTGGTACATGGGAAAGCCAGTCTCATAGCCATTGGAAATTGTGTACCTTCAGGCGATACCAGAATTGCCCCTACTCCACATCTGGACACATTTGCTGCTCCGTCAAAAAACATTTTCCACCTTAAAGATTTTTCGACTACTTCACAATCAGAATCATTTCCTGCTATCAGGATACTTTCATCGGGAAACTCAACTTGTGCTTCTTGAGGGGTATCCTCAGAAGGATTCTCCACTAATTGATCCACTAAAACTTGCCCCTTGACTGAACTTTGGCTCACATACTTGATGTCAAATTCTATCAGCAACATCTGCCACTTTGAAACTCTACCAATGAGAGCCAGTTTTTCAGCTAAGTATTTTAAAGGATCGTATTGTGTTATCAACTCAATCTGATAATACAGCGTATATTGTCTAAGCCGATGCATGACCTAGACCAATCCACAATAGGTTCTTTCGGCCTTTGAGTATTTCTTCTTTCCTTCTGTGAACTTCTTACTTAGATAGTAAATGACTCGCTCTTTCCCTTCTCCATCCTTCTGACCAAGCACGGATCCCATGGATTCGGTCATTATGGTCAGGTACAAAAACAACGGCTTTCCAGGTTTAAGAGCTACTAACACTGGAGGTTTCATGAGGTATTCTTTGATTTTTGTGAAAGCCTCTTCACATTCCTCATTCCAATTGATCTTTGCATTCTTCTTTAATAGCTTAAAAAGAGGGCAACATTTGTCTGTTAACTGTGATATGAATCAGGCTATGTAACCATGGCCCTCTGATATGCTACGCCTGCATTCTTAAGCCCAAACGGCATCACCTTATAGCAAAACGTTCCTTAAGTTGTAATGAAAGTCGTCTTTGTCTTATCTTCTTTGGACATCTGGATCTGATTATATCCGGAAAAACCATCCATGAAAGAGAATAGATGATTTCCGGCTGCGTTATTCACTAAGACATCAATGTGAGGCAATGAAAAATTATCTTTAGGCGTTGCCTGGTTGAGATCTTGAAAGTCTACACGTACTCTGACTTTCCCATTCTTCTTCATTACTGGAACAATATTAGCTACCCATTCCGGGTAATCCGATACTTCAATGAATCTAACCTCTAGTAGTTTCTTCACTTCTTCTTTAATTTTCAACAAGACGTTAGGTCGAAATCTTCTCAATTTTTGCTTTTTTGGTTTGGCGTCTTCATGTGTGGGTAAACGATGGACTACAATCGATAGGTCCAACCCAAGCATATCTTCATACTACCAACCAAATACGTCTTGATATTCGGCTAATAACGCAATCATTCCTGTTTTTTGTTTCTCTTTTAAACTTGCCCCAATTTTTAGATTCTTAGGATTTTCTTCGTCCCCTACATTAATTGTCTCAATTGGTTCATCAATAATGATTCTACCTAGTTTATGTTTTTGCCATTCCTCTTGTATATTACTGTGGTCATCGATATCGATATTCTCATTTTCTACTTGCACGAGGTATTCCTGGTTTTCGCTTGGTACATTGGATCTGAATAAGAATGCATAAAGAAAAGTGTATGTAAGTAAAAGAGAACTGAAATGCAATATAAGAAAGAAACGAACTAAGATTTCATTGAATAAATGGAAGTATGTCTCAAATGAGATAAAGGCCTAACTAATTTTGAATGAAAGGTTCGATGATACATTTGAAACAATGACTATTGAAAATAAAAATTTAGAAAATACTAACTATGGGTCACCCCTTTACCCTAGGGAAGACCTGTTGCTATTCGCCAGGATGGAGAACCAGTTATTCAAATGATGCTGGAGCGAGTTTGTTAATCCTTCTTTGCCAGATTCCTAGGCTTGAGTCTCTTCCCATATGAATGTCTCAACTAGCGGTGGAAAGGTCATCAAGGCATGGTATGATCTATTACCTCTCTTACCCCTCGCTTATTTCTTCTGGAATTCTTCTGCCGAGATAGGATTGTAGCCAAGGCCGTAGGTGCCGATTTGGCCTTCTTTGAATTCTATTCTTCTATCGTCTTCTCTGTCGGGATCGGTAATCATGTTCACTTCTTCAAACATTTGTAATCCCAGCTCTTATTATCCCTTACTTCCTATGTAGGGTATAGCCGTCTCTTTGTCGATTTCATAATCTTGATCTCCTAGAATTGTAATCACCTGGCCATTTGAAATAAACTTCAACTTTTGGTGCAAGCTCGAAGGTATGGCCCCTGTTGCATGAATCTAAGGTCTTCCCAAGAGTAGATTGAAAGATCTTGGAATGTCCATGACTTGGAATCGAATAGTAAAGTGCTGGGGGCCAATACTTATGGATAAATCAATTTCCCTTATAATCTCTCTTCTAGAACCATTAAAGGCCCTAACTGTTGTGGAAGAAGGCTTAATTGCAGATGTGTCAATGCCCAGCAAATCTAAGGTAGAGAGTGGGCAGACATTCAGCGATGATCCATTGTCAATGAGCACCTTGGTGATAATTATGTCGTTACTCCTTACCATGATAAAGAGTGGCTTTGTATGTTTTTTCCCTTCTTCACCTAATTCTTCAACTGAAAAAGAAATCTGATCCATTGCAAGGATAGAATTAGTAGCCAGTCCCATCTTCTCAGTTGGAATTTCCTAAAGGACCTTCACCTCATTTAAAGTGTGAAACAAAGCCTCCCTGTATGGTTTAGATGCGATTAACAAGCTCATCAATGATATTTGTGCAGGAGTCTTACTGAGTTGATCTATGATCTTATACTCACTTAACTTGATCATTTTAGTAAAGGCTGATAGCCCTTCAATACGTTCGGCTACCGTCTTATTGTTTGATTCTCTCAGTATGACCTTCCTCTCATGCTCCTCTTTCGGGTGATAAATATTTCCTGATTGAGTAATGCCCACTACTAGAGGACCTGGCTTTTCCTAATTTACCAGGTGATAGTTAAAGGGAACAGCCTTGTAATTTTCCAGTGGCAACGGTACATGGAATGTGTAGCTCTTCACCTTTAGAGTTTGGTTGCTAGTATAAAACTCAAAAACCTTAGGCTTCTTGTCTGAATCAATGACGTTGACGGCACAGTCATAAAAAATCATACCAATCATCGGCCTGTGGTTAGGTAAGGGATTATTGTTAACGTTAGGAACCGGGGCTTCCATAAAATCCAACTGCATTGTCCCTTCATCTATCAAGTCCTGAATCTTGTTCCTTAATCTCTAGTATGCATCAGTCAAATGCCCCACTTGTCTATAGTGGTATTTACACTTTACTGTAGGGTCAAAGATTCTTGGTTGGTATTGATTGCTAGGAAGTTCGTACCATATCAAATTATCCCTTTGCAACTTCTCGAAGACTTGACTTAAAGAGACCGGTATCTTGGTAAATTGTCTATAAGTCTTGTTAGTTTAAAACTAGTCTTTGAACTGTTGCTGAGTGGAAGGAGGATTTGTCCTGAAAGCGACTTGAGCATTGGGTTTGGCATTTGAATTTACCATACCGACTGTAGATTCTTTAGGCTTGCTGCCGGCTGGTTTAGGACTAGATGATGACACTGGTGGTCTTCTATCTGTTGGCTCTTGCAGCTTACCGAAAGAGACGACACTTTCAATCCTATACCCTGCTGCTACTACTTCAGCAAAACTAGACGAGGCCTGCCCGATGAGATGAGAGAAGTAAGGCCTCTCCAAGGTATTAATGAAAGCTGATGTGAACTCCTTCTCGGTCGTAGGGGTAAAGATTCTTGCAACTAAGGACCTCCATCTTTGAGCGTACTCTTTGAACAATTCATTATTCTTCTTCCGTAAGGCAACTAAGTCCATCATAGTTGGGGCTACTTCTATGTTGAATTTATATTGTTCATAAAAAGCTCGAGCAAGTTTCTCCCATGTATTTATCTGATTCAAATCAAGCTAGGCATACCAAGTCAGGGTCGGTCCAGTTAGACTATCTTAGAATGTTTGTACCATGAGTGGATCATACTGAACATATTTACCTATCTTTCTGACATATAACCTGGTGTGGAGCTTGAGCAACCCATCCCATTATACTTTTCAAATTCTGGCACCTTAAACTTCTTAGGGTATGATCCCATGTCATACACGGAAAACTCTGTTATCCCTGCCTGTTCAAATCCATCATACCCTACAAGTGCCTTCATCTTCTCAATTATCTATTGTGTTAATTTCTTTTCCAATTCTTTCAAGCTGTCCGTATTAGGCCCTTGGTCAATAGGTCTCGGGGCTGCATACATATCAGGTTCGAAGGTCGGGTTGTCTTTCGAGTAAACTCCTTCTAATTCGAATGGGTCTTTTTGATATTTGTGCTCTGCTTCAGGAGCGTATGTATTCTTCCCATAACAGGTCTTGGAGCTTTCTTTATTAACCGGTGCTATGGCTTGTAGCAAAGCAATGTTGTCTGCTAAGAAGCTCATTTGTTCTGCCATCTTTTCCATAGCCCTTTCTATGGAACAGAAACTTAGCTCGGAACGATCATTGATCTCAAGGTCTCTGTCGTTTCCTTGAGTAGTGGCCATCCTGGTCTAGGAACATGTTCTAATCGGACTTCTCTGAAAGACTTGACGTTTGGGAGCTATCTTGAAATTTTACCTGGTTTGGCGAAGATCAACTCAACAAAGGGTTAGTACATATTACATTTTCCTAAGAAAGAGTTGTTAATCGTATAGATACAAGATGCATGTCACACGAATGCAATGAAATATTAAGAATTGGGAAGAAACCTTTGATGTGGCAAAACCTAACTAACTTTTATTAATTTTTTGCAATTGTGAAGCTTTACATCTCTCATTCTGTTCGCAAAAAGAATTCTAAAGAAAATATTAAAAAAAGACCTAAAATCTAAAATCTAATCTCCTAGTGGCTGGTAGGCTTATCTTGCGTCTTTTTCCTCTTTCGGATCTTGAGAGCCTACTCTTCTTTGCCCTTAGTCCTCTTTAGTTGTGCTTCCATTGCCTTTATCTTCTAATGATATTCCTTACAACGGTTTTCCAACTCCTGCTCTCTTTTACTCGTTCTCTCGGGTTTAGCTTCAACTTGAACTTCCCCCTTCTCTTTATTGTCTTCCATATCTTTCAATTCTTTTAGTTGGTGATAAAGAAATCCTTTGGTTGTCTGGCTCCTGGTTGTTATCCCTTTAGTTGTAGGGGTGGTCTTTCTTGTGGACTAAAGAGCTCAGATGCTTCGAAGCTTAGCTACTTTGTCAGCCACCATCATGCCGGGGTTATGGAAGTCCAATGAGATAGCTTCTAATGATGGTCTGGGGATCATGTCCTCAATGAGTTCATTGGCTAGGATGTATTCGGTGCAGAGGTTGAAGCCGATCAGAGGGATCGCCTTGAAATCTTCACACCCTCTTATTATTTCCTTGCTTGCAAACCACCTGGGTGTCAACAACAACTCTTTTGCTTTCATATTTTGAAAGTATTGGACCCAGTAGTGGCTAGCTATATTTTTTGGTAGCTCAACTCTTTCATCAAAAGATTTGATGAGATCATATTACTGAGTAAACTTAGCCCGATTGAAATCAAGTTGGTAACTTCTCATGTGGCTAATGAACCAGACCACCAGTAGGACCATATTAGTTTTTAGATCTCCTCGTTTCTTTTTATTGAGATGGTTTAGTGATCGGATCTGCTTGGCCAGAAGGGCTGGGACATATGATTTCCCTTCAAGGAATTGGGTTACGAGTTCCACAATCTGAAATGGACTTGACGTCTATCATCAGGGAATAAGATAGTATTGAAGACTACCAATATAAAAGCATTGACCCGATATTGGTGCCATGCTTCTAAATTTGCACAAAAAACCTCACGTTTTTCTCTATGCTTCAATTCAATAGAAAACCAGTCCATGACATCCTCTAATCAAATGGTCTTTCCTTGATTTAGAACCTAGTTTATTTCGATTTTTCTGATTCCCAACAACTTGTTGAAGATCTTTGGTGCTGCAGCTTCCAAGTCTAGGACATTGATATCATTAGTGATTGTAGGAGCCCACAACAATTGGGAGTATTCTTCTAAAGTTGGGCTTAGCTGATGTAGGCCCATACAGAAATTGGTGGATTCAGGCTCCCAAAGGTGGACTAAGGCCTACACTAGAGTGATGTTCACGGGGATCTTCTATAGAGAGAGGATGGGCCCAATCCTATTCTTAATAAATTCATGCTTATCTAGGCTAAAGAGTCAAAACCATGTTTGAAGTAGTTTTTGTGGCCAATGTGGTAAGTGGACATAAATGTCTTCAAAAGGCTCTTGACTTGATCTAGCCATGACTGATCAAAATCAAAATTACAATTACAACGTATTCTAAACTTTACATAAAATTATTACAAATTATTTACAAGGAAATATTACAACTGCAACTTCATAACTGCCCTTATCCATTTAGGTCTGCCAAATCATAGGTTTTTGCGATTTTTTTGAAAGAAAAGTTTTCATGTAATGCAAAAAGGGCAGGTTCTAAAGGTTCTCAAGTTCTGCAACCACTACTTTTTTTCAAAGCAACGATTCTGTGGTTGCATTTAAACTTGAGTAGGATAGCCTGATTAGCCCTGGATGGTGGTTACCCCACAACATCCGAAGCTTACACAATTGCTTCTCTCTTAAGGTCCTAAGACGGCCTGGTTCTGACCGTATCTACCATACATTTATGATGTAGAAAAACAGAATAAAAGTAAAACCCCCCAAAATTACCCCCTTAAATAAACTGCCACAGCAAAAAAAAAAAAAAATAGTTAGTAAAAAACAAATAAATAAAATAAACAAATATATAAAATAACATACCTAAGTTCTTTTTTTATTATTTTTATTATTTCATCTTTTTATTTTTTTATTTCTATTTTTTTGAAAACTAATCCTATTTTCAGCAACTTCTAGTGGCTAGCCCTCTAGCGGTCCCCAATGGAGTTGCCAAACTATTGAGCTTGTTTTTTTGGTTTCTTATTTAAAATTGAATTCCCCATTTTCGATTAATACTAAACCCTAACTCATTTAATATTATCATCGACTAAAGAAATTGGAAAATTCTAGTTTTTTATTTAGAAAAATTTTTAGAGTCGCCACCCGACCGAAGTCGGGAAAAAGGAAGAAAACCGTAATCGATTGGGTGGATTGATTACGATTTAGCTACCGGTCTTTTATTTCAATTTTAATGAAGAACCAGAGAGTTCCGAATTCGGGAGCTAATTTATTAAACCCTAACAAGTACCACTATCTATTTACCAAAAGTAGAATTATTCTTCTAATTATAATATTTAAAAAATGACTAAATAAATAAATAAATCAAAAGAGAGAGAGAAAAAAAAGGGGACCTAAGTTTTTACATATTTTATCATCGTCCTGAAGGTGCCAATGTACCTGCTAGTTGGGATCAGACGATCATAGTTCTTTCTGAAAACTTTAATATGTTGGTTAATTTTAATTTTTAAAAACTGACCTAATTTACGTTTTAATTGATTTAGTTTACTAAAAAATCTAAATGAGGTCCTAACTCATAAGTGATAAAAAAAAAACTCTCTAAAAAACTATAACCTTTTTGCAAAAATTTCTATTTTTGTCAATTTTTATTTCTTTAAAAGAAGAAAAAAAAAAACAATTTTTCTATATGAGAATTCCCAAATAACCTAATCTCCAAAAAAAAATTTCTAGAATAATAGATATACATGTATATATACACATCATTACCACTAAATAAGTATCTATCTAAATAAATTAGTGATATCATGTACCATACTCTAATATATGAAAATCAACACTAATAAATCTCCTAAACTAATATATTCATATATTATGTCACTAATAGACACTATAATAAGGCATATATATATATAAAAAAAAAAAAAATCTTAACATTCCCTTATCTAATATCTAGATATCCCTATATTTATATTATTACTTATCAACCTAACTTATATTAAGACCAACGCTAACAAAAGTATCCCTATTATAAATTATACTAAATTACTTAAAATCTTTAATAAACTAATAGCATGACATAATATAACAAACAAGAAAATAAAAGAAATAAACAAACATTCCGAACCTGATTTGGCTTGCCGTTTTGGATTCGGTTGTATGGAATTTGTTGCCGAAGTTGTGTCGCCTACTACGTCGCATGCAGTACAGTGATCGATGGACTATGGCGTCGTGCAATTAAGTAACTATTCTAATATGTAGTCGATGTTGGTGAGCGTCCAGTAGTGGATTCAGTTGTTGTCTGTATTTCATCTGGATAGAACTTAGCGTAGACTAAGTACTGCAATCGATGAAGACTAGATTGGGTATGAGAGTGGTTGCGTAAAAGTGATTTGTGTGCTTACTAGTGTGAAGTGCTGGATGTTGTCGACGTGCGTGAAAGGGGATGTTGGAGCTGGAGTTGCAGTCTATGCAATAGCTGCCATGTTGGAATTATGGGCGTGTGCACAGCAGTGATGAAGAAGATTGCTGTATGGCCTGCTGTTGTTGTTGTGGTTGGTCGGTGACCTGAATGAATAGGGATGGGGTTGATTGCGCAGTTGAGGATGTGCTGTGTGTTGAATAGTGGGTTGGCTTTGTAAGGGTCTCGCGTGGATGGGGTGGTCGAAGTTGTGCGTACGGTGGCTGTGTGAGTAAGAGGAATTGAGTTGAGTGGTTGCTACTGTCAGTCAACAGAGGATGCGTAGATGCTGCTGTTAGAATTCGTTGGAGTTGTCCACAATTGCTGTTCGTGTTGATTATTGGAGTACAGTGTAGGCTCTATTGCTGTTGCGTGTGGCTACTGGCATCGGAGTTGCGGTTACAGTTGGGAAGTTATCGACTAATGTGGCTGCTATTCGTGGAAGGTTGTGTTTGCTGTTTTGTTTTTGGTGGTCTCAAGGACTAATTCTTGTGTTGGGATTTGCTGCTGTCGAATACTGTAGTTTTGCTATTGGGGTGATGATGGGCGAAAAGAGAAAGGGACTGCTATTGTTGATCGTTGCTGTTGTGTGTCTGGCTTATTGATGTGCGCCAATCCCTTTCAGCCTGCTGTTTTTTTCTTTTTATGCATATGTATGTATGTTTTTAAGGTCTAAATCAAATCATATCTAGTTATATCTATTGTATCTGATTCGATAACAATTAAACTAGATCCAAATTAATTTAAATCTAATTTAATATGATCAAACTAAATTTAAATGATTTAATTAGATATGAATCCCATTTATTCACCTTGCTTTTGTAAAGATAGAAAAATAAAGACATAGCTACCTGCTGAGATTCGAACCCAAGACTTCAAATTAAATCCAATTTAAATACTCCAATACTTATCTGTTAGGCTGTTGGTCTGCGTCTTGATATTCAGTACAATTAAATTGTACTTAAATTACTTGGTTCTCTAAAATAAATTTTTTTAACTAAGCTAAAGCTAAAACTAAAACTATTTGTTCCTAATCTACAAAATTTTTTTATAATTTTTTCCTTTTCTTATTTTTTTTTTGGTATTTTCATCATTTGTAAATTTTTTTTATTATTTTTATCTTTTATTTTATCTTTTATTATTATTTTATTTCTATTTTTGAATTAAGACCCTTTTTGTAAAATAAAATAAAATCAAATAATAATAATAAAAAATTAGGATTACAAAGGAGCAAAAATTAGGTGTCTACAACAACTTCCTCAAAAAGGCCGACTTGCACCAAAACAACTAATTGGTCAACAATCCACTTGCTTACATGTGATAGTTCAAGTGTTTAACGTCTCATCCATACATCATATTACCTTAGATCATTACCTCTCACATAATAATACAACTATTAGTGTATGACCGCCAAATCCATTACTCTTGATGATCTCAACATATGTGTACTCATAAACAGAAAAATTATTGGTTTAAATAGGTTTAGGTTTGTTTTCACTTTCTAGCTTCCAAGCACAAACAACAATCGATAGCAATTACATAATTAAGATACACTAAAAAATCTATTAAACCAATGGAACAAAAAAGAAGCCCTATAATTAAAGTCATTTGTAGATCATTATGCTAAAAGGACTTAAGTCTAAAGACTATTACTTGATTTTTTATCTTTGAGATTTGTTTCAAACTCAAATTAAATCATTAAAACTCATGGAAGATATACTAAGTTGACATACCTTAGAAGATGGTTAAACTACGCACCTTGAAGGGAAGTCAATTGATTGCTTTTTGAATTCGGTAGATTGACATTGAGATCTAATTAACATACTAACAAGTTTGTTTAGTTGAATTTTCTCCCAAAACCTATTTGGCCTAAATTAATATACAGTTGGCTATCTTAGATATTCGATTGACTTTTTTCCCTTAATCTTCAAAATTTTTAAACTCTTTTCCTTAAAGTTGAACTCTAACTCTAAGTTTTGTTCAAAGCCTCATTAATCTAAATATTATCTTTTAGAAATCTAATTAAGGTACTTATAATGTTGGTTATTTCAGCTTGAATTAACCGACAACAAAATTGATTAACTCTTAATCCCTCCTTTTACAAGTTTTAGATATTATGTAATAATTTGTACAAATAAAAGCTTATTTCATGTTACAATATTCAAATTTGTGATTAAAACCTAAAGGATGGTTTGATGAGATTAAATATAATACGACCTAAAATGGAAGAAATTCTTGTGTTTCATCACAAAGTCCTTTTCAAATCTCTTAATTTAAGATCTCACCCTTTAATAAATGAATTTCATTAGGATTCTCAAATTAACTTTTCTTAGTTCATAAAATGATCTTGAAATCTTCCAATGTATTTAATCAATCTTCCTCACTATTATAAATTCCACCTCCTTGAAACAAACATAAAAGATTGGTGTAAGTCTTATCAATTTCTTTTATATATTAATTTTGGCAATCTTTACAAATGGCAATGGGAACAAAGTTAAACTTTAATGCAACCTCTCTTTGTTAGAGTGACAAGTGATCTAAATGAACAATATAAACCTTAGATGTTACACTAAGACCATGTATTAGATTTTAGAACTATACTCAATTGGAATCAAATTGAGGACCCATTACCATACCTGAGCTAAAGGCTTAGAGAACTTAGCTTGCCGGATCATTGCTCTACGACCTATTCATGAAGAGTCATGCTTACTACATTAGCCAATCCAAGCTAAAGGAAAGAGGTAAATCAATCGTTCATGAATCAAGGTGTTAAACCAATCCAAGCTCCCAAACAACCCAACCAGATTAACCAACAATTCGTTTGACTTGCTTTGGAGCTCCTTATGCCAAACCTTATGTTGTCTAAGCAAGCCCTTCTAGATAGGAACTGACCAATGGACCCCCTGACTTAAGCCTAAACCTAAGAGTTAGAAAACATAGCTCAAAGAATTTTGACCTTCCAACTTACTCCAAAAGAGTTCGACCTCTTACTCAGTTCCAAGCTTCTCCACTTTTCTGCATATCCTAAGTGTTACACAGTACTAGAGACTAGAGAACTAACAAGGTGTTGACTTAGCATTGCATTAGACAATCCCACAATCAACTTAGTAAACCTAACTAACAGTTTGAATGACGTGATCCTAAGCAAATCCTATTAAGGCTATTTAGCTACCTACCAACGTATTCCTAACTACCAACCTACTCTAAGCAACTAGAAATGATAGCTAAACTACTAATGTTACGTCATCTAAGAGCTTTAGCTCAACTATACAAGACTCTAGCTTGATCAATCTATTAAGGAACTTGCACCTAATCAGATGAGGATACATGTCCTCTAACATGCATATCAGTATGGAAAGGGTTTAGATATTATCTCTTTATGTACGATTGATTTACCTCTTTCCTTTGTATATTCTTCCTTGTACTTTCTATTTTTAGGCAATGCCCTTTCTTATAAATTGCATAGGGATTTAGGTTGCCCTTAATGTATTGGTATAAATACCCTTACAAGATGTAAGCCGCAATCGGGTTATCTTAATAGAACTTCAATTTTCTATTTTGTAACTTGTTTTTGCCCATTGTAAGTTCATTTTACCCCTAGCTCTTATCAATCCCTTTTTGGTAAGGATAATAGTAAGTGACCCATCTTGCTTGGACTAGTGTGTCATATCTAGTAAGCTAATTGGTTAGTATGTGGTTCTATGTTACGTCATATCCATGGAATCAATGTGTGGGTTTTGCTAAATCCTCGACTTTCATTTACTTTTCATTCCTTTGATAAGTTCGGACCTACCCCAATATTGCCTCCCTTGATTGTTCTTGGCATGATATATCATCTTCTTATCAGAGTAGAGGTTCATAAGGGAAAGTTCCAGTATTTGTGTTAAATGAAAGTTGTATATGAGCAATGGTGTTTTGAGTGTTGGTGTTTGAGGAGATTTAGGTATGTTGTTGAAGTGTTTGTGGTGATTGTAAGTAGCAGTGTAAAGGTGTGGATAGTGTTTTGTTATGCTAGTATTATATTTTGTTTAGCCCTATTTTTGGACTTGGGAAACAAAGTTGCTATTAGTAACCAAAGTTGATCGGTTTTCTTGGCTATGTGCATAGGGTTAAAGTAGTTTGGCTTTTAATGGTTCGGCTCATGTTGTTATTTTTTGGGTACTATTGTGTTACAGTATATGGGTTGTTTAATTGAAGTTGGTTGAGGTTATTATCCAAGAAGATGATCGACTTGAGTATAAATATTGGTATTAGGGACATCAAAAGCAATGTTCAACATTGTAGAAGGCAAACTTCGGCAACCCATAGGAGCACTAGTGAGCAGTTTGATAAAATGGCTACTATGATTGCAAAGTTAAATCATGTAGTTTGCAAGTTAATTGCTGCTCAACTTGATAAGGTCATTCACAATGCTTCTTGAGCTATTCTTATAATTGGAGAAGGAATGTATGAAGCTTAGTAAGCTTGAAGACAGTTCTTAGCTTAGCAAGACTGAGATGGAGTAGTAAGGCAAGCTTGATGATGGATAAATTTTGAAGATGTAGAAGAAGAGGAGTACTACAGGGCAAAAGAAAGAGCTTGTGTACCATGAATTGCTGTTTATGTAAAGTTATAGATACCAACTTTTAATGGTATTGGAGATGCTGATGAGTATTTCAACAGAACATTAAGAGAATTTTTTACTATTATCACTATGAGGACTTTGACAAAGTAAGATTAGTTGCCCTTGAATTTTTGGGTTATGCTATAATGTAATGGAAAAACTTCTAGGCTATGTGTTGAAGGGAATGGCTTTCTAAGATTTGGACTTGGCTAAAAATGAAAAGAAGTAAAAAAACCATTAAAGCATGGTTCATTTCAAACTATTAATTGCAAGATACCTTTGTCGGCTGTAAGAGCTAAAGTAAGGAAACTGCATTGTTCATGAATATGTGCAAGAGTTCTAGATGCTCATAATTTGATGTGAGGTCAATTAGCTAAAAGGCCAGACAGTATCCCCGAATCCTTATTGGTTTCAGGTACAAGCTCCAAGATGTTGTTAAGCTCCAATAGCTCACCATCCTTGAAGAGGCTATCAAGATTGCATAGCATGTAAAAAGGAAGAGAAGAAATAAACTGGCTCAAACTCCATTAAGCCAACCTATTTCATTTACTTAACTTGTTCAAGATAGAAGCTAAGCTTGTTCGAGTGTAGAGCCAAGTAGAAGAAAAGAGCTAACTTGATAAAAGAGGTTGTCGTACCGATAACAAGGCATTGAAAAGGTTTAAGAAAGGGCATACCTTAGGATGGAAGACAAGTGAGATTAAGTGCTTTAAATACTAAGGTTTCGGGCATATGGCTGCCTAATGTCCAAATCGATGTCCTATAGTCATTAAAGGAGAAATCCTAACCTTGAAGGTTGACAACACAGATGAAGAACCTAAGGAAAAGGTTGAAGTATAGCAGAATGCTAAGGAAGAAGATGACAAGCTCGTTGAAGAAGGGGTATATGCCGAGAATTTGGACAAGTTGACTTTAGTTATTTGCCGTACAATGAGTATTAAGCTATTCATCAAGGATGAGCCAAGAGAGAATATGTTCTACATTACATTTAAGGTCAAAAACCAATTTTGTGCACTGATTGTGGACTACGAAAGTTACACTAACGTTGTATTCATTGGCCTAGCATAAAAAATGAAGCTGCTGACCTTGTCACACTCGAGGCCATACAAATTGCATTAGTCGATGAGAAGGGCATACTCTACCTATCTAAATAGGTACTCTCACTAATCTTTATTGGGAGTTACTTTGATGAAATTTAGTTTAATGTTTTGCCCATGTATACCTCACACAGGCTTCAAAGGCAACTTTGGATGTTCGACTGAAGGATCATACACAATGGGTACAAGAATTCCTACTCCTTTGATAAGAATGAAAGGAAGGTTACCTTGAACTTGATGACCCTACATCAAGTTAGTAAGTTTTAAGCTAAACTTGCTTGAGGTTTGAAGAAGGTATTGATCTTAAGCTGATCTAAATTGAGAGAGGCCATGAAGTCAAATGTACGAACCTTCTTGTTGATGGACGGTTGATGGAACTAAAAGAATATGTTGATTTGCCTGAATATGTCAGGAAGTTAATTAAAGCATTTTCTAACCTATTTCTTAGGGAATTACTTAAAAGTCTACCCCCATTTTGAGGGATAGAGCATTTTGTTGACTTAATGCTCGATACCACATTGCCTAACAAGCCAGCCTATCAAATGAACCCTAAACAAACCACCAAACTACAAAGGCAAGTTAATGAACTGGTAGAGAGGGGTTATGTGAGAGAAAGCCTCAGTTTATGTATAGGCCCAACATTGCTTATGCCAAGTAAAAATGGGACATGGAGGATATGCATAGATAGTCAAGTTGTCGACAAAGTCACAATCAAATATAGGTGCCCCATTCCCCAACTTGATGACATGCTAGATGAATTACATGGAGCATAGTGTTCAGTAAAATCAACCTTAAGTTTGGTTATCATTAGATAAGGATAAGGCCCTATGATGAATGGAAGATGACGTTCAAGACCTTAATATGGATTATAGGAGTGGAGGGCCATACTGTTTGGCCTATCTAATGCCCTTAACACTTTCATGAGGTTAACAAACCATGAGCTCATAAATCAAATTGAGAAGTTTGTAGTAGTCTATTGATATGCTAACCACTATTTTTAAAATAAAAGCATATTTTATACTACCATATTTACTAGGTCGTGTATGTAATATAATACTAGTGAAGATTAGGTCATTCCCACAAGGATCAGGACTAGTTCTCAGTTGTATTAGTCTTACCTATATCTAGGCAAACCGAAATATAATAAAATAAAATAATGTAAATCAACTCCTAAATAATATAAAATATTATATCTACTTCTAATTAATAAAGAAAATATAAGGAATCAACACCTGAAAGATTAAACCAATGAACCGGCATATTGGAACCTTGAATTAATGTTAACGATCATGATATTAAAATGTACCACATTTGACTATTGGATCATTGAATAGTTTAGATTATTTCCTTTGAATTCCCTTTTGAGTTATCAAAGTAATGAAGTATATAATCACTCTGGGCCTTTAGGTTGAGCCAAGTGAACAAGTATACTTAGTTAAGTTATAGTAAGGTAAACAGATTTGAGTTTGAGTGTTGATCTTATAGGGAACTATGAATATGAGGAAACTTTAATTTACTAGCATCCCTAAATCACTAATTGCCTAACTAATCAAAATCATTGTATACAAGATAGAGATAACAAAATAAAGGAATAAAGAGAAATAAATGAATAAACATAAAAACAAACAATGGAATTAAATAAATAGGATGAATTAAATTAAGAGAACATAGTCCCTAATAAATCTATTATTTACTATCTAATTCCTTTGATAAGATCACATTAAGATCTTGAATCCCTTTATTAGGTTGCCCTAATTCGGAGAAATCAAATAGCTAAACGTTTTAGTCTACCATTTCATTTTAATTACAAATATCCATCATACTATAAGATCTCGAAAACTCTAGCAAACTTATGCTTTAATTCAATAGCTAGTAATATTGAATTAAAGACAAACAATGCAATGTAATTAGATCACAAAATACAATATCATAAATTGAAAGTGAAGATGACATAACTATTATATTGAACTAGGGTTCAATAAAAGATTAACTAAGATAATAAAAGTTATGACATAATATTAAAAGAAAAGAGATGTAAAGACATGAGAGATACTCCCTTGCATTATACCTTACAGTGTTCTACTTAGGTTGTCTCTTCATTTTCTATTCTAGCCTAAGTATCTATCTATAAAGATTAGACTTAGGATTACAAAGAAAACTTACTAAACAAAGAAGATTTGTAAATTGTGAAATTACTATGCCCTAGGGTCATGGTTGTGGTTTTCAAGTGTGATCTTTGTAAGTCCCAAAAGTAACCGAGAAAGGGGTAAATTGGTTACTTCAAAGGTTTAAACTTTTTTGCAAAACAAAATTAAAAATGTCCCCTTTAATTACTTAAGCAAGATTTGGAAAAAAATAAAGAGAGTAAGGATGAGAAGATTAGCCAAGAGATTTATTGTGTTTTGGCCTTATACTGACTATACTCTTCTAGCTCTACTGTTGGGGACTTGGTATTCCACACTGATATCATTTTACTATCCACTTTTCACTATCTTTAATAAGAGAAAATCAAATACAAGTCTTTTTGCTCTAACTCACTAGGCTAGCCTTGCCTATATATAGATCTACAGAACTTTATGTCTTTCCTCTAGCATAAGACCTATTACATGATTAATAGTGTTTACAATAACAATAAAGATAAAATATAGTGATCCTCTAAATGAAAGTATAAGATAAAATTTGAATATAAAACTAAAATAGACAGGGTTGTCTCTCAATTAGATTTTAAATTTTCTCGAGCATCAAGTTTGTAGTAAATAAATGCAACTTAGATATGTGTTGAAAATTTGAACTCCTTTTCTTTTTATATATTTTGGCGCAACATCTCTTTGCTTAAAGTTTGGATAAATCTTTGATACTTCTTGATAAATCTTCAAACATCTTGATTTTACTGTTAGTAGTTAGGATCCCTTGAATTATGGAAGATAAAATCACCCCTTGTTGATCAATTCAAATTGAACGTTGTACCACTACACTTACATTGTGTAAGCCCTAAAGCCAAGCCAAGTAACTATAGATTTGAGTTTAAAACCCAAGGTTTAGGACGATCGGCTAAGGGATCCGATCAAACCCAAATTATAAATTATTTAGCAAAATACTAGTAAAAATGAATCTATAAACTTAAATTTAAGAAAATAAGTAGTAAAATAGGAGACTATAAAATTTTCAAATTTTAAGCATAATAACTGCTAATTACTGAAAAGGCGAAAAGTATAATATAATAACTAATAAATTACTAGAAATAGATTATATGTATACTAAAAATTTTAGAATGACCAAAATAATATTTAGGAATGTTCACGTGTACCCCACATGTATTTACGTGTAGATAAAAATACGTATAATTACTAAAATTGGCCGAAAACTAAGCAAATAATTAAAGAAAAATATAAAATAATTATGGAAAAATCAGAAAAAATCAGAAGAAGATAAGTTGCAACAAGATCAGGTCGTGGACAGAAAAAGAAAAAAATAACCAATAAGAATTGGACAAACAAAAAGCCAAAAATCAAGGAATTGGGGCAAAATCCTATCAAATTAATGCACATTAATTACTACAATTGTCTATAAATAAGGAAAAAAATTTTCAGAAGTCATTTGGCCAGATTGGATCTTAGAAAAATCGAAACACTGAAAAAATTGAGAGAAAATCTACAAAAAAAAAAAAAAAGACTGTGCAGATTAGGCAAGTGAACCAAAACCACCACCCACCACCACCTGGGACCGAAACACCACCACCACCCTACACTAGAACCACCACCTGGACCGGCCGACAATATTGGACCGGGTTTGGATGGCCAAAAAGCTTCGAATCGATTAGTTATTTATTCACCTGATTTTTGTATAATTTTGTAAAATTATTTATTTTGTCCAGAAAATTATGAAACTTGTTATTCTAAGGTTTATTTGTATGTAGATTTAGGAAAAAATATTGATTTAGTTTAATTATGTCTAGAAATATAGGGTCCTTAACAAATTGTTCAAAACCAAGCATGATTAAACCGGAAAATAAATAGGCTTAGGGATGTAGTTTGGGGCTCAAATTTTTTCTGTAGGATTCTCATATGATGTAGAACAGTGCTATGAAGCCATTTTTTAAAAATTAATTTTTGAAATTTTTAAGTTAATTTTTAGCCCTAAAATGATGGTAAAATTGGGTGATTTAGGATTAATTAGGTGATTAGGATGTTAATTACTGATTGGGATATTAATTATATGTTTAGGGAAGTTAATCTCTGCAGTGGAACCCTAATCCTAGCCTTTAGGTACTAAGTATGGTTAATTAGGGAAATTAGGTAAGTAATATAATAAATTAGTAATATGTGAAAATGTAAATTAATAAATCTAAAAAATAAGGTTATTTAGATAATATTATAATAGAAATCAGAAAAATAATAAATCTAAAATGACATTTAATTTTAAGTAAATATCTCAAAATGTAAGATTTTTACACATCAGGAATAAATCTGATACCTCAATTAGGGTTAGTGTGTACTGAATAGTTTAGAATACCAAAATTACGACCCAATAGGATATTTGAATACCCGAGCGTAATGTGATTAATGTCACATTGGGATTCGAGCCTAATTACGACTTAGGAATTAAAATTAGAATCTAGTTTAGGAGCCGAACCTCGAAATAGAATACAACGAATCATTAATACGTTATAGGTATACATGAGGAAAATGAGTTACATTATGAATTAGAATAAGAATCCATAAAATATAAGTACTAAAAGAACCTATTTGTATTATAGGACACCTAGAAACAAATCAGCTCGCAACTAGAGGATCGAGTGATCGAGCAAATTCAAGTAAGTTGGGTTATTACTTATTGTAATAGAGTACTAGTTTTGTAGTACTCGGAGACTTAGGCTTGTATATGATTGTGATTGTAAGTAGTTTGCGCATGTGCTTGATGTATCTGAATTTGTGCTGGAATTTGTATTGTGAATGATTTTGTGACTGATTGAATTGGTATGAACTTGTTGAACACCCTAACCGGAATTTAATCTTAGTCGACCCTAATAACCGAAAATGTCATGCATTGCAACCTGTTAGGGGATCATAGGACTCTCCAACCAAATACCGACCCCTTCGAAAGGAGTAGCGCAGGATTGCAAAATAGTCCCTTCTTCATCCTCAGTCGAACTAAGTGACAGGAGAGGAGGTCACGGCGAGGGTGAAGTCAATGGTTCGAAGGTAGTCGCGGGAGGAGCGAGGTCTCCATTGCACAAGCCTGGGTTTGGTTGTAAGCTGCTGCATAACATGGAACTCCTCAACCCGGATTGGAGCGGGTGAAATTTCTCTGATTTCACAACGGACCGGACTACGTTGTGTGTTGACACTTGATTGATGCATTGCATGAAAATAATTGTTTGATAATCCTGTTTGTGCTTGAATGCATTCATGAGTCTCTAATTCAACTTACTGAGCTGTAGTTGCTCATACCCTTATAGATCCTTTTGCAGGTTCTGATTTGTGATCACTACAAGTATCATGCCGCCCTACAATTACCCAGAGGTTAGTCCGTTTGAAGCCAGGGGTGTGAGGACCAAGATACTTAGTAAAATGTGTAACTGGACTGACCTTGTAGTTAAAGGTTAAAGACTGATAGTTATTCTGTAAATTAGTAGACTGTGGTGATTATGTATAACTTCCTGGGAAACTCTGTGGACTTACTGATAATTATTTATGTTTATTAGAAATTGTAGTGCTTATCATAATTGTTGTATAATTATTAATCGAACTGTTTACTTCAAAGCGAGGAGTCGTCGACGTCTTGTGTAGATCATGTCTATGGTAGGCACTGTGAGGCCAGTAACTATCATAGAATGGTTTACGCGGCGGGACTGTTGCGACTCTGTGACTTCGGGGCGTAACACATTGAACGAAGTTTGCATGTATTCTTGCATATATGCTTAGGTTTCTTCTGGTATTTCATAGATATGGCCTTTAAAAAATTAAATTTCATTTGAAAATAAATATCTCCTAAAAATTATAAGCAAATCTTGATGCTTGATACTCTTGAATTTGAATCTCGGAGCTTCTGAAATATTCTTGCCGTTGCTTTGCTTGTGTATATTCCAACAAATTTGATATCTAAAGATAAACATCTTTTGAAAATATTATTATAACAGCTCCATTTAAATCTACTTCAACAACATCAAGATTTATCCTTATCTTAATATATCTTTACACATATGTCCTCGTCCATTCTTGATTTGAATTTAAATAAAAATCTAATTTGAACTCTTGAAGATTCTCCACATATCATGAGGATAATCTATCAAAAATCTCGTGAATGCTCTGATACCGTGAGTTTTATACAATCTATTCATTTTCATAAAGTATCATATCCAAACAAGCTTATCTTTAATTAAATTAATTCCTCTTTAATCCCTGTGGATTTAATGTCTAACTTAGTAGAATGTGTTTGATACATTACCCAAATATATCGAATAAGTAGAGCTGGGCCTTCAAATAATTAAGAACTCAATATATCTCATGGATCAATCTATTCTATAACTTTTGATACTGTACTGTATCTTTGAATTTATCTCTAAATTTGGTTTTGAATTTCAAATTCAATTCTAAAACAAAATCTTATCATTTGCTCATTAAAATTGCACATTTAATGCACATTTAACACACTTGTTAAATATCTTCATTTTTTTTGTTATCATCAAAACAATGATGATAAAACTCAACATTCTCTCATTTTTTTATGATAACAAAACCCTTTCTCAAAAAAATATTGAATGATGAGAGAAAGGTTTTGTAATGCAAGTCATATCAAGTCAAAACAATTTTGTTCAAAAAAATTTTAAGTCCAAAAATTTTAGAATTCTTTTATACCAGAACTTATCTAACTTGTCCTTAGAAATTCATTAATTCAGAATTAAATTGCTTTTTAACTCAATATTTTTCCTTATTTCTACCCCTTTTTGTTATCATCACTCATATTTTACTCTTCTTGAATCCAATATGTAGAGAGAATAGATAACAATATGGAAAAGTGCACATAAAAGACTAATATTTTATTAACAAGTTTGATTACATCAGCTTGATCTTAAATTTGACTCGAAAAATGATTTTGAGCATAAAAACACTAAGACATTGAACATGATAGAACTTGGACATAATAAATTTGAAATAAACTTGAATAGAACAGACAATAAGAAACAAACATTAAATTAGTAAAGATTAGAATTAGATTGATTTCTTCTTTTTCTTTAGGTAACTTTTCTTGGTCCATGGAGTGCCTAAAGAAATTAGTTGTAGTGGTGGTGGAGTAGTTTCCTTCCATGGAAGCATCAAAATGGTGGTTGAAGGAACTTACGGTGATAGTTCCTCTGATGCCTGGACAAATTCAGCAGCTTAAGATATTGGAACAATAGATAAGCTGTTGATAGTCAGTTTTCGCTCAACTTACACTCATTTTTTTATCAGTCGAGATGTCGAGTAAACGACTCTCTCGGCATTCGCCCTCTGTAGAAGACACATGACACTTATGCCGTATACAAGAAATACTCCTAGATTGAATTCAAATCTATGGCATGACCTATTATCATAAGCATGGTTATATTTTATAATCGCTTGTTATCCCTATCATATTGGCTTTGGCGGCTTTTGAGATAGTATGTGAAGTAGTTGAAGAAGCCTTGAACAAAAGTTGAGAAAGGGAAGTGCAACCCAAAATCCAAATACTTCAAGTATATATGGAACTCACGCTCCTGTGGAAAGCATACTCTCTCCCCATCTCTTGACCTCCTTAATTTCTACATTCCAGGAAGATCTCGCTAGTATTGATTGTACTTTGTGACGAGAACTCTATCGACGGAACTGGCAGTCCCATAAAGAGAATTGCGAAAGTAGGCTACCATATTGTACAAATATTTTGCTAAAGATCTCCCTTCCTTATCTATAGGATAATTATCCACAGGAAGCTCATTAATCTGAGCAAGTTTATCCCACCTTACCTTATACTATTGGTTGAATAGCTCGAAGAACACGTCGCCACACTCCTATTTTAGGGGGGAAGAGTAGCCTCAGTTTCCATTACCTTGGAATCGAATAAAACAAGTCGATGTGCAACTTTGTGAACCATACCTGGACGGTTGTATGAAATAAAATAACAGAAGTTGAAGAATGAGATTTCTAAGATTGGAAAATGAACGAAAATTTTAGGTGCAACTAGAGAAGTGAAATCTGATTATGAATAGTACCTCATATATGGACAATCTGTTCTCGAACTGCAAATTTGCTTTTGATAGCATTGATGTGCTGATATGATAGTCCCACGAATTGTTGACGCGTGTCTCATGATAGAAATCTAATGGCTAAAAACTTTCTAACAGTTATTAGGCCTGTAATAAAATGATGACCTACATGACAAATGTTGTACCTACAACTTTTTAGTTTCTCAAACGGGTGAGAGTTTTGAAATGGTAACATTTTAGTTAGGATGTGATCCATCCTGCTTCCCATGTTACCCAGCATGAATTCAAAGAATCTCTCCCTGCTCGGCCTCTGCTACAATATATATATATATATATAACTCCCTTTGTTGACTATTCGAACACGAAAGTTAAGGGGCAAATGTTAATAGTTAGTTTTCACTCAACTTACACTCATCCTTTCGTTGGCCGAGATGTTAGGTAAATGACTCTCTTGGCATTCTCCCTCTATAAAAGATACACGATACTTATGCCGTATACAAGAAACGCTCTGTATTTGAATTCAAATCTATGGCGTGATCAGTTATCATAAGCATGGTTATATTTTACAACTGCTTGCTATCCCTACATATTAAGGGAGATTTCAAGTCAAGAGGTCTCCACGTATCTTAACAATTACCTCGACAACTGCTTTAAACACAACAATTGTCTATAAATACTGAAAAGAAACTCTGTAAGAGCTTTTTGACACTACTTATTGACATTTTTACTATACTAAATCACCATTCTAACTTAGGCATTAGAGTGGCTGGATCAGACTGGCCCCAGTACCAAGTATCTTACTCTCTTTTGTAGGACTATTTCCTTACCCCAAAATTCACCAAGAACATAAGCTAGGTTCAGCTTGTGGAGATGATTGTTTAAATGAAACTTGCATAGATAAAATGAGAAATTGTTGTTCAGATGTTGCATTTGGAAATTTTAGGGATGGTGATGATTAGGCGAATCAAATAGTGGAGGATCAGATGGTGGAATTTCAGGTTCTACAGTAAGTTAAGGTGGTGACTTTTTAGGTGACTAAATTGAAGAGGGTGGCTTCTCTTTTGCAAAAGGTGTAAATTATGCAACTTCCTTAAGTGATGCTTGTATCTTGTTTAACAAGCAATCCATCCTAATTTTGACCATGTGCTCAATTCTTTTCTTAAGACTACCTCTTCATGAGAAGTTTCACCAAGTCCTTCCTTCAATTCAACTTCTAAATCAGATACTGAATCATCTTCTAATTTAGGTACTTTCTTCTTCTCCTTAATCTTAAACTTTCTGCTTATCTTGATTTCAAAATCCTTCTTAGACTTCTTCTTCTTTCCTCTAAAAATCTCTTTGCCTTTTCTCATTTTGCTAACTTTTCTTTTGGTTCTAATTTAGGTTTTGAATCAAACTTGGAAACTGCTCCTAATACTCCCCCTTAAATAATGATCTAGGTAGTTTGTTCTTCTTGTGCTTGTTGTGCACATAGAATGCCCAGTTATTAGTGTGCCAAATCTTATTTTTCACATTTATACCATGTGATTAAAGTGATCTCCTCCTATCACTCTAATGGGTATCTCCTTCTTTGTAACCTTTGGAATTCTTACTTTCCTATACTTAAATAGCTTCATCAATAAATTGCCATACAACCTCTTTCTCTTGGTCATGAATGCATGCCTTAAAATTTATGCAGTAATGTCCAATTTCTTTTTCCTTAGCATGGCCAAAATAACTAAGGCATCTTCCTTAGAGATACTTGTTGTACTTCCTTTCTTTGGAAGGATACAACTAACGACCATCTTGTGTAACATACGCATAATCAGCCTAAAGTTAAAGATTTGTTTCTCGATTTTTCTGGCCATATCCTTTTACCTTGGTTTAATTCTTCAAAAATTTGTTTCTTAGTCCATTTCATCGATTCCCTATCACTGTTCATCTTAGGAATTCCCAAACACCTTTGAATGTCATCTTTCGTAATCTCGATTTTCTATCCATTCACTTTTGACAGCCATACATCTCTTTGATCCATATCAAGATTATCATAAAATTCATTTATCAAATCTCCATAAACAATAGTTTCTACCGTACAAATGTTCTTATACCTTAAAACATCTAGAAATTCATCCTAATAGAACTCATTATTTTGGAAATACTCGACTCTATAAACTGTCGTTGTTTAGAAGATGAGATAAACACAATTCTAGGCTTTACCTTTTTCTTTTTAGCCTTAATTTGTTCAAAAAGTTCAGTGATTGTCTTAGATTCTGGCTCATACTATGGATCCGATTCTACATGTGGTTCTAACTTAGTGCCCTTTTCTTCAGTTATGGGGTTTTCTTCTTCTTTTGTTTCTTCACCATTTTCAAACTCTTATTCAAACTCCTCCTCTATTTCAGCAACTTCCTCACTTGAGGAACTCTTAACCTTATCATAATTTCCCTTTCCTTTGGTTATGGTCTCAAATTATTCAGAATTAAGGTTAAGGTTTTCAAAATCAAGGTTTTAAGGTTCTTAAGTTGGGGTTTGATTAGAGTCAGATGGCTTATCCACTAGAGAATGAGAATTTTCTTTTGTATTCTTTAGATGTTTCTTGGTCTTGAGACTAAGTCAAGAAGATTTTCTAGGAGCCATTAAAGAAAATAGGAAGAATGAGCTTCAAGAAAAATCAAAGAAAGAGAGAATAAGAATAGATGATGGGTAAGTGAAATGACTTGTAGTTGTGTTCAAATTGGGATTTAAAGAAGTCATAATTTGATCGCGTGAGAGAGATTGTGAAGAAGTGGGAAAGTGGAATTAGAATTAGGATGAGAGAGAGAGAGAGAGACGAATAGTTGGCAATTGCAAACAAAGGAAGCTCATTGGACGTAAAGAGAACTCGCACAAAAAAGAAAAAGCGAAATGAATTGATTGTTATGATTAGCTGATGTGGGGGAGCTAAAAAATGTGGTTCATTTATTATCTTCACTGGTAAAATTAGGGAATAATTAAGAATTAAATATCCTTAAAATTTTATAACATTAACTATCCTAAAATTTTATATACGATAAACTTATTTTGCTAGCTAAAATACTATGTTTAGCTATAAAAATTAAATAAATTAGATAACTATACTAACATATAGAAAAAAAATAAATTAAAAATATCAAATATACATACACATGCACAAAGTTCAATAAAATTCAAGAATTAATTAAGCTATATAATACATGCGAATATTGAAATCTTAACATGTAACATTTATCATACAAAATTTTACAAAATGCTAGTTAACCAAGAATTCATGCAAATGGATAACAAGCACCAATTTCAGTTCTTATAAATTCAAATTTGGTCTTATCAAGAGGCTTAGTTAAAATATCAACTAATTAATTATCAATTGGAACACATTCAATACTTATATCACCATTGTTAACATAATCACATATGAAGTAATGTCTTACCTCTATGTGCTTAAATCTAAAATGGTGTACTGGATTCTTAGTCAAATTGATTGCACTTGTATAATCACATTTCATTGGAATATGTTTCAAATTTAATCCATAATCAAATAACTGTTGTTTAATCTACAAAATCTAAGCACAACAATTGCTAGTTGAAACATACTCAGTTTCAGTTGTAAATATGGCAATAGAATTCTATTTCTCAGCTGACTAAGAAATAAATTTGTCCCTTAGAAGCTAGCAAGTACTTAAGTTACTTTTTATATCTATCTTACATCCAACATAGTCAACATTTGAGTAGCCAATGAAATCAAAGTTCTAATTCTTTTGATACCAAATTCCTAACTTTGTAGTATAAGATATATACTTGAAAATCCTTTTCATAGTTGCTAGGTGTGTTTCAATTGGTTTAGATTGAAAACATGCATAAATATACTCACTAAACAATATGTTTGATCTTGATGCAAGTATAATAGTGAACTAATCAAACTTTTATAAAACTTTTCATTAACTTTCTTACTTGCATCATCAGGATCTAACTTAGTTGAGGGAAATATGAGTATAGAAATGCCTTTGACATTTTCCATACCAAACTTCTTTAGTATCAACTTGGTGTACTTCTCTTGATACACAAAGATCCCATCATTGGTCTATTTTATTTAGAGTCTAAGAAAGAAGTTTAGTTGACCCATTAAAGACATTTCAAACTCAGCCTGCATAAGCTTAAAAAACTCCTTGTAAAATGCCTCATTAGTAGATTCAAAAATAATGTTATCAATATATATTTGGACTATTAAAATGTCATTATCATAGTGTTTAAGAAACAACATTGTATCTAGCTTACCCCTTTGTAATCCATTCTTAATGAAAAGTGACTCAACCTTTCATACCAAGCTTTAGGAGCTTGTTTCAATCCATACAAGGCTTTTCTTAGTTTATACCCATAATTCTCTTTAAATGGATCTTTAGACCCTAGAGATTGTTCTACATACATTCTTTCTATTATATATCCATTTAAAAATGCACTTTTAACATCCATTTGGAACAATTTAAAGCCTTTATAAGAAGCAAAAACAAGTAGAAGTCTAATTGCTTTTAGTCTAACAATTGGAGCGTATGTTTCATCAAAATTGATTCCTTCTACTTGTGATCAACCCTTAGCTACCAATCTTGCCTTATTCCTAATAATTTTACAATGCTTATCTAGCTTATTCTTTAATACCTACTTTGTTTTTATGATAGACTTATCTTTACATTTAGGAACAAGTATTCATACCTAGTTTCTTTGAAACTAATTTATCTCTTGTTGATTGACATTTATCTAGCTATTGTCAAACAAGGCTTCATTAACAGTATTAGGTTCAAGCTTAGATAATAATGTAAAATGGTTTTCAATATTTCTCAAGCTAACTCTAGTTTTAACACCTGTATTAATATTAACTATTATTTGTTTAGGTGGATAATAAGTTTTAAACCTAATTATTCTTTAAGGTTTAGATATTACCTAAGTAAGTTCTAATCTAGCCTTTAAATTTGCTTTTGCTTTTACTTTTACTTCTAATTGTGATTTTGAATTTGCTTTTGATTTTGGTTCTGATGAACCTACCTTAGGTTCTCTAGTTTGATTTTGCTATACTTTTTCATCTTGACCTTTGGCTTTCTAATGTGAATCATCATCAAAATCATCTACTTTGATTTCATCAACAAATTTAACATTTATGGATTCCTGAATAGTTATAGTAATCTTATTAAACACATAATATGCTTTACTACTTAAGGAGTATTTTAAGAATATTCCTTTTTCAACTCTTTCATCAAATTTACCAAGGTTAAGACTAGTTTTCTTAATAAAGCATGTAGAGCCAAATATATGAAAGTATGAAATTGATGGTTTTTTACCTTTATAAAGCTCATATGACATTTTCTTGGTAAATGGTCTTATGTATACATGATTGATGATATATCATGATATTGATATTGCCTCAACCCAAAAATAGTGCTATACCACTTTCATTCAACAATGTTTGTGTCATCTCTTGGATTGTTCAATTCTTATGCTCCACTACTCCATTTTGTTGTGGAGTATGCGGAGCTAAAAAATTATGAGTGATGTTTTTTTTTTTTATTGCAAAACTTTGTAAAATCATTATTTTCGAACTCTTTTCCATGATCAATTCGTAAACTAATAATGAAAAAACCTTTTTCATTTTAAAATTTCTTCAAAAATTTTTCAAAAGTAAAAAAAGCATTGCTTTTTTGTCATAAGAATAGAACCCAAGTATACCAAGAAAAAGAATCTACTATTACTAGGTCATACTTGTTACCACTTAAGCTCAATTAAGATGCAAGAGTTCTAAGTCGCTTTGTTGACATAACATGCTTTGACTTATGTGTAGCAGTACTCATTTTATTTTTGATGCATGTAGCACAATGAAAATCATCCTTTATATGCATTTTAAGCAAACTATAAATAAAATTATTCTTAGGTAAATTATCCAATTGATGAAAATTAACATCACCAAACTTCTTATGCCATAAAAATGCATTATCAAGGACACTCAAAAATCAACTTTTAGTCCCTATCTTAATTAGTTCGACAAGATATATGTTCTTCATTCGATAGCCTTCAAACAATTTTGTACTATTTTTATCATAAGCCTCTACTTTATTTTGGTCAAACACCATTTTAAAACTTCTATCATACAATTGATTTATGCTCAACAAATTATTTTTAAGCCTCTAACTAAATTGACATTTTCTATAATATGAGAAGGTAGACTGATTTTACCAATTGCGATCATTTTTTCCTTACTATCATCTTTGAACTTCACATAGCCTCCATGTTTTCACTCTAAACTTGTAAACAATGAAGCATCACCACTCATGTGACGTAAACACTTACTGTCCAGATACTACGTTCCTTTCAATCTTGCTCCATATTCCTATAAACATCAAAATAGGGTTAATTCCTTTTTAGAACCCAAACTAGTTTCAATCCACCAAAATTCAAGCTCTTATTATGCAAAGATCTAGCTTGATGTCTATTGAGCTTGTTCATTCTATAGAAGCAATATTTTTCAATATGACTAGATCTATTGCAAAAGAAATAAGCATAAGAATTAAATGATCTATACTTGTTAATTACTTGATTCCTTAGATTTTGGCTTTGGTAGCCTCTAAATCTGCTTCTAATGTATCCTTTGATTGGATACTTGTTATTTCAGCTAATATATCTTTTGTTATATTGATTTCCTTGCACATCAGATTTAGCCTTAACATGCACATTATTATTTTTAACAAGTTCCATAACAACCACTTCCTTACCTTTGACAAACATGGTTTTTTTATTAGACTTTGAAGTTTCACCTTATTCATATCTTTGCCCATTTTTAGAATTATCTAACCTTTGTGAGGATAACAACAATTGCAATTTCTTGTCACTTTCACGGAACTTGTTAAAGGTTATATCTATTGTGCTAAACATATCATTAATTCTAACCTTTAATTCCTTAATTTCCTCCTTTAACATTGAATTCTCTTTTTCCAAATTGTCTTCAATTGTCCTTAGGCTTTCATTATCTATTTGTAAGACCTCGGTATCATTTTTTAATATATCATTCTCATCAACCAACAACAAGTTTGTTTGTAATAGTGTATCCTTTTCACTTCTTAAAGCCTTAGTTTCATCATCTTGTTTATTCATTTTTGAATTAGCCCTTTCAAGTGCTTTTAAAAGACTCTTATTTTGCTTTTGAACACTCTTAGGCATAATATCATCATTAGAGTCATAATTTACCTAAAAAATAGCCATGTATAATACCCTATTGTTTGAGCGAGTAATATTTAAAATCGGATAATAGTAGAGTAAAGAAACTAGTGAAGTTTTGATATTTTGAGAATCTCATATTATAAACACTTTGTTAGGTAAATATATATAGATATATACAAATATACATATATTAATAAAAGGGTATTTAAGGCCTTTGTCTTAGAATCTAGGATCAATGAAAAACTTCCTCCTAATATAATTGAATCATAAAATAAAATCCTAAGGCTAAAACACTTATGTGAAATTGGATTTAAAAAATGAGTTAAAACGTTACCAACGTTATTTAGGAAATAAAATTTATCGGATCAAATCTGTATTACCATAAAAGTAAAGAATTGGGATTGGATATCTAATGTGATGTTATAATGTTTTTAAATTATACTAGAGAGTTCTTGTAAATATGGAATCAAGATAAAATTATACTTAAAGAGTCACATGAAATTAGACCAGCTTGAAATAATTATCCATATTATAGCTGCAATTTGAATCCTTACTTACAAAGGATTCTCCAAAGCCTCAATTGTGCAAAATATGTAGCATTACCTAACCACTATGTTTGTCTATAAATAGTGGGTGCGATAACCTCAACAAAATTCTGGTGAATGAAGAAGCCCTCGTATATAGTAATATGCCATCATCATCAAATTTTCTTAGCAACCCATGTTGAAACATAGGTGAGTATCTTAGCTATGTAATTCTTTTATAGTTCTTTTTTTGGCTGTTCATGGTATTTAATAAATTTTCTATTTTAGTATTAGTCACCGTCATTATCTACCTACATGTGAAGCACCTTTTGCCACCATAATTGCTTATGAAAAGTCAATAAACATTTAAATTATGATGGTAACCAACAAAATTAAAAAAAAAGAAAGAAAGATAATTATATATATCTATATTATTGATTATTTTATTCTATAGATAGCCTAAGCTTTTCTATAAATGCCTAAGGATATCAAAAATCACCAAATTGTGGTAAGGAATATATTTTTATCCATATTGTAAAGTTAATTTATTGAAAAAAGAGAAAGATCAAAGTTTTGAATTTATGCTATTATTTGTTGAATTTACGACCAATATGAAATTATTAAAGAACGATGAGATAATCTATTAAATTAATATATCTGAACCTCGGTTGAACTATTGTAAACCTTTTATTAAACAAACTATAAGTTTTCAAGGTACTTTTACAATTTATGGAACTTTAAAAGCTAAAATATGAATATAAAAGTGATATGTCTCATATTTGTAGATTCATAGAAACCTTATAGATATAATGTTTATGCTATGTTATGACATAGAAAACTTATGTTAGGAAAACTTGAAGTTTGTTTAATAGGTTTTCTAAGAAAAATGAATAACTTTAGTAATTTGTAAAATGGGATAAAAACTTATGATCGTAAAAGTATTAAGTTTGTTACAATTTAAGATAATAATAATAATAATAATAATAATGAAAATAAAGAGATTATTATTGTTCAAAGGATAAGAATAAAATTATCACTAAAGTAAATGAGTCAATGATCAATGTTGGTAAATATAACATGCAAGTCGACCCTGATTTTTTCGTACATAATTTTTTTAGGTGAAGTTGGCAAAGACGATTTGCATGTTGTGACATAAGATCATACTATTATTATGCCCTATTAAGTCGATATTTTTATTTTAGTGAAAGTAGACCTATGTCTATTTGACTTACTGTCAATTGTGTCATAAATTATGTTTATGTGGTTGATTGGTTGGATATGTAATTCGTTGAATGTGTATTGATTCAGTGAAGTGTTTCTTCATGCATGACTAATTTGTTGAGGTGTTTTATTACTTGGAAAACATGAAAACTAATCTATCCTTCTAGGTGTTTATTTGAGTGAACCGTGTATGAAGGGTTGAATTATAAAGTTTGGACACAAAGCTAGATTTAGATTAATTGATTTTTTTTTTTTTATATATAAAACTTGAGATTCATGCCTGATATGGGGTTTATATTATTTGCTGCATTTACACATAGCACAAAAAGAACCTATGGGTTAGATTTTGTAAAACTGTGATTTTATGAATAAGGAACTTGATTTTAAAAGCTAAGTTTATCAAAGCATGTAAAATCACATTTGCTTGAGCAATCTGACCACTTTTTGTGGTCTAATTAATAAAACTAAGGTTAAGGATCCTACTCTCAGCTAGCTCCTTGTTACTATTTAAGCTCCTAGACTTTGCATCAAGTTACTCAATGATGTCGACTACCTGCAAGTGGACTAGGTGGATCAAGGATACTGGTACCAATACATGTCACGTACATAAGTATGACACATATATGAGTTGTAATATATGCTATATGCTTGCTTGTAGTATGCTTAGTGTTGTGTTGTGTTGTATTTTATCCACTCTTACTTAGCTCATAAAGCTAAAGGGATACACATGTATCCTCTAGTCAAGAAGGAATCTAAGTAGGTATCACCATCGGCTGGGGGAAGATTTCTAAGAGAATGTAGGAAAAAGCAGCTACTTTTGAAATAAGCTTTGCTATATTTTAATCCTAGTCCCAAGGAGGATAATGTACATATGTAATGGAAAAAAAATACTGTATTTTAAGTTTTGTTATGTTTAAGGTTGCACACTTTTGGGTAAGCATGTGTAAAGTTGAACTCTGTTGTAGTACTCTTTATTATAAATAGTATCTTTGTTGAATGTAAACAGGTATTCCTATATGATAGAATATCTGTGCTATGCTAGGATGTCACAATGAGACACAAGTTGGCTTCTTCCTTTGTTTTTGAATTTGTTTATGAATCTACTTTGGATTCATCCAAATCACTTTAGGTAGCTAATAATGCTTACTATTTCTAAGTTAGTCTCTCAATTAGCTTCTTAAGCTTTAAATGCAATTGTCTTTTTGCTGTTCTTTGGTTCATTAAGGTACTTGATATTAGATTCATAAGCACGCAACTTTTCCTAAGTTGGCACATTGTCGTCTTTGATAAATCTTGAGCTTTTTCAATTGTCGTTTTCTTGGCATCTCAAGATCTAAGTAAAATCCTTAATATCTTATAGACAAGATCAAAATCTTCAATCTTTTTGCTTAGCAATACCAATTCATTAGTAATTGTTATAAAGCAATTAAATACATCACGTATGTTTTCACTCGGTTGAAACTTGAATAGTTCATATTATTGAAGCAACTAGTTGATTCGTATGTCCTTGATTGTAGTTGTTACTTCATATGTTTCACTTAATGTATCCCATATGTCTCTTGCAGTCTTACAAGTAGTAAGATAATTTTCAAATGGTGCTATTGTCATTAACAACGAATGATTAGCCTGATTGTTCTTCTCAATCTTCTTTTTCACAACATCCATGAGTGTTGACTCTCCATCTGTAGCAATTTAGATGTTTCCATATTTAATAATTTCCTATGATCCGAAATTGTTTGTTTTGACATGTGTTTCCATCTTGCATTTCCAATATGCAAAATTAGTGCCATCGAAATAAGGAGCATGATTGGTAGCAATAGATATATTATTTTCTACCATGGATCTTTGAACTCTATATAATCAAGAACTAACCTTAGATACCAATTGTATGTCCTAAAAGTAACCAAGAGGGGGAGGGTGAATTGGTTACTCCAAATGTTTAAACTTTTTTTGCAAAACAAAATTAAAAATGTCCTATTTAATTACTTAAACAAGATTTGGTGTAACATAGTATATAGAAAACAAATAAAGTACAAAAATAAAGAGAGTAAAGATAAGAAGATTAATTAAGAGATTTATAGTGTTTCGACCTTATGTCTATTGCACTCTTCCAAATCCACTATTGGAGATGCAATATTCTATACCAATATCATTTCATTGTCCACTTTTTACTATCTTCAATAAGGGAGAAATAAATACAAATCTTTTTTCTTTATCTCTTCAAGCTAGTTTTGCTTATACACAAATCTATAGAACTTTGTATCTCTTCTCTAACACAAGACCTATCACACGATTAATAGTGTTCATAATAACAATGAGGACAAAACATAGTGATCCTCTCGATGAAAGTATAAGGAAAAATCCGAATATAAAATTGGAATAGACAAAGTTATCTTTGAATTAGATTCTAAATATGACTCTAAATTTTCTCAAGTATCAAGTTAGTAGTAAACAAATGCAACTTAGACGTGTGTTAAAAATTTGAACTCCTTGTCTTCTTATATCTTCCAGCGCAACGTCTCTTTGCTCAAATCTTGGATAAATTTTTTACACTTGATAAATCTTGAAATATTTTGATTTAGTCATTGATAGTTGTGATCCCTTGAATTGTAGAAGAGAAAATCATCGTTGTTGATTAGTTTACATTGAACATTGTACAGCTGCACTTATATTGAATGAATTCTGCATGTACTCTTATATATATGCTTAAGTTTCTTCTCGTATTTCACTTATATGGCCTTTGGAAAAGAATTTCATATGAAAATAAATATATCTTAAAAATTAAGAGAAAATTTGATGCTTGGTACTCTTGAATCTAAATCTTGGAGCTTCTAAAATATTCTTGCTACTACCTTGCTCGTGTATATTCTAACAAATCTGATATCTAAAGATAAATATACTTAGAAAATATTATTATAACAACTCCATTTCAATCTGCTTCAACAAAATCAAGATTCATCCTTATCTTAATATATCTTCACACATATTTCCTTGTCCATTCTTGATTCTAATTCAAATAAAAATCTAATTTGAACGCCTAAAGATTCTCCACATATCTTGAGGATAATCTATCAAAAATCTCGTGAATGCTCTAATACTGTGAGTTCAATAAAATCTATTCATTGTCATAAAGTATCATTTCTAGAAAAGCTTATTCTTAATTAAATTAATTCCTTCTTAATCCCTATAGATTTAACATCCAACTTAGTGGAATGTATTGGATACATTTCCCAAATATATCTAATAAGTGGAGCTGAGCCTTCAAATAATTAAGAACCCAATATACCTCATAGATCGATCTACTCTATAGCTTTTGAACTATACTGCATTTTTGAATTTGTCTCTGAATTTGGTTCTGAATTTCAAACTCAGTTTGAAAACAAAATCTTATCCTTTGCTTATTGACATGCACACTAAACCTACCTACTAAACATCTTCACATGTAATTTCTTCAATTTTGATGAAAATTATTGACAAGAGGCACACGGCGAAAAGCATGACCATAGTAGTTGCATGTTGTTTTCTTTAGGTTCAATTCTTGCTTGAATTTCGTTACTTCAATCATTCGGTCACTTCACTTCTTTGATTAAGCTCCAAAGCTTCATAAAAATCTCCAAAAAGTCATCAAAAGCTTCCAAAACTACTATAAGTGAAATCTTAACAAATTAAGCTCCAAGTCACTATAAAACTAACATGGTTAATAGATAAAATCATGCAAACTACCCTAAAATACATATGCTAAATAAGTGTTATCATCAAGCACAAGCAACAAGCAATGATAATTTAGGTTGGATATCTAATTAGTCAATTTGAGTGCATTTAAAAATATAAAGTCTAACCTAGCAATCACAAGCAACACACAACTATCATGTGCCTAGAGTCTCTTGAAAGTACTTGATCGTAAATCAACATAAAAAAAGGTAATCTATAAAGAGAAATGAAGATAAAACTATCTTAGCAAACTTTGCAACTTCCTATAGGTTTCTAAGAGTCCTAGATGAGAATCTTAGACTGGATATGACTAAACTTAGGTTAGAAAGATGAAAGGAAGCAACTATAGGATTCATGGTTGGGAATCATGTACATAATCCTTTGTTAGAGTGAAACGATAAGTATACGCCCAGGTTCATGGTTGTATACTTAGCCGAGTTTCCCCTTTCTTTACACTATAGTGAGAACATGCCTTCGATCATGGCTATGTACTTGGTTGTGTTCCTCTCGTCCACAACTTTTCTTTAAAACTTCACTCCCAACAATCTTGAGAGGATCACAATCATAATCATGCTTGTGATTTTTAACCATGATCTTGCTACATCAATTTTCTTCTCTCATTTCCACCAATAACATACCCACATACCCTTGATCGAAATTCCAAACCTCAAGCTCACTCCACAAACATCAAAATCCCCTCACTATTAACTAAAATTTCATCAAAACATCTCAACAAGACTCTTAAATCTATGAATTTCATAAAAGAAAAGGATAACCAGGGAGGGATACATTACCTCATAGCTTGAAGAACCCTAAAGCAATTCTTTAAGTTGGCCCAATCTAGACAATTGTTCACAACCTTGGGAAAACAAAAATGCAACTTTAGAATCAAACCATTACTAAACTCTAAATCACCAAGACACTTACTAACAATTTTTTTAGGGTTTTCTATGAGTCTTGTGATTTCACCTTTTTCATGTACTTTCTCCTTAAACTATGAGTAATATAGCAATTAAAGTTGTGATTTTCTAACAAAATCCAATAAATTATTGAGAAGTCAGAGGCTTACCATTAAGCGTTCACCAAAGCGATTGTCGTCGAGTCCACACTTGCTATGCAAAGAAGTCTAAATGAGTCTAGGTTAAAAAGAGTACTCTAGTATAGTGTGAGGACTTTTGGATACTTCTACTTTTGCCCTTTATTAACTCTTGCAATTTGCTTTATTACCCTTTCATATAACACATCCTTTTATTGACATATCCTTATCTTAGTTTTTGCATTTTATTTTTGTCCTAAGTATTACAATTTCCTTTTTTTATTCATAAAAGCCCCAAAATATTTCCTTTTCATTGTTTAAAAATCTAAATTACCTTGAAAGTTTGATCTTTATATTGCTGCATTATAATGAGGAGAGGAGTGTACCTAGATTCTTTGTAGGGTTTAGGGCATATCAATAATATTGGGTCATCATGTTCCCACAATGATGAAATTACGTTTTAACAACTTAGGTGATTTAGATGGTTGGAGGGGCATTTGCCCCTTAATTGGTGATTATTTCTAAAGTTGCCATATTTGGGTGTTGTTAAAGTTTAATGATTGATAAATATATAGAATGGGCAATAGCATCAAATTTGCTTCCCACTTGGATGGTGGAGATCTCGATGGTGTCTTTGAGAATGGCTCAAAACAATTAATAGATTTCATTAAAGATTTTATATGGTAAAATTCGTAACAATTTCAACAAACCTAATTTGGTATGCTTTATATGTGCTAATGGGTGGTTTCGAAGTACTTTTTGTGTTGTTCAAAGTAGTAGAACTTTAGTAAATAAAATTGTTTATAGGAGTAATCATAATAATTGTTTTCATATGAATGTTAAGCAAGAGGATTGTAATAGAGAATCAAGAGCCATCTTTAGCAAAGCTAAGGGAAATAGCAAAATTGATCAAATTAGAGATTTTGATTAGAATAATGGCTATTTGTCATGATAATTTTTTTATGTAGATGGATTGTTGAGGATTTTGGAGAATGATCAACATAACAATACCAACTTGTTGAAAGAGCAAAGTCACCATAAATTTAGTGATATTTGCTTAGTGGAGTTTAGTATCTTCAAACAATTTCGGTTCTAGAAATAAATTGTTGGATGGTGCATAAGAACACATATATATGATATATATATATATATATATATATATATTAGTTTAGTTGGCTCTTTAAGTTTTGTTTAAGACTTCTCAATGTTTTCTTTTTCAACAAATGTTAAATTCCAATTCTTACAAGACATTCTTTAAAGTAATTAACTTTTATTATTTTTGTTCTAATCCTCTAGGAAAATATATAGAATAGGAAACTTAAGTAATTTCTTCTCTAATTTGATGTGTGTCTATTTTAATATTGCATTTGTTCATGGAGATACATGTGTGAAATTCTAGTAGACGTTAAATCTACAAATCATTTGGTTATACTTACAAGCTCGCTAAAGAGCTTGAGTAATACGCAAATAAAAATTTGAATAATGATCATAAATTTTTTATGAAAAAAAAAAGATATAAATATAATCTAATATTTTATTTATTATCAAGAAACATGCTAAAAAATTATTCAAGCAAATTGAGGTCATAAAAATGGATAACTCCTTAAGTCAATATATATAATTTGCTCACTACTCAAGGGGCAAAAAAAACCTACAGCTTTCTTTCTCTCTATACATATATATATGTGTGTGTGTGTATGTGTAGCATGTTTTTATCACCACGTTATTTATAAAACATAAAAATTATATAGAGCATACAATTTTCATATAAAAAGGCTTTTGAAATTATATTAAACTAGCCAAGGAGCCCATGTAAAACATAGATAAAAGTTTAAATAATAAACTTTTTTTAAAAACAAAAATAGTAAATATAATCTAATTTTTTACATATTATAAAAAAGCACATTGAAAAATTATTCAAGGAATATAAAATTTTGAAAACAAATAACTTGTTTTATTTAACTTATTGAATATTTAATGGGACAAAAAATATAGAAGCCCTTTCTCTCTCATTAACATGTTTTTATTATCAAAGTGTATATAATATATATAATTTTCATAAAATGAACTATTTAACTTGAATTACTAAATAGAAAAAATTATAAAATTACCAAATAGTATCTATTAATAGTGGTGATGATATTTAATACTATAAGTTTTCACAAGAAGATACACTTTTTGCAATTATGTAAGCCTTATAATTAGAGAGTGCAAATTCCGTATGTAAAATTTAAGGCGATCGTGAAAATTATCCAATCAAGCCCAAATTTTATAACGAAACTAGGGATATTATTAAAAATGGTCTCATGAGGTTAGATTTAAGAAAACAAAATAATTAAATATTATATCTATAAAATATGCGTATATTATTCATTATTTATCAGAAATGTATGAAACAAGTCCTAATAATTAACAAATTATTTGAGATAAAATATATGCATGTGAAAAACCATGAAATAATGTGAATAATATTTAAAAGTGCTTATTTATATTAAATATAATGTTATGTGTGTATACATACCAACCCGAAATTACTTAAAATGCCTAAATTATATTAAAATAATTAAAGAAAATTAGTAAAAATTATGTGGCAATTTGTGGCATTATACTTTAAGTGTGTCACTTTGAAATCCACTTTAGACTATTTTTAAGAAGCTAAAGACACTTAATGTTATTAAATTAAGAGGGAACAAGACTTAGTAATGGAATTTTTAATCAACCGACTCCATGCCCTCCTTATAAATTTAGAATCCTCCCTTCATTAATAGAGGAGAGCTTAGAAAGCTTACATGGGAATCAAGCCACTAGACCTTCAACCCGAACTCAAGCTTAAAGGCTTGAAAGCATGGCATGATGCATCTTCTCATCCGACCTACACTTGAAGAATCTAAGCTGCTTCCAACTAATGATCTACCATAGATACTGAGTTGAGCCCCTTTTTGTTTGTCAATGACCAAGTGCCAACCTAAGAACTACCTTGTTGATAGCTTGGCTAACTTACTCATCAATTTGGCAACACCTGTTTCGATCTCCCAAGACCAACTTTGAGCTGACATAACTCTAGAGTACTCACAGATTAGCTTAGTACCTACTGATTTAATCATACTCTTTTGTTAGCTTCTTCAAGAACATCTCTAGCGACTGTTTGGCACGTATCCTTGTCCCTTACATGAAAGAATCTACCAACAAAGCTTCTATTTCTTATATTTTACTTATTTTAGATGGTACCATTTTTAGTTTTTTCCATATTTAGTTTGTCGCCCTAGAATTTCAAGTATAAATATCCCCTTATATGTAGTTGTAAGCATCATCATCCATTATTATTGAATATATGACATCCCTTTTTATGTGAAGCTTCGAGCTCACTCTTTTACTCTCATCCTATCCTTTACGCAAGGTTAGGTGGCAAATAACCTCATTAAGTTATATAGCTCATGAGTCTATGCAGGTTTTTTGGTGCATCATATTCTTGGAATCGTTCATGGTTTGCTTACCTTGTGCATTTATCATCCTACATTTTCAAGTTTTCTGTAAGCTTTAACCTACTTACAATAGCATTACCCTTATCTACCATTGGCACAACGTATTAGCTTTAGGAGAATTTTAGGAGAAATTTACAAAAATAGGAATAATTAGGGTAGAATTAGAGTGTAAGGAGTAAATCCAAACCTAGATGTGTAAGGCCACCACCACCTAATAGAGGCGGCAATGCCTAGAGTTGTCGAAACACCCTCTACTGCCAGCGATGGCTACAACCTTTTCACTGGTGAATCTCTTAAAACAACCTGATTGTCATTAATGTACTAAAAATAGTAGTTATTGTTCAAAAGTTAAGAAAAATTGTATTCTGGGCTATTTTTGTGTGTAGTTTTTAGGAAAAATGTTGTTTTGTTGAAATTAAGTGTCCAAGTATATTGCCCTTAAGATATTACTAAAACTAAGTTTCATTTTCAAAAACTTTACCATTGTTGTTTTGACACCAAAATTTTTCTGCAAGGTACCTATAGTATATATAAAATTGTTACGAAGAGTTTTCGTGAAAATTGTCTCTAATATTTTATCTAATTTTTTAGGCCTTAAAATCTTATTAAAAAGATATTTATCAAAAAACACTTAATGATTTTCCAAAAATTTGAAATAGATTCTGATTTGGCTGGTATTCTAGTATATCATAATGTTGAATGGGGTTGTAGGGTTGAATTTGTGGTGATGATAGTAATAAATTTGAATATGGAAGATTGGGTGTAGAAATATAAATAAATAAGTAATACGCGAGTTACTTAAATAATATAGTAAGGTGAGGTTTGATCTAAACTAAAGTGGTGTTAGGCTATATAGAGTTTTTGGATTTTGGTCATGAATAGAGAAATTATAGAAATCATGCTAAAATGTAGAGTGCATATTGATTCGAAGCTAAATTAAAGAATAAATTAGAGACAAGCATAAATGGCAAACTAAAAAGTTGATCAAGAACTAAATCAAAGACTTTGTATTCATGAAATGGAGTTAGGTGAACTTTAGAGAATAGGTCAAAGGGTATTCTTGAGACTTTTGGGTAAATTGTAATCAGAGACTAGTTAAATGCAAGACTAATAACAAGTGACCTAAAAACCTAGATAACTAAGTATAATATAACATTAAACACCAATTAATAAACTGAGTTATAGAATAAACTTCATATATGGTAACCATATGAACACTAAAATGACATTTATATTATAGGGACTAACGGCTAAGGTATATCATAAGTCATACCTTAGTGAGCAAGTGAAATGTTCGAGTAAGTTTGGGATTGATATGTAACTATATTTTAAAGTAATGTTTTATAGTATTTGGAGACTTAAGGTTATGCTTGGTAGTGCTCATAACTAGCTTGCTTGTGTGCATGCCTATATATCTCTAAGCTTGATTATATTTTACCGGTTTGCTCTATTAGATGTAATTGATTGAGCTATGTGGAACCGATTGATCACCTTAAATCAAACTTAACTATATTAGACTTGAAACCTAACCTAACATGTATTGTAACCTACTAAGGGATGATGAGGATTCTCCGACTAAATACCGACCCATTTAAAAGACATAGTCAAAATAGTATATTCTTCACCCTTAGTCGAACTAAGTGATAGGAGAGGAGATCACCGCAAGGTTGAAGCCGATGATTCAAAGGTAGTTGCAAGAGGAGGGATGTCTTTATTGCACAAACTTGGGTTTGGTCATGAGCTATTACATATGCATTGAAACTTCTTAAACCTGAATTAGAGTATGTGTAATTTCTCCAATCTTACGACTCACCAAATAACATCTTACGATGGTATTTATTTGTTGCATTACATTTAATTAACTGATTGATAACCCTATTTGTGCTTATTGTATAGTCTTATATCTTTATCCTTACTTATTGAGTAGTTGATTGCTCATATCTCTATAGGTCATTTTGCAAGTGCTCACTAGGATCTCGTGTTATAGCTACCTTGAGGTTAGTAGCTATTGGATCTTGGGGAGGTAAGGTTATAAAACTAAAGAACAATTGGACTTTTAAAGTTTTTCTTACTATCTTTTTATCTTTTGGTATCGAATTATGTAAATAATTAGGTAAACTAAGTGACTAAGTTATGCAAATAATACTTGGATTATCTGAATTTTAATATATGTTCTAAGACTTCTACAGGTAAAATAATTATATTATCATGTGAATTGTTTACCTCAAGGTAGGTTAATTGTAGATTCCTTGTGTAAATCATAGTCTACAATAGCAGCTGTAAAGTCAGCTTCTATCTTAGCATGGTTTACACTATATGACTGTTGTGACTTTACCACTTCGAGGCATAACAGTTCTTGGTTGGTATTAGAGTATGGTTTTAGTGAACTCCTTTTGAAGTGTCTTAATTAAAAGAAAGTTGACATCATAAGAATACAATGAGAGTGTGATAGGGATTACAGTCCAATTATGCGCTCCCAAGCTTAAGGACTCGCTCATATGGTTCACCAAGCTATTAGAGGGGAGTTAAACTCCAAAGAGCAATACATTCTCTAATTTGACCTACTGAATTACTCTGCTCTCTACATCTTCTAAGAGATTGCTAAGGTGATTGACCTGTTGCAGGGCCGATCCTTCTACAATACATCAGTCTAAAGCTAAGCACCAAACCCACATACTACCGACCTGCTACATTGCAGAGGTTAGGCTGACTCAGATCCTGAATAAACTAGCTAAGGTCGACCTGATAATGGACCATCTCCTGAACTAGCCCTTCCCTAGTCCAAAACATCTAAGTTTCTGAGCCTGACCTGATCTATTCTAAACCTGCTCTACTTAGCAAGCAGCATCATTGGGACCATAGAATATACAACTGACATGCGCCTTTTTTTTTGACTTCATACTATCTTTTTTGTAACCAAATATTCTTTTTGTTTGATTACAACTTTACCCTTATAAATTATTCCTTTTTCCCTTTTATAGTAGGAATCTTTTTGTAATTTACACTAACCTAAGACTTACCTTAATTTGGTCATATAAATACTCGTAAATTGTAATAGCTACAACAATTAATGCAATTGATATTCAGACATTCCCTTCTTGCATGAGCTATGTGTTTCTTGCTTATTTTTTACTACTCTTTTCTAGCCCATTGAGCATAAACTAGTGGTGAATAACCTTTGGCCACACTTGTGTATCATATTAAGTGTGACTTGAGTCGTGTGAAGTGTTGGTGCATACGAAGACCCCTACTCAGCCTTTTATTATCATTTATCTTTTAGATCATCTCGAGGTTTGAACCCATCCCCTTAGTTCATGCGATACCAAACATTGTGTGTTTATCCATAGCTATTCGTATCATCTTGGTATAAGAGTTTGGCTATGTTTGAGCAAGTTTTTGTTACTTTGTAATCTAAGTGATTTATTGCTATTTTTAGGTATTACAAAAGTTCTGTTGTTATTGTAATTGTTTGAAGAGTTTTTAGAGTTGAAGAAATTTCGTGCTTTGTTTTTCCCTGTTTCTTGCATGCAAAACAGAGTGTAAGTGTTATTTTGTTCATTGTGTGTTGGTTGTGTTAGTTGTTGGTATATTCAACATTGTTTTATTCTCATTCGTGGAAGGAAATTTTGAATAGTATTTCAACTATTAATCTATTTTAATAGTCAATGATGTTTGATTTTAGTGTTCAAGGAACTTTGGGTAACCAAAAGAGTAGCACTTAAAATGGCTAAGGTCAATAAGGAAGCTTCATACCCTAATCAATAAGTGATCGATTAAATAGACTCACTGACCTAATGGCTAGTTTGGTGACTATCATAAATGAAGATAGACAGTTAGTCGAAAATGTTCCATATAGAGGACAAGCCAATGAATAGCTCAAGACAGGCAATGGTTAGTATAGTCGAGCTAATGCTCCAATTCGATGGCGTTGAGTTGAAGGAGTAGTTAGAGTTGCTAGACGTAGGCTAACACTTGATGAAATTGAAGAAGCAAATGATGAAGAAGGTGATGAAGCGAAGGAATATTATAGACCCGAAGAGAGGAATGATCGAGCTCTTAGAGTAGAAGGGTTGAGGATGCGTATCCTTCTTTTTTCTGAAAGTGATGATGCAGAGGACTACCTAGATTAGGTAAATAAAATTGATAAGCAATTTAAACGCCATGGAGTACTTAATAATGCTAAGGTCAGACTTGCTGTGTTGGAGTTTACTAGCTATGCCGCTTTATGGTGGAAGAACTTACAAGCCACCTATAAAAGAGGAGAACATGAAGTTTGGGGTTGGGATGAGATGAAGAGAGTTATGAGGAGGAGGTTTGTTCCAAGCTATTATTTGTAGGACGCCTTCAAGAGATTATAAGAGTTGAGATAAGGAAGATCGAGTGTTGATGCCTACGTGAAGGAATTTCAAATGCTAATGATTCATTATGAAGTTGTTGAACCTAAAGACCAAACTGTATCAAGATTCATTAGTAGGTTGAAGTATGAGATTGGAGATATTCTAGAGACCATGGACATTGGATCACTTGATGAAGCTATCTAAGCTACCTAAAGAATCGAGAGGCACTAATCAAGGAGATTCTAAGCTCCTATCAGTGAACCCACCCCTAACCGACCTACTCCGAGTAGACTTATGCGAATGGAACCAAGTAAAGTCGTTAAAACTAGACCTGCTCAAGCTATCAAAACATAAGAGAAGGAGATCTCGAGGGAGTTTGAGAGAAGCCATAGCTCAAGAAGGAAGACAAGTGAGATCAAGTGCTTTAAGTATCAACGATTTGGACATATGGCTGTCCAATGTCCGAACAGAAGAACCATAGAGATTTGAGGCAAAGTACTAACCATTAAGGTAGATAGTATAGATGAGGAAGTGGAAGAGCTAAAAGAAACTGAACAAATTGAACTATCAGAGGAGGAGAAAATCATCTATAATGAGGAAGGTAACTTTATGCCTGCTACCCTAGTGTTGAGGAGGATGATGAATGTGAGTGCTATAATTGAGGATAAACAGCAAGAGAATCTATTCCACATGGGATGTAAGGTAAATGGGTCATTGTGTACATTGATTGTTGATAGTGGCAGCTACACCAATGTAGCCTTTGCTTTCATGGTCCAACAATTGAAGTTATCGACTAAACCCTACCCCAAGCCTTATAAACTATAAGTGAATAAACAAGTGTCTATGTTGATTAGTATTGGAAATTATTGAGATGCAGTGCTTTGTGATGTGTTAACCATGAGTGCATCACATATTCTGCTTAGATGACCATGGATGTTTGACTGAAGCGTGATATACGATGGAAAAAAGAACACATGTTCCCTAGAGCACAAGGGAAGGAAAATGAAGAGCCCATTAACTATTGACTAAGTTAAAAGCATGCAGACTCAATTGAGCTAAGTTCTAAAGGAAGAGGCTTTAGTGATGACTCAAGCTAAGCTGAAGAAAGAGATGGACCATGAAGAGCTGACCTATATGTTGGTTGGAAGGTTACTTAAATGGAGGGATCAAATGAGGAGTTATTACTTGTTGAGGTGAAAACCTTGTTGGATGAGTTTGATGACCTATTCCCAAGAGAACTACTTGAAGGTTTGCCTCCTCTCAAAGGTATTAAACATGTAATTGATGTAGCCTGGAGCCATATTACAGAACAAGCTTACCTATAGGCTAAACCTTGAATAGGTAGTCAAGCTGTAGAGATAGGTAGATGAGTTGTTGAAGAAAGTGTATGTGCGAAAGTCTCTGAGCCCATGTATCGTACCAGCCCTGTTGGTACCAAAGAAAGATAGGACATGGAAGATGTATATAGATAGCCAAACAATCAATCACATTACCATCAAGTAAAGGTATCCTATACCAAGGCTGGATGATATGCTAGATAAGTTAAATGGAGCAAGAGTATTCTCTAAGATTGATCTCAAATCTAGATACCATCAAATCTGAATGCAGGAAGGAGATGAGTGGAAGACCACATTTAAGACTCACCATGGATTATATGAATGGCTTGTGATGCCATTCAGACTGTCAAATGCACTAACCACATTCATATGATTGATGAACCATGTGCTCCAAAACCTAATGGGGAAATTTGTGGTGCTATGTTTCATTGACATCCTAGTCTATAATCTTGATTTGGAGACTCACCAAGAGCATCTTTGAGCAGTCTTTTCAAAACTCTGAGTTGAGAAGCTCTATGCTAATCTAAAGAAATGTAACTTTTGAGCTAATGATGAGAAGATAAGAGTGATTACTGAATAGCTTATCCCAACCTATTCAACCGACGTATGAAGCTTCCACGATCTGACATCATTCTATCACCGATTTATAAAGAATTTCAGTACAATTGTGGCCTTACTTACCGAATTGTCAAAGAAAAATATTGAATTCAAGTGAGGAGAGAAGGAGTAGAGGAGTTTTGAAGAAGTAAAAGAGAAGCTAACAACAACCCTTGTCTTATCCTTTTCGAGACAAAGTGTTTAAAGTAAAGTGTGATGCATCAAGAGTAGGCATAAGTACTGTATTGATGTAGGAGGGCTGACCTATTGCCGACTTTAGTGAAAAGCTTCGAGAAGCCACCCTCAATTATTCTGTTTATGACAAGAAGTTTACTCCTTGATCCAAGCATTAATTGTGTGGCAACACTATTTGTTACCTAAAGAATTTGTGATCTGCACTAATCACAAATCTTTGAGATATCTAAAGAGCTAACCTAAGTTGTCTCGAAGATAAGCCACATGGGTCGAGTTCATGGAGGGATTTTCATATGCCGTAAAGTACAAGAATGGAAAGAACAATGTAGTGGTTGATGCCTTATCGAGACGACATTCCCTCTTGACTAAGCTGTAGATTAGGTTGCTTAGTTTTTCAATGATAAAAGATTTGTATGCTGAGGATCCACATTTTGGTCCAATTTATGCCAGATATGAAGAAGGTTAAACATTAGATGACTATCATAGGGAAGATGGATACTTATTTAGGAAGAAGAGATTATGTATCCCAACTTATTCCATGAGAGAGTTGTTAATGTGAGAAGCACATGGAGGAGGATTGTTTGGGCACTTTGGCAAGCACTGAACTCATGAGGTATTATCCTCAAGATTGTTTTGGCTAAAGATGATAAGGGATGTCCAAGCTACATTGGAAAGGTGTACTACCTACAGAAAAGCAAAGAAAAGAGCTAAGTCGAGTAAGGGCAATATTTACCATTACCGATCTGGACTAAACCATGGTTCGAGCTGAGCATGGACTTTATACTAGGTCTACTGAGGATGTCCCAAGGGAAGGCACACTTCATGCCCTGCTCTAAGACTAACAACACTTTAGCTATCTCTTTTCTTTTCTTACAAGAGTTTGTCACACTTTATGGAGTACCTAAGACCATTGTTTTGATAAAGACCTAAAGTTCATGAGCCACTTCTAGAGAACGTTATGAAGACCAATGGGAACCAAGTTATTGTATAGTATGTCCTATCACCTATAAACAGACAGATAGGCTTAGTTTGTCAATAGGATAGTAGGAACTTTACTTCGGGTTGCTGTTTGCCGGAACATAGTCAATTGGGATCTATGTCTACCTATAATTGAGTTCACCTACAATAAGACTACGCACAATATCATGAACATGTCACCATTTGACGTTGCCTATAGGTTTAACCCTGAACTCCTATTGGATCAAATGCCAATTCTAAGTCTAGATGATGATCAACCAACTATAGGAAGAGTTGAGGTCGTCAAAGCAATGCACCAAAAGGTCATGGAACATATGAGCCGAGTTGCTACCAAGCTTGAGAGATAAGGCCGGGGATGGAAGAACAAAGAATTTTAGCTAAGTGATTTGGTCTAGATCCAGCTCAATAAGGAATGATTCTCAAACTTAAGGAAGAGCAAGTTATCTCTTAGGGCCAATGAACCATTTAAAGTGCTTGAAAAGATTAATACTAATGCCTACAAGATTGAATTACCTGAAGAGTACGGAGTCTCTAACTCCTTTAACATTGCCAACCTCTACCCCTATACTCCTGAAGACGAGCAACGTAGAGTTGAGCCAGATTTGATCTCAAATCTCAAACAACCTGGAGGGGATGATAGGGATCACGCTCCAATCATGCGTTCATATCTTAAATCTAACTATAGGGCTATATAGGTGAATTGACAATTAGTTGGTTACAGTTTAAGTGGAATTGAGAAGAATCTCCTATCCAATACAAAGTTAAGATGCAATGATTGTTGTTAGAGATGGCTAATTGGAATATGTTTTGAAATGTAGATGAGATTATTGATAAATATATCAATGTGATGTGTTATTATTGGTAAGATACATGGGTATTAATGGAAGATAACTTATGGCTTTGATGATGCTAGTAAGGTACTTTCTAATAAGGTTAGAAGAAGGGAGACCCTATCTTGCTAGTATTACTCATATTTTAGCCAGTGTACCTTACATCCTTAGACGTTACCCTTAAGGAGTAATTGACTGATTCCTGTGCTTTTCTAACCCAGCCAGGTAGGAATTGAGGTACCCTTAGAGCAGAATGAACCTTACCTTAAACTTGTAGTGCTTAAAGCACTACAAGAAGATTAGTAACCTATAGAACCCCAAGATGATGCTCAATTTGGTCTATAGTGTAATCATGAATTAGAATTAGAGGATAACGCAGAGGAAGATCCAGAAGAGGAGGAGCCAAAAGTGGATATTGAGGGAGATCATAGTGAGGATATACATGTTGTAGTGATGCAAGCTATAACTGCTGTTGAGATGAATGAAATAACACGAAATGACGTAGGTGAGTAATTAAGAACTAATTTAAAGAATCAATTAGAGCCTAAACTAGATCTTGACCCTATATAGAATGAGATAGTTACTCATGAGGTGATAGTTAATAATGATGTTAAGGAGTTAGATGATGACAGAGTTTACATAGTAATTATTATTCTTGATAGTCTTGAGTTAGTCAATTGAGTTCTAAATTTACAAGTAGAGAGGATGATAATAATCTAGTTGGTGGACATATGTAGTAGATCCCTTTTGAGTAGGTGGTCGCAATCAATAACTCAAATGGTGAATAAGTTCTTGGTAGCTAACTTTGTTATGCTAGATCCTTAGAGATGATCTTGTGATACTTTTGATTAAACTTAATATTTTGATGTCCTTTTGATCATTTTACGTATTTGTAGCTTTTGGCCATATATATATGTTGCAAATACTTTAGGTACTAAGTAGCAAGAGATGTAGCAGTATCATATGTATCTCAATGATTAGTCATATAAATCTTTTGTATGTACAGTTGTAAACATTGAGTCTAGATTGATTAATGTAAATGGTGATGCACTTAAGTTGTAAATCTTATGAATGTAATCAAATGTCCATCAAGTTTGTAAACTTTGTTTTCTAAAGTCTATAAGCAAATGTCAATAATATAAAGCAAATACTAAGTGAATGGTAGAAGTTTATGTATATTATGTATGTCAAGCCTTATTTCGATTTTCTTAGTTTAACTTATATCAAGTCTAGTTCGCTTAATATAAATTACCCAATATTAAACTAAGGAAAAGAAAATGTTGTTTTTTTCTAAAAAAAAAAAAAGAAAATAGAGTTGGCAACCAGTTCAATCTGTAAAAATAAAATTAAAATTTTTGGGCAAGAAAACCCTAATTTGACCACTAGTCTGCAGATTTTCTAAGAAAATAAATTTTAGAAAAAATAAACTAGAGAAAACCAAGTTCGGGAGCTAACCTATTAAGACTAAGTCATCATATGAAAATTAAAAGAAATTAATGAGCTTTATTTTTTATAATTTTTCAAAAAAAAATTAAAAATATACCTAAATAGGCAAAAGTAACTAAAAATGATTTTTAATTATTTTTTATTACAAATTTCTAAAAAGGGGAAATTTTTTTTTATTTTATAGTGATTGTCCCGAATGTGCCTATGTGCCTATGTACTTACTAATTAGGATCAAACCGATCGTAGTTCTTTTTTTATAAAATATTTAGTAGGTGGGTTATTTTTATTTTGAAAACCAAGCCAAATTTACGTTTTTTATCCATTTATTATTTTTAAAAAAACAAACCTAAAAAAAATCTATTTTTCCGAAATTAAACAAAAAAACCTAATTATCTTTCCTAAATAAAAACTTAATTAAAATTTTTATTTTTCCAAAAAAAGAAAACCTAAGTGTCAAAATATATTTTTATTTAAAAAAAAACTAATTTAACCAAAAATTTGCAAGAAAATAATTAATAAATTAAAAAACCTGTACTTAAATAGAAAAAAAAAATAAATTAATAAGGAAAAATAATAACTAAATAAATAAATAATTACCTAGGTCAGGTCAATCATTGTTAGGCGATGCTGGGCGTGCTCGAGTGATATTGTGGGCGAGGATTGGGCGAGAATGGACGAGTGCCTGGGCATATGCAGGGTGTATACCTAAGCGAGTGTGCGGCATGGATCTAGGCATACAATGGGTGTGAGTTTGGGCAACATGGGCGTGGATCTAGGCGTACTGTAGGTGGTAGCTTAGGTGATAGTAGGCAAGGATCTAGGTATGCGATGGGCGACAGTGTGGGTGATAGTGGGTAGTGATCTAGGTGTGAGGTGGGCAAGGATCTAGGCGTATTGTGGGTGCTATGAGCAATAACTTGGGTAAAGATTTAGGTGATGCTTGGGTGGTGGTCTTGGTGGCGTATGCTAGGGTGTTGTAGTGTTGGGGTGGCCCATGATGCTTGTACAGTGGTGTGAGGGGGTACGCAGCGGTGTATGGTAACGCGTGGTGGCACGTGAGGGTGTGGTGGTGGCGCGTGAAGAGATGTAGGTTGTGTGTATTGTTTTGTTGGGTGTGTGCGATTAAAAAGAAAAGCCTCCTCAACTCCTTGGCTAACGCATTATTTATAAGTTCTAAAATCAAATCTTCCATATCTTCGATATGGAAGATTTGTTTGTGATTTAAACTAGATTCACCCTAGCTTCTAGAAACCCTATCTAGTTCGAGCCTTTCTTTTAAGGCCCGACCTAATCCAATTCAGCCTAATAAATCTTGATGTTGAGGCCCTAAATTGGTTTAACCCAAAACTAATGGATTCAGCCCATCTCAATAACTAATCTACCATCTCAACTTAACCTAACTTGATACGACTTGACTCTTAACTCAACTTCCTATGACTTAACTTGATTTTCTTTTTGCTATTTTTTCATTTTTTATTTTTTATATATTATTTTTTTGTTTATTTATCAACCTAGCTCAATTAACAAAAATTGGCAAAAATAAGTTATCTACATCTGCCCCTCTTTGTAGTGAAGTTCAATTAGAACTTTGCTACAAAGATATAAGGATACCTATTTTTGCCAAACCCGCTTTTGAACTGATCCACTAAGTTGTGTTTTATGTTGACCAACTTGAAAGGTTGATGTAAAGAATGAGTTGCCCATCTTGAAAGGACGGGGCAAATGAATGTCTATCTTGAAAGAATAGAGTAAAAGGTTAAGAAGCCTATCTTGAAAGAATAGGGCAAAGACTTCAAGCGAGCCTATCTTGGAAGGATAAGGCTTAATGGTGTCTATCTTAGAAGGATAGAGAAAAAATTTCAAGGAAGCTTATTTTAAAAGGATAAGGCTTAATGGGGTCTATCTTGGAAGAATAGAGCAAAAATTTCAAAGGGGGCTTATCTTGAAAGGATGGGGCTTAATTATGTCTATCTTGGAAAGATAGAGCAAAATTTTCAAGGGGGGCCTATCTTAGAAGGATAGGGTTTAACGGTGTCTATCTTGGAAGGATAGAGCAAAATTTGAAAGGGTAAAATTCACTTGTTTTGATTTGGTAGATAATCCGAAGAGGATAGATCTCTCCAAGATTCCTTTTGGTTTAATCTAAAAAAGATAGTTTTCTTCAAAAAACTAATTTTACTTTGGTAACCCGAAGAGGATAGATCTCTTCAAGGTTGACTAGCTTAATTCCTCTAAAGATTTCTTTTCAAAAACTTTTAAGATTATTTTCTTGGGACTGAAGGATTTCTCAGATAGCAACTGATTGGCATGCTCATGCTGACTCCTGATATTCACTCATTCAATTAGCAAAATTTCTCTAGGAGTCTGTACTTGCTCCTTCTTTCCCTTTTCTTTTTCTTTTCTTTCTTCTTTTATTTTCTTTTCTTTACCATGCTCATGCCTTGAATTTTCTTTTCTTAATACCGAGTTTCAATTTCCATTCGCTATGACTTCTGAACAATAAATCTCTTTTCGAAAGAAACAAAATTAAATTATTAAGAACATTCGATTTCAATTCATTTGGTGATTCATACTCAATAGTAAGTGTTTGGTATTTAAGTATATGAGACTAAGAAACAGGGTTTATTGGTAGAGTGTTTGTTGGTCAATGACGATCTGAATTCAAAAACATTCATGGATATCAACTTTACTTGTAAACAAGGAAAGATTAACTACAAACTATTCAAGAAAAATCGAATTCTTAATTAATTTTTGTTTTCATGGATAATACAACTTAACTGCATTTGAATTCACCGGTCCTCTTAATTCTGGGCCATCAGTCTCTGTCAACACTAATGTATCTCATGATAAGACCCTTTTTCACCACATAAGGGCCTTCGTAACTCAGAGTGAACTTGCCCCTAGGGTCTTTTGTGTTTGGTAACACTTTCTTCAACACCAAGTCTCCTTCTTTAAAGTACCTCAAGCATACTTGTTAAAAGCTCGGATTATTCGCTGTTGGTAGCATTGACCATGACATATTGTTGCAAGTCTTCGCTCATTTAGGAGATTCAAATGCTTTATTCTCTTCTCTACCCACTTTGCTTTATCGAGCTGAGTTTTTGCCAATACTTAGAATGAAGGTATTTCTACTTCCACCAGTAGTACTGCTTCGGTTTCATACACCAATGAATATAGGGTTGCACCAGTAGAAGTTCTAACTAAGGTTTTGTAGGCCATGAGAGCAAAAGGAAGCATCTTATGCTAATCTTTATATGTGATCACCATCCTCTCAATGATTCTTTTTATGTTCTTATTTGCGGCTTCAACGGCTCCATTCATTTGAGGTCGATATGGAGTTGAGTTTGTGTGATTGATCTTGAATTGGTAGCACACTGCATCCATCAACTTGTTATTCAAATTCATCCCATTGTCTATAATAATAGACTCGAGCTCACCATATCTTGCAATAATGTCTCTTTTCAAGAATTTGACCACTACTCGTTTGGTCACTATAGCATATGATGCTACTTCTACCCATTTGGTCAAATAATTGATCGCGACTAAGATGAATCTGTACCCGTTTGAAGTTGTTGGTGAAATTGGTCCCATCATATCAATTCCCCCACATTGAAAAAGGCCAAAGAGCTAACAACACATGTAATTCATGGGGAGACACATTAATTTTATTAGCATACATTTGGCACAAGCAACAATGCCTCACGTGCTTGATGCAATTCGATTCCATCATCATCTAGAAATACCCCATTCTCGTAGCTAGCATATACCTATTCATGTGAGGACCACAAACTCCTTCATGTACCTCTTTCATTAATTTCTTAGCTTCTTCTTCAACTATACACCTTAGTAGTAATGCATCTGGTGATTTCTTATATAATGTGGCTCCACTTAACAAAAAATGAGTAGCCAACCTTCTTAAAGTCCTTCTGTCTTTTCAATCAATATCTTTAGGAAATTCCCCATTTAAAGTAACTTCTTGATATCGTGATACCAAGGTTCCTTTGTCCCCTTCCCTTCAACTGCAAGGTAAAAAGCCAGTCTTTCTTCCACTTTAATCTTCAAGGGCTGAATTTCTATCCCGTCTGTGACTTTTACCATTGACACTAATGTAGCCAATGCATCGGCAAACTGATTCTAAGTCCTTGGAATGTAAGTGAATGAAATTTCTTGGAATTTTTCAACTAACTTGCTCAAATGTTCGTGATAAGGTATCAATTTTTAGTCTTTCATCTTATATTCTCCTAAGATCTGGATAATTATAAGGGCAAAATCTCCGTATACTTCTAATTCTTGTATTCCCATATCTATCGCCATTCTAAGCTCTAAAATGTAAGCTTCATATTCTGCTATATCATTAGTATATGGGAATGTCAATCTTGCTGCTACAGGAAAATGGTCATCCTTAAGCGACATTAATACTACTCTTACTCTACATCTAAACACATTGGCTGCCCCATCAAAATACATTTTCCATCCCAACTTCTTACCACCTAATTTGTTTGCCACCCTTACATTTTCATCAGGGAATTGTGCTTCTGAACCCTCGTCTTCATCTCTTAATGGGTATTTTGCTAATTGGTCAACTACTGCTTGCCCCTTAACTGAACTTTAACTCATGAACTTGATATCAAACTCAAAGAGTAGCATCTACTACTTTGATATTCTCCCAATCAATGCTGGCTTTTCCGCTAAATACCTCAACGGTTTATGTTATTTAAACAACTCTTTTGAGTAATAAAGAGTGTACTGCTTAAGTCTATGCATTACCCATACTAAGGTGCAACACATTCTTTCCACTTCTAAGTACTTTTTCTTGCCTTCCATGAATTTCTTGCTCAAATACTATATAGGATGCTCTTTTCTTCCCTTTTCACCTTTTTGCCCCAACATACATCCCCTCAATTCAAGGAGAATCGTTAAATAAAGGATCAACAGCAGTCCCGGTGTAGGAGTGACCAGTATAGGAAGATTAATGAGATATTCTTCGATTTTAGCAAATGCATGCTCACATTCTTCATCCCACTCTATCGCGGCATTCTTCCTCAATAACTTAAACAATGGCTTGCATTTATTAATTAACTGTGATACAAATCGAGCAATGTAATTCAATCTTCCTAACAATCCCCTAACTTCTTTAATAGTCTTAGGTGTAGGCATGCTTACAATCACCTCGACTTTATTTGGGTCTACTTCGACTCCTCTTCTATTAACTACGAAACCTAACAATTTGCCTGAAGTTACTCCAAAAGTACATTTTTCAGGATTCAGCTTCAATTAAAACTTCCTCAATCGCTTAAATAGTTGTACAAAATATTCACGTGGTTTTCATTCTCTTTAGATTTGGCGATCATATCATCTACATAAACTTTAATTTCTTGATGCATCATGTCATAGAATAAGGCAACCATGGCACGTTGGTAAGTTGCCCCAGCGTTTTCAACCCAAACAGCATCATGCGATAACAAAACTTTCCTAAGGTGGTAACAAACGTTGTTTTAATTTTATCTTCTTCCACTATTTTAATTTGATTATACCTTGAGAAACCATCCAAAAACGAGAAAAGATGATTCCCGGCTGCATTATCGACTAATACGTCAATATATAGCAAAGGAAAATTATCCCTTGGTGTCACTTGGCTTAAATCACAAAAATCTATACAAACCCTAACTTTCCCATTTTTCTTCAATACTAACACCACATTGGCTACCCATTCAGGGTAATCCAATACTTCTATGAATCCGACTTCTAACAACTTCTTGACTTCTTCTTTAATTTGAGGAGTAGATCTAGCCTAAATCGTCTAAGCTTTTGTCTTTTTGGTTAAATTTCTTTCCTAGTTAGCAACTTGTGAACCATAATAGATAAGTCTAAATCGGGCATATCTTCATAAGACCAAGCGAATATGTCTAAGTATTCTAATAACAATTGTGACAACTCCTACTTCTGATTGTCTGTTAAATTGCCACCAATTTTCAACTTTCATGGATTTTCCTCTGTTCCCAAATTAATTACATCCGTTAGTTCATCAATAATCACTCTAACTTACTCATGTCGATGCCAATTCCCCTAAATTTCATTTGGAGTCTCAATATTATCTCCGACATCTGACCTAGTAGGGCTGAAAGTGATATTGGTACTTTCATCGTTTACATGCACGAGATATCCATTACATTCATCATTTTTATTGGATCTGAGGAGTAAAGGAAAAAGAAAAGGATGACAAATAAATAACAAGGAAGAATTGATAGAAAGAAAGAAATGAACTAATCGAACTAATTATCAAAATCAAATGTTCCTAATTAATCTAATTTTGTGTTTCTAGAGAGACTTACTCGTGGGAATGGAAAACCAGTTGCACAAAGAAACTAGTACATCAACATCTTCTCTCTCATTCGAACTAATGTTGCATTGTTGAGTCAGGGCCTTAGATAAACCAGCTACTTTAGGTTCTTAAACATCAGCTGGTGCGGGGACTGTCTAACAGATGTCCGAAAAATCCATGTGAGCATGGTACAGCTGATCCCTTCTTTTGCTTTTGGTTTTAGCCTTCATTTCTTGAATCTCATCTTTAGTAGGCTCATATCCAAGCCTAAACATTCCAATCTGTTGGTTAGGCTGTTTCAAATGACCCCATGCCCCCTGTCTTACTTCTTCGATCATACCGACTTTATTGAAAATTTGTAACCTTGGCTCTTCTAATTCTTCATCCCCGACATAGGGTATAGTCAATTCTTTGTAAATCTCATAATCCTATTCCCCAAGAATAGTAACTAACTGTCCATCGACTATGGACTTCACTTTCTAATGTAAGCTGGATGGAATTGCCCCTGCTGAATGAATCCACAGTCTTCCTAGCAGAAGATTGAAAGTTCATGGGATGTCAAGCACTTGGAAAGGAATAGTAAACACCTGTAGGTTGATTTCGACCTATAACCCTATTTCTCCAATTATTTCCCATTTTGATCCGTCAAAAGCACTTACTGAAATCAAGCTAGGCTTTATCTCATTCTCCTTTATACCCAGTAGATTTAGCATCGTCAATGGACATACATTTAATGATGATCCATTATCTATCAGAACTCAAGCAACTACTTTCCCTTCACACTTAACAACTATGAAGAGGGGCTTTATGTGTTGGTCTCCTTCTTTACCTAGCTTGTCCGGCGAAAATGAGATTTGATCGATCGCAAATATCGAATTTACCACCAGCCTTAGTTTTTCTGTAAAATTCCCTTCAAGTACTTTGACCTCCTTCAGAATTTTAATCAATGCCCCTCAATGAGTATCTGATGATAATAGCAAACCCATTAAAGAAATTTGGGCTAGTACCTTGACTAGCTGATCCATTATCTTGTATTCACTATCTTCTTAGCAACATTCTAATCATTATCTTCCGTATCTTCAAAGATTTTTCGGGAAGCCTCTTCTACAGTGGATTTCCTCTTGGCTTCCTTAGGCTGATCATAAACTCATCCCGAGCAGGTAAGCCCATTGACCATGGGTAATAAGGCTTTAGTTGTTTGGTTTACTACTTTGTAATCCAAAGGTGCTACTTTATAATTCTCTAGGGCTATTGGGACATTGAAAGTGATCTTCTTAGGCTTTCCTGAATCTTCAACTTTCTTTAGTCATTCCATCATATTAAAAAATCAACAACTTGGGTCCATCTCCAATCATTCCAATCATCCCAGTTGCCTTCTTACCTTCTGTAATAAGCCTGTCTTCTTCAAATTCTGGACCCCATCCAGTGGGTGGGGCATCAGCGTATATGGTAGGTGAACCGGCGTAGTCTACTAAATACTCACACTTCCCGATTGGTTCGCCTAGGGTATCAATCATTGGATCTCCGACTTCATATCTCTTTCTAAGCTCCCTCTGAGTACTTCTCTTTCGTGGTTTTGGAATTTTCATAGCCATGATATCGCCTTTCTTTATCTTTCCCTCCTTAAGTAGTCGATATATCGCTGGTTTAGTTCGAGTCCTATCCCGAAGATTCATATCCTGCAAGTACCCAACCTTCCTTAGATTCTACGCTATCACCTCAATAGTGATAAGGAGATTGTCTAGGTCAATTTCTGGTTTGGAAGCCTTGGCAATGATCATATTGATCGAATGTCCATGATTCAGCAGAGGGTTGTTAGCCATGTTGGGAGTAGGAGTTTGGATGAAATCTAATTGAACCAATTTGGCATCAATAAGATCCTGCATTTTATGTTTAACTCTTTAACATTGGTCCGTAGAATGCCTTACTTGCCCTAAATGATAATCAAATCAAAGCTCCAGGTTATAATCTCTCAATCTTTTCCCTTCTCTCGATATTTCAAATGCCACGAGATTCTCCTTCCTTAATCGTATGAGAACCTAACTTAGAGGAATGGAAATATGTGTGAACTGTCTTCTCTATGGGTGGTTGTTCTGATTTGGACTCGGTAAGGGATTAGGTCCTCTAGTCATAGCTACTGGGGTTGTAGGTCTAACAAGGTTGCCAGTATTGACAACACTAATTGTGGTTTCCTTAGCTTTGTTAGAAAATCTTGGGGAAGGTGTCTTTTTTTTAGCTATTTCAAGATTAAGGAGCCTCCTAGTAGCAATGGCTTCCTCAAGTTAGCTTCCTGAGGCTACAATTTCTACAAAGTTAGAGGTAGGGTGCCTAACCAGGTGTTGGTAATACATGCTTCCAAGCGTATTAATGAAAGTGAAGGTCAAATCCTTTTCAGTTAAGGGTAGAGTCACCCTAGCTACCATGCCCTTCCATCTTTGGGCATAATCTTTAAAATTTTCATTGGTCTTCTTTTGTAAATTGTTCAAATCCCACATGGACGGGATCACTTCGATGTTAAATTTATACTGGTTATAGAAAGCCTATGCTAACTTATCCCAAGTATCAATTTCATTCAGGTCCAACTAGGTATACCAGGTTAAAGCGGGCCCCGTCAAGCTATCCTAAAAAGTCTGGACCATCACCTTATCATACTTCGCGTATTTCCCCATTTTCCTAATGTACAACTTGGTGTGGAGTTTTGGGCAACCAGTCCCGTCCGATTTCTCAAATTCTGGCCCCTTAAATCTTTCTGGGAAGTCATTGTCTTCATAGGTTGACAAATTGATCATTCCCATTTGCTCAAACCTATTCACTATTTCTAGGGTTTTCATCTTCTCAATTAACTTTTGCATGACCTTTCTTTCCGTTTCGTAGTGTTTTTCTTTGATCTCCTTCCTCCATACCTCATTAGGGGCTAATTCTTCATCTTCTAGTTCAGGGGGAGGCGTTGTTTCTATATTTCGGTTTGGGTTCACTTGAGATCCTTGTCTATCGTTAAGGATTCTAATAGCCTGAGTGAGAGCTTGAATCTGTTTGGCCATCTTGTTCATGTTTTCTTCCAAAGTTGCTACTCTCGGATCGGGCTCGGTTTGATTGACATTTCCAGTACCCTAAGTTGATATCTTTACCTTAGAACGAGTAAATATTGGGCTTCTAATTGAGTCTGCTCGTTTGGACGCTATCTTCAAAATCCTACACAAAAACCTAAGTTTTAGACTTTTTGGTGAATTAAAGGTTTTTTTTTTTTTCTTTTTGTGACGTTTGTTATTCTACTATTTGCCTCTTTTATGTTTTTTTTTCTTTAAGAGTAAAAAAAAAATGAATAATAATAATAAGAAACTGCATAATCAATGAAAATCAGTATTTACTAAAGCTGCAAATTTATTAATCATAAGATCCAACTTATAAAATAGACTAAGCGAAAGGAAAAGAAAAACTCCTAACTAATTTTCTAAAAAAAAAAAAAACTTAAATCTTGTATCTACAAGAGTCGATGGATCCGATTGGGATAAATTTGATCAACTTCCTTCATAAGCCTTCGTATCGTAACATCCCTTTCTCAAATCTTACTCCTCAAGAATTAATTTTCCTCTAGCAGCCTCTCATTTTCCAACTTTAACTCTTCAACAATCCTCTTACTTTCCTAAAACTGGGCTTTAACCCTGACCCGTATGGTGTCTCAGTAGGCCCGCTTAGCGAGTGAAAGACGTGCTGGATTCGGCTCATATCTAAATACATCTAAGACTTCATATCGTATCTTTCCAGTTCTCTCTAACTAATCGTAAATGAACTACTTGGTGGCACGGATTCTCCGACTTTACCCCTTAAAGTTCCTACATTGACTATCTTCTTGACTTCTCTTCGTTTCCATAGCTTCACGAGTTTTGCTAGTCGTTGGATTAGAGTAGCCATGGATAGACAAGGATCTTGATAATTTATTGTGATGACATCCAAGGAGTCTCTGTAAGCTATCTCTTGCAGTGGGCCAAGCTATCTGGTAACACAAGCCGAGAAATATCTAGTACAACCCGTAATACCAATAAGGGGAACTCCTGCATAATTGGTGCACCCTAAGACAACTTAAGTGCAATGGCTCCAGCTAGCTATCCACATAAAGTCTACTGGTTACATTTTGCTAATAACTAACACCTATCCCTTAAACTGAGCTTCATCTGCTACCTTGAGGTGGTGGCCAAATTCGTCAATCAGGTCCATATTCTCTATCAAGGACCCTCTAAGAAGATTCCCTCCATACCCTTGTATGTAACTGAGAAACCATACGGTAAGGATTGTAGGGTTAGCCATGAAATAATTGTACCCCTGCTTCTTTAGGTGGGTAAGCATCCTAAACTGTTCTGTTAATAGCGTCGGTATATAAGATTTACCAACTAGGAATTGAGTCACTAACTTAGCAACCTTATAGTGGACCTGACCATATCTAAAGGGAAACAATACTATTCCAAGCACTTGTGCAATAAAAGCGTTGACCCTCTTTTCGGCCCACGAGTCACATCCTCTGCAAAAGATTTGGTGATATTTCTGGTAGGCATTTGGGTTTGAAAACCACTCCACTAGTCTTAGGATACTGAGACATTTTTGGCCTTCTAAGATAAGAATGGAGCCAAGGCTGACTTCTAGACCCCTAACAGTGTCATAAAGATTTTCTAAGGTTAGACTCTGAGATTAAGGATAGCTACGCCTACTTCGAGAGGTGGGGCACTAAGTAGCTACGAGTATTCTTCTATGGTGGGTAACAATACAAGTGGGCCAAAGTTGAAGGCTACAAATTCTAGATCCCAATAATGGTTGAGGGCTTGAATTAGAGGCTAGTGGAGTTGGACCCGCATAAAGGATATGACTGGCCCGATCTTCCTACAGACATAATTTTGCTTAGCAGGGGGAAGCTAGTTCAACCAATTTTTCAAGATGGTTTCGGGGAAGGAGTACTTATTCAACTGGACTTCACAGACAGGCTTTGGATTGATACTACCCTGACTCTCCATATCTATATTACAACAAGATACAAATAAAATAAAGATGCATCGACTATTTACAACGAGGACACTAAATTTGGAATAAAGTTGGATGCGATGTTAATAAATTTTGCAGCTTTTTCAAAGATTTTTTTAGAAATTGCGTAGCTTTTCATTAACTAAAAAGAAAAAAATAAATAAAATACGTATAATATAAGGAAATACAATATTCATAGAGAAACAAGCGTAATATAATATATATGTTACACACAGATGCAATGCAGTAGAGATGGTAATTAATAAATTACAGGAATTATGAGAAATCTACAGGCAAAGAGCGTCCCTATATATAAGTATATTCAAAATATGATTTAATAAAAATGAAACTCGTATGTACTTATATATAAGGGTTACTAATTTTTTTTGAAAAATGGATGATGAATTGACCGTAAATTAAATCAAGCTTTTCCTATAATTTAAAAATAACTGCCCCTTTTCAAAAAGAATGACGCAAGAGGGTAGGGTCTACAAGTCTCAAGCTTTGTATCTCCAAGACTTTCTAAAGAGAAGCCTGGTGGGCTATATTGAAGCTTGAGTGGGCTCGCCTATCACCATTAGGCAGGGGTAATGACCCCAACGACCTGAGGGTTACACAATGGCGGCCCGTCCTAGGTTCCTAAGGTAACCTAGGTCCGACTACATCTAAACATACAAATAGTTACTTGAAAAATAAAATACCCCCTATCTCCATGAAGGTCCATTGGGCCAGACTTCTTTTTTTTTTTTTTAAAGCCCGCGTCATTAAAAAACAATTAGTACAATTATAATACAAAAAAGAAAATAATAATACAAAAGCCAATCAATAGTTTTTTAATTTTTACATGGCTAGCCTACAAGTAGTCCTTAATGAAGTTGCTAATTCTATCAAGCCTTATTTTGATTTCTTTAGTTTAACTTATATCAAGCCTAGCCTGCTTAATATAAATTACCTGACACTAAACTAAGGAAAAGAAAATGTTTTTTTTTTTTAAGAAAAAAAAGGAGTCACCAACTGATTCAACCAATAAAAATAAAATTAGGATTTTCAAGTGAGAAAATCTTAATTTGACCACTAGTTTGTAAATTTTCTAAAAAAATAATTAAAAAAAAATAAATCAGAGAAAACCGGGTTAGGGGGTTAACCTATTACAACTGAGTCACCATGTGAAAATTAAAAAGAAATTGATTAGCTTTATTTTTTATAATTTTTCTAAAAATAAAAAAATATACCTAAATAGGCAAAAGTAACTGAAAATGATTTTTTAATTATTTTTTATTACTAATTTCTAAAAAGGGAAATTTTTTTTTATTTTTTAACGGTTTTCTCGAAAGTGCCTACGCATACATTAATCGGAATAAAACCGACTGTAGTTCTTTTTTATAAAATATTTAGTGGGTGAGTTATTTTTATTTTGAAAATCGAGCTAAATTTACGATTTTTATCCATTTATTATTTAAACAAAAAACCTAAAAAAAAAATCTAATTTTCTTAAATTAAATAAAACAACCTAAATATCTTTCCTAAAAAAAACTCAATTAAAATTTTTATTTTTCCAAAGAAAGAAAACCTAAGTGTCAAAATATATATTTTATTTAAAAAATGATTTTTTTTTTTAAAAAAAAACCTAATTTAACCAAAAATTTGCAAGAAAATAATTAATAAATAAAAAAACCTACACTTAAACAAAAAAAAATTAATAAGGAAAAATAATAAATAAATAAATAATTACCTAGGACAGGTTGATCAGTGTTGGGCGATGCTGGGCGTACTTGGGTGATACTGTAGGCGAAGACTAAGCGAGAACGGGCGAGTGCCTGGGCATATGCGGGGCGTGCACTCGGGCAAGCATACGACATGGATCTAGGCGTGTGATGGGCATGAGTTTAGGTGACATAAGTGTGGATTTGGGCATGTTGTGGGTGGTAGCTCGGGTGATAGTGGGCGAGGATCTAGGCATACGATAGGCGACAGTGAACGTGTTGTAGGCGGTAGCTCGGGTGATAGTGGGCAGTACTCTAGGCGTGCGATGGGCATGGATTTGTGCGTGCTGTGGGCATTGTAGGCGATGGCTCGAGCAAGGATTTGGGTGACACCCGGGCGATGGTGCTGGCAGCGTATGCTAGGATGTTGGGGTGGCACGTGATGCTTATGTAATGGTATGTAGGGGTGCGTGGCAATGTGGTGTAACGAGTGGTGGTGCGTGAGGGTATGGTGGTGGCACATGGGGGTTTATTGTAGCGCGTTAAGAGATGTGGGGTGTGTGTATCGTTTTGTTAGGTGTGTGTGATTAAAAAGAAAAGCCTCCTCAACTCCTTGGCCAACACATTATTTACAAGTTCTAAAATCAAATCTTTCGTATCAATGATACAGAAGATTTGTTTGTAATTTAACCTAGATTCACCCTAGCTAATTTGGGCCTTTCTTTTAAGGCTCGGCCCAATCCAATTTAGCCTAATAAATCCTGATGTTGGGCCCCTAAATTGGTTTAGCCCAAAACTAATGGATTCAACCCATCTTAATAACTGATCCGACATCTCAACTTAGCCTAACTTGATATGACTTGACTCTTGACTCAACTTCCTATAACCTAACTTGATTTTCTTTTTGCTATTTTTTCATTTTTATTTTTTATTTTATTTTTTATCTTTTTTTTTTGTTTATTTATCAACTTAGCTCAATTAACAAAAATTGGCAAAAATGAGGTATCTACAATATATGATGGATGAAATGTTGTTATGATAAGTTATAGGGATTTAGCAATTCCTGAAATGTTTATAAGAATGAGATTGAGATATCATATGAACTTATGAGTAGATATGTGTGTAGGTTTCATAAGTGATAAATATTAAGTAAGTAATGGTTAAAACTAGAAATAAAAGTCATAACAGAAGAACCGAGGGGAATCCAGACCCTCCACCACAAGCTCCTTCACCACCACGGGAGCAACCTAGATAGGATATATCCTCACTTGCATAGGAAGCTATTCCCATTGGATAGTTACTTATCAGCATGAATATTATGATAAGACAATAGGGCACACTGATCTAGTATCTTGTTACCGAATGAAATATAGGAAATAAGAGGCCTCAAGAGACGGAATAAAGAGTAGATAAGCCTTAGGATGCCGATAAACTTTCTAGCTTATGACTAGCTAACCCAAAAGCTGACATTTGGTACATTCATGCTAAAGTTAGCAACATAATTCTAGTAGAACTCAAGAGCTAGATGGTTGGGAGATAATATCACCTAACAAATGTTTAAGGAGGAATTCAAGAGAGTATTTCCCTGATAATGTCTAGATTAAGATGGTGAAAGATTTATTTAAGGTAAACAAAGGAAGAATGAGTGTGACTGAATATGAAACTAAGTTTAATAGATTGTTGCAATATGCACCAGCTTCTTTTTGAGACATTCCTAAGTTAAAGAAATATTTGTTTCTTATTGGATGTGATCCTACAATGCGCTATAAGTTAGAGGACTATGGTTTCACTACTTATAATGAAATAGTGGATAAGGTATGATAATTGGAAAATAATTGTTTAAGGATGCAAGCTCAATGGAGGCAAAAGATCGGTAGGGGTTTCTAATCAAGCTCTTCATTCAAAAGATCCTATCAAGGAGTTGCTAGTAGTTCTGGGCAAAAATATAAGAAACTTGCAACTTTGACTAGTAGCCTTATACAATCTATGCTTAGCTTGAGCTTCTATGACAAGGATGGGAATATCAAATGCTAAAAATGTAGAGCAAATCATTTCCCTAGACACTATGCTCAGCTTAAAGGGAGATGCTTTATACGTGGGATGAGAATCACGTACTCTATGAATGCTTAAGAATGAAATTAGTCATGTGTAATAAATGTGGAAAGAATGGGCACTTCTCTAGATTTTGTCCACAGTTTGGACAAGAGGCTGGAAAATGTTAGAGGATCTAGTAATTTAACTAAGCCTACCTATGTCTTTACAATAGAAGGTATGAAGGATGATGAAGATTTTGCCGATTAGATGGAGAAGTATTATCATGAGGACTTTGAAGAAATTATGGGAGTTGAAGATGAAATTGATGAAAGAGTAGTGATAGGTACATATTTAGATTACTTATCTTGATAATAATTAAATTGTAAGTTGAATCAAGTTACCTAGATTCTAAGTTCTATGAATAAAAAAAAGCTAGTTAGTAATCATAGTATTAGTTTATATATTTCAAGAGATATACATATGATTAGACAGCCTACATTTGCATTGTTTGATACTAATGTGTCTCATTTTTTGGCAAGCAGAAGTTTGGGATGAGAGAGGAATTAAAGTAAATGAGACTAGCACTACCTATAGAGTTAGAACTCCCATTGGAGAGAAAGTAACAACTCGAAAAGTTATGGATAACGGACAAATTAAAATTCAGGGAAAAGAGTATCCTATTAGTCTTGTAGTATTACCTTTGCAAGGCTACAATATGATTGTTGGAATAGAATAGTTGTTTGAGCACAATGTAAAGATGAAGTGTAGAAGTAAGAGTATCACCTTGAATGATGAAGAGCTAATGTTCCAAGGGAAAGCTAGTAAGGGTAAGTTAAAGTTAGTTATTATTGAAGTATGTGAAGGGGATAAGGAAATAAAAATTGAAGAAGGTAATTGGAAGTTTTGTTAGGTGTTTACAATTGAAGGAAAGAAGGAAGCACCAAAGGTACCGGATATACTGGTAGTATGAGAATTTCTAGATGTATTCCCTAAGGATTTGCATGGTTTAGCTTCGCATCGAGAATTGAATTTCACAATTGAGTTGGTTTCGAGAAATGAGCCTATTTCTAAAGCTCTATACTGGATGTCATGAATGGAACTTCAAGAGCTGAAGGAGCAACTTCAAGAGCTATTGGATAAAGGGTTTATCGATTCAAATGTTCCACCATGGGGAGCACCTATATTATTTATAAAGAAGAAAGATGGTACCATGAGACTGTATATAGATTACAAGGAGATAAATAAAGTGACCGTTAAGAATAAGTATCATTTACCTCAAATTGATGATTTGTTTGATTAATTACAAGGTGCAACTGTATTTTTATAAATTGACTTAAGGTTGTAATATCATCAATTGTGAGTTAAGTAAGAAGATGTACCTAAAACTATATTCAGGACATAATATGGTTACTATGAATTTTTAGTGATACATTTTGGATAAACCAATGCATAAGCTTTATTCATGGACTTAATGAATTGTATATACCAGTCATATTTACATAAATTTGTTATGGTGTTTATTGATGATATTCTTATCTATTCAAAAACTAAGGAGCAAGATGAGCATTTACGATTGGCATTGCAAAAGTTAAAAGATAATAAGTTGTATGTTAAGCTGAGCAAATGTGAATTTTAGTTAGATAAGATTTCTTTTATTGAACACATTGTATTTGGTGAAGAAATTTCTATAGATCCTGAAAAGGTTAAGGCGGCAATGGAATGGAAACAATCGATAACTATTTCAAAAATATGAAGTTTCTTAGTCATGGTAGGATATTCAAAACAATTTATAAAAGATTTCTCTAAGATTGCAAGACCGTTAAGCCAATTGACTCAAAAGGATGTTAGGTTTGACTCAAGTAAGGAATGTGAATAGAGTTTCCAAGAACTAAAGAAATGACTTGTTATAGCATCAGTACTAACATTGCCAGATTTGGATAAGCCATACAGTGTATATAGTGATGCTTCTCAAAATGAATTCAGTTGTGTGATAATGCAAGATGGAAAAGTTATTACTTATATATCAAGGCAGTTAAAGCCATATGAAAAGAACTATACAACTCATGATCTAGAACTAACAGCTGTAGTGTTTGCTTTGAAAATTTTGAGACATTACTTATATGGGCAATAATGTGAGAAATATACGAATCATAAGTGATAAGGATTGAGGACCAATTACGTGCTCTCAAACCTGAGGGCTTGCTTAGATGACTCACCGAACTGTTTGAGGTGAGTTGAGTGCCGAGAAGCAATGCATTCCCTAATCTAATCTACCGAGTTACTTTACTCTCTACATCATCCAGGAAATTGCCAAGGTGACTAGCCGATATGTCGAGCCGAGCCCACCACCACATACCAATCTAAGCATCGAATTAGGATACAACCAACCTCACCAGTGCCGAGGCTAAGCTAACATTGATCAAGAGCCGATCACCTAAAGCCAACTCAAAAATGAGTTGCCCCTTAACTAACCTTAGTCCAGTCCTAATTGTCCAAGCTACCAAATTGTCGACATCAACATAACTTGATTGGGATCCGCCCTTACTTGGCCATCAATGTCATTAAGACCATAGAAAGAGAAAACCACACATGCATTGTCCTTTTTCTAACATCTGTACTGTCCTTTCTGCCACTAGATATTCTTTTTGCATGATTACATTGATACCCTTATAAATTATTCCCCTTTTCCTTTACTAGTAGGAATCTCTTTTCTAATTTAGTCTTACCTAGGATTTACCTTAATTGGGTCATATAAATACTTACATATTGTAATAGCTGCAATTGTTATCACATTGAATTTTTCAATCATACTCTCTACGAAGTCCGTATCAATAAGAGTTTGAAATATTTCTTTACTCATAAAGAGTCAAACTTAAGACAAAGGAGATGGCTAGTGTTGATTAAGGATTATAACATAAATATAAACTACCACCCTAGAAAAAACAATTTGGTAATTGATACATTAGGTCGTAAGAATTATGAACAAGTTGCATTAAATTACACAGCAAGAGTTAATACGAGAATTGGAGAAGATGGAGATTGGATTCGATTGGTGTGCACCCAATAGTCAATTGATGAATTTGGTTATGTAACCTACTCCATTAGAGAGATGTAACAATAGGAGGAAGATAAAAGCTTAACGAAAATAAAAGAAAACTTAACCAAAGGAAGTGCTTTGATTACAAAGTTGATGAAAGTGACATATTAAGATTTAAAGGAATAATCTATGTATTACAAAACCTTGACTTGAGAAGAGAAATCCTAGACTATGCATATATTACGAGTTATATAGTACATCCAAGGGGAAATAAGATGTATCATGATTTAAGATCCATGTATTAGCGGAATGGTATGAAAAGAGACATTACTTGATATGTGGTAGAATGTGCGATATGCTAATAGGTTAAAGTGGAATATCAAAGACCTGGTAGCCAGTTGCAACCACTAGAGGTACCAAAGTAGAATGGGTTCATATTACAATGGAATTCATAGTGGCACTTCCCAAGACTAAAGAAAGATATGATTCAATCTAGGTGATTGTTGATAGAATAATAAAGTGTGCACATTTCTTACCGTATTGGACAAGAGATTTAATGGAGAAGATGGCTAGATTATATATTTGGGAGATAGTAAGATTATACGGAGTATCTAAAAGCACTGTCTCTAATTTGGATAGCTAGTTTATGTCTAGATTCTGCAAAACTTTACATAGGGCTTTAGATACAACGTTATAGTTTAGAATGTCTTATCATCTGCAAACAAATGGTTAATCTAAGATGAAAATTCAAACTCTAGAAGACATGTGAGCTTTCTACTAGAGTTTGGTGGTGATTGGGACAAATATTTGCCATTGATGGAATTTGCCTATAATAATAGTTGTTACGCAACTATACAAATGGTACCTTACAAAGCCTTATACTGAAAAAAGTGCATATCACCACTATATTGGAATAGTAAAGAATACGTAATGATTAGACCTGACATGATTAATTAGATGAATGAAAAGGTTAAGATTATACGACAATAGATGAAAGAAGCTTAAGATTGTTATAAGAGTTGTGCAGATTTGAAAAGGAGGCCATTAGATTTTGAAGTTGGAGACCATGTTTATGTTAAGATAAGTCCATTTAAGGGACTCAAACAATTCATCTCTAAAGGAAAGTTGAGTTCTTGATACATTAGTCTATTTGAAGTATTGGAGAAAATAGGTAATGTATCTTATAGAATAGCTTTACCCCCAAGTTTATCAGGTTACCATGACATATTTCATGACTCATTGTTAAGGAAATTTGTCAAGAACCCAATTGCAATGGTAGATATAAAGCCAGTAGAACTGTGAAAGAATTTCAAAAATGAGAAGCAACTTATAAAGATAGTGGGTAATTGGGTTTAAAAGCTAAGGAATCGAGATGTAGAGTCTATGAAGGTAATAGGAAAAGGGTCCAATAGTAGAAGCTACGTAGAAGCCTAAGACCGTGATGATAAAGCAATATCTATAGCTCTTCTGATTGTCAGGTTATACAAACTATAGTTGTAATAAAGTTTATAGAGTAAGAATTTTGATATACAAAAGTTTTAAGGACAAAACTTTTCTAAATGGGGATGGAGATGTAAGCCCCATAATTGGGCAATCTAGATTCGACATGTAAAACTTAAGGTGATTAAGAAAGTTGTCTAATTGAGCCCAAATTTTACAACGAAGCTAAAAATATTAGTAAAAGTAGTCCTGTGAGTTTAGATTTAAGAAAATAAAATAATGATTAAATATTATATTTATAGTATATGCGTATATTATTCGTTATTTTTCGAAAATACGTGAAACGAGTTTCAATAATTAACGAATCATTAAAGATAAAATATCTACACACTAAAAATCATGAAATAATGTAAATAATATTTAGGAGTGTTTATTTGTATTAAATATAATTATACATGTGTATATATATATATACTCGAAATTACTTAAAATACTTAAATTATACTAAAAAACATTAAAATAATTGAAGAAAATTAGTAAAAATTATGTAGCAATCTACAGCACTATACTTTAGCGTGGCATTTTGAAAATCTACTTTAGACTACTTATAAGAATCTAAAGACAATTAATGTTATTAGATTAAAATGGAATAAGACACTTAGCAATGGAATTTTTAATCAACCAACATCATTCCTTTCTTATAAATTCAGAATCCTCCCTCCATAATTTAGCATGGACAGTTTAGTATTCAAGAAAAATGGAGGAGAGCTTAGAAAGCTCAAGGAGAATTTTAGGAAAAATTTACAAAAATAGGTATGATTAGGATGGAAATAGAGCTCGAGGAGTAAATCAAGACCTAAAACTGTAAGACCACCACCACTTGACAAAAGAGGCAGTGCTTGGAGCTATCAAGACACCCTCTATTGCTAGTAGTGGCTACAACCTTGTTCGCTAGTGAGTTGTCTTAAAACAACTTGATTTTCATCAATTTGCTAAAAATAGTAGTTCTTGTCTAGAAAATTAAGAAAATTTGTATTCTAGGCTATTTTTGTATGTAATTTTAAGAAATTTTTTTTTTTCATTGAAATTAGGTGTCCAAACGTATCACCCTTAAGAAGTCACCAAAACTGAATCAATTTTGCTTTCGTTTTCAAAAACCTTACTAATATTGTTTCGACTCCAAAATTTTTCTACAAGGTACCCATAATATATATATAATTTCTATGTAGAGGTTTTCATGAAAATTATTCCCTAAGATGTTATTTTATCTTTAGGCTCTAAAATCCTATTAAAAAGCTATTTATCAAAATACACTTAATGATTTTCCAAAAATTTGACATAAATTCTAATTTGGCTAGTATTCTGGTATATTATAATGTTCAATAGTGTTATGGGGTTAAATATATGGTGTTGGAAGTGATAAATTTCAATATGGAAGATTGTGTGTAGAAGTATGAACAAATAAGTAATATGTGAATTACTTACATAATGTAGTAAAGTGAGGTTTGATCTAAATTGAAGTGGTGTTGGGTTATATAGAGTATGTTGATTCTAGTCATGAATAGAAATTGTAGACATTATGCTAAAATGTGGAGTACATACCATTCAAAGGCTGAATCAAAGAATATATCAGAGACTAGGTGCAAATGGTAAACTAAGAAGTTAATCAGGAACTAAATTAGAGACTTTTTATATACAAAAAGAAGTCAGGTGAACTTCAGAGAATAAGTCAAAGGGAATTCTTGAGACTTTGGGGTAAATTGCAATTAAAGGCTGAATCAAAGACTAAATTAAAGATTAGTTAAATGCAAGACTATTAATAATTGACCCAAAAACCTAGATAACTAAGTATAATAAAACCTTGAACTCTAGTTAAGAAATTGAGTTATGGAATAAAGTTCATATATGGTAATTGTATGAACACTAAAATGACATTTATATCATAGGGACTAAAAACGAATGTATATCATAAGTCGTACCTTAGTGAGCAAGCAAAAAGTTCAAGTAAGTTTAGGGTCAACATATAATTGTATTTTAAAGTACTGTTTTATAATACTTAAAGGCTTAAGGTTATGTTCGGTTATGCTTGTAACTAACTTGCTTGTGCACATGTCTGTATGTCTTTAAGATTGATTATATCTTATCGGTTTGTCATGTTGGATTGTAATTGATTGAGCTACGTAGAACTGATTGATCACCTTAAACAGGACTTAACTATATTAGACTTGAAAACCTAATTTGACATGCATTACAACCCATTAGGGGACAATTAGGATTCTTTTATCAAATATTGACTTATTTAAAAGGGATAGCTAAAATGATCTCTTTTTCACTTTTAGTTGAACTAAGTAATAGGAGAGGAGATTACAGCAAGGTTAAAGGCGATGGTTCAAAGGTAGTCGTGGGATGAGAGTAATTAGAGTAAGTGTAATTTCTTTAATCTTATGACGTACCGAATAACGTCATGCGATAGCATTGGTTTGTTGTATTTCATTTAATTAACTGATTGTAACTCTATTTGTGCTTGTCATATAGTCTTACATTTGTATCCCTACTTATTGAGCGAATGATTGCTCACATCCTTAAGATCTTTTTGCAGGTATAGATTAGGATGCCGCTTTATAACTATCTTAAGGTTAATAGTTGCTAGATCCTGGGGGAGTGTACTTATAGAATTAGAGAACAATTGGACTTTTGAAGCTTTTGTTACTATCTTTTGATCTTTTGGTATTGAACTATGTTAATAATTAAGTAAACTAAGATACTGATCATTTAAATAATACTTAGATTATCTAAATTCTAATATATGTTCTAAGACTTCTGCAGGTAAAATAATTATATTATCATGTAACCTGTTTACTTCAAATTGGATTAGTAATTGATACCTTATGTAAATCAAGTCTACAATAATGACTATAAGATCAACTTCTATCTTATGATGGTATATACATTGGGACTATTGCGACTCCATCACTTCAGGGTGTAATATTATATATAGACTTTGTTATAGAAATGTGTTAGAAAAAATTAGAGAAAGAGCATATCTACACAATCCTAGTGAACAATTTTATCTAAATAACTATTGAATCATGATATCAGGCAAGTGCACCTATCAATTTTAATATAGCGGATGTGAGTTCGAGTCAATCCCTTAGAGATTTCAAGTACTAATATTAACCTTAGCTCTATTATCTAACCGGAAAATTGTGATGAGTTGAATGAATTAAAAATACTAAAATTAACAAACTAACTTAATTGTGAGACTTGATTAAACAATTTAGAAAGCAATAAAACTAAGAACGACTTCAAGTATGCAATAATGTATTTGGGAATTATTTCCCTTAGTGTTTAACATGTGACCACTTAAAATATATTCAATTTAATTTCTATTATCCTTGACCGAAGGGATTCACAATTAAAGTTAATACCTTTCTCAAGTATATTAACCCTAATTCTAAATTATTTATCGGAATCTCTTCACTTAGTAATATAACTTAGAATTGCATTAATGTATAATGAATTCTCACACAAACAATCAACTTTCCAGAAGAAACATGTATCTTATCTCTAAGTATACATGTAATTCTCTCCAATTATGCCAAGATCTTATTACATATGTAATTTCTCAATCATCATGCATAATATCATAAAATTGATACTCTAGAAATATCAATCAACAATTAAACAATATAATTGAATCAATAAAAGATAGAAACTTTATTGAAAATTATAAATCAACCCAAGAGTCACATGAAACCCTAGGTTCCATAATCCTAAATACACGAATTCTAAGCAATCATAATGAAACTAAAAACAAGTTCCATAAAAAACATAAAATAAAACATGAAAAACCCCTTTGGTTGATGAAAAATCTCTCCAATCTTGAAGTTGGTGTTACTTTCGCTTTTTTCTACTCCTTCTCCTCAAGTCTCTTCTCTTCTCTAGTGTCTCTCTCTTCTTTTGAAACCCTAATATGTCCTTTTATAATATATTGTAAGGTTTCTGTTTTTGTTACCAGACACGGCCTGGGATACGGTCATATCCCCAGGTCGTGTAACTTCTGACCTTGGCAAATTTTCCTGGATGGACACAGCCTAGGGACACGACTGTGTCTCAGATTGTGTAACTTCAAAACTTCATAACCCATTCATTTGAACTCCAAATTGAGTGAAACTTGATTCCTTTTCTTTGTTTTTAATCCAATAACATGTTCAAACCTTGAAATTAAAATTTTACTCAATTAAGTATCAATTTCTTTAAAGAAAACCAAAAATGTAAGGGAAATACTATAAAATCACCATATGAAATATGTTTAGAATAAGAGTTATCAAATTTCCCCACACTTGAGCATTTGCTTGTCCTCGAGCAAATAAATCAAAACAAAACTTTCGGGACAAGAAACGTTAAAGAAAATTCATCACTATTTAGGAAACCGATGAATGAATATACTTGACCTATAGAAAAGTAAGAAAATCATTCTCAATTAACTTGCAATAATAAAGTCAACCAATTTCATCCTTAACAATGTCATAATTTCATCTGACCATATTTGAATGCTCCAACAATACTTAATACTAGAGTTCACTAGTTAATTTATGAAAATCAAAATTTACCCGAGTCATTTAACCAAGGATTCTTAAACTAAAAATTGGATTTAACATCTCGCCAACCGAGAAAGAGTCATAAAAATTTTGTCCATTTGATTAAAGTGTATACAATTCTCTCTTCCATCTCACCAAGCGCCATAATTCAAAACAAACACATTTTACATCCACTCATCCTCTGATCATCCCCCTAGTTCATGCTTTTGTTGAGAGGTCTTTTAAATTTTCCTTATTTAATGCACAATTATGTTCGTAGAGGGAAAGAATCTTACTCTTCTAACGGACCAAGACCGATCCATACCAACTTATTCCTTATATTGATAGCGAGAAAGAACCTTGCTCTCCTGACGGACCAAGGCCGATCCATATCAATTTTTTTTTCATTAGAATTGGCATTGGGACTCAATCTCGTTCTTCTAATGGACCAAGACAAATCCTTACCAATTGTTTCTATTCATACACTTGTTATTACTTTTGACCTCCAATCATTGTGATTTTTCAGGGGTTTCTCAAAAGAAGAATTTCATTTGTTTGTTTATTAAAAATTATAGGACTCTTAAAAATTTCTAAGAGAAAGGTATACATAAAAGTAAATTTAAAAATAACCATGACTAACTCTCAACTAGTGATGTTGCTCCAATCTCAAGTCTTAAAGTTCTAAGCTAAATAACTCGTAATTTTGCCTTCCACAGATTTGACTAATCAATTCTAGTAAAGTATAATAAGATCAATAATAATCAAGATGATACAGTTAATTTAGCTCAACACTTGTTAATCACCTAATGTAAGTTAACTTAAAAATTAATTGGGTCAAATGTAAATAATTGGTATCCTAAACAGTAACAAATTCATATATATCCCTTCCCCACACTTAATAACGTACAATGTCCTCAATGTACGGCTAAAAAAAACATAGCAGCAAGAAATGAAATAAGAAAAATCAGCATAGGGAAAAAGGAAATATATGTACTGAAAAAGAAACTAATATTTCCCTACCAATTGAAAATTAGGGAAAGAAGTTCAAAACGAGGAAACATCATCATTACATGTCTGAGTTCACATGCCTTGGCCAACAAAAAACAACACAAAAAAATATGAACTAAGAAGAGGGATCGGAATCCGTCTCTTCATCCTCCTCATCAGATGGTGCCTCAGCCATCATAGCATCATCGTCGTCATCACTACCCTCAACATCCTCTTCACTACCTCCAGCCGCCTCTTCCTCACCACCCTCATCATCCTCTTCTTCACTCTCACTATTCTCATCACGTGTATCCAACTCTTTCATTTTGAGAAATTTTTCCATTTTGTCTTGGCGGATATGAAGTTTATCCACACTTTCTCTAATATAATAAACCTCAGATAGCAACATATCAAATTTGTCTTCAAAGCTTGCTGAAGACGTCTGGCCTCGAGATGTGCTACTGCAAGAGTGTCGACCTTGACGTCTTATTGGTAATAAGTTCATGAGTCGAAATGAATTAAGGCGCATAGGAGTGACTTGATTGACTAAGGTAAGTGAGGGCCAAACGACAACCTTAGTCTGCATGGCCTACACGAGTAAGGTGATGTAGGGGCCACAACAAATATGCCCTTTCTTCCGTGTAGTGGTGGCTTGGTGGCTGAAAAGTTCAGCGAGTTCGATGGCAAGATTGATGGGATGTTTATGAATGACACTGTACAGATAGAGGCAATGCTTGCTGGAAATCATACTGGTGCTGAGGCCTCTGCCAGTCAATGTATGAGCAAAGAGCCAATGAAGAACCCGATATTCAGGCTTGACCAATTGAGAAGCCTTGCTCCTTGCTGGATCATACGCATCACCAACAGTAATCTCGTTCCAAAACATCCCTACTGTTACTCCATGGGGAAAACAACATGAGAGACGTTGGAACTCTTCTGTCCATGTATATCTATCTTCATAGAGACCGAGATATTTGCCCAATTAAGCTATGGTCATGTGGAATGGGTGGCCACTAAAGTGAAATGTAGTTTGCGTTTGGGGCCCATGCCAGTAGCATTCTCTTTATCGAGTTTGTAAGTACATAAAAACTCCAAGGTCAACTCTTTATAAACTGGAGCTTCAAGAGATAAAAAGCGCTCCCAAATGGTTCCGTCCAACAGCTCCTTCATTTCTGTTGTAAGCTCCAATTGAGCGAGAACATCCCAATCCAGACGAAGGGTGTCGCTGAAAGGCTTATTCTTAAGTAAACTATAGCGTTGCGCCTGGTAGTCTTCCTTAAATTGAAGCATTGGGTGCTCTATCGGAGGGAGAGTGGCTAATGGTTCAACAACTGCTCCTTCTTGCAATGAAGAGGATGCTGCAAATTTGGATTTCCATCAAACGGTAAGCTTTGCATGATTTGCCATTGAATACCTGAAAAGAAACAACAAACCAAATCAAAAACGTGCATCCTTGCTATACATAGTTCAAGAAGACAGAGGGAGATAAGATTAACAGTGAAGAATATTAACAAAATTCTCATTGGGACATTTAAACAAACATGTAGAGTGCAGCTGGAAAACTAGTTGGTGGAAAAGAAATAGCTTGCAAATGCATCCAACTAATTCTACAATAGACCCACTACACTACAAGTAGCTTGAAACGCAGGCGTCCCAATACATAAAAGACGCTAAATGACCTAGAATTTTTTTGCATACTGCTAATCCTAACTGACGTAATTGAATAATGATTAGCAAATTAGCAAACAAAATTCGGAATGGAGAGAGCATACATGAATATCTAACTAGATGAGGCATCATAAAGGCATTAAAATCAAGCAACACAAGACAATGGTGTATGGTGTTTATGAAAGAACAAAATAAATTCGCAGATCAAATGCAAGTACTAATTCTCATAAGACTGAAATGTCTAGTAGCTAAACCTGCCTAAACCATGAGGAAGATAAAGCAAAGCAATGAGGAGAACTTACTTGGATCAGGAATCGTGATGTCAAGAATCGTAATGTGAAGATGGAGAGAAGAGAGAATAAGAAATGGATATGTGTTGGTTTGTGAGTGTTTAAGAGATTGTGTGTGTTTTTTTAAATAAATCGAGCATGTGCAGAATCGTAGGGGGCTGGGCAGACATGGGCTGGGACACGACCGTGTCCCACGCCTGTGTAACTCTCTGATGGCGGGGCCTTACCTGGGCGGACACGGGTTGGGATACGACCATGTCCCACGCCCGTATAACTGTCTGTGTTTGGGCATGACTATTGATCGCACACGGGCTGGGACACGATCGTGTCCCACGCCCGTATAACTTACTAAGTTCGATCGTGAAGTCTAGACATACACGGGCTAGGACATAACCATGTCCCACACCAGTGTAACTCTCTGTTCGTGCGACATATGGCTGGGCGGACACGGGCTGGGACACGACCGTATCCCACACCCGTGTAACTTTCTATGAATGTGGCATTTAGGCTGGGCACACACAGGCTAGGACACGACCGTATCCCATGCCCGTATAACTTTCTGAGTACATTAGTTCATTGAAGAGGTCTGGATTGACACGGGAAGGGATACAACCGTGTCCCATGCCCGTGTAACTTTCTGTTCTTTTTTTTTTTCTTTTTTTACCTAAATTCATGGATTTAAAAATACAAGAAACTTAAAATAAATACATAAATAAATAAAAATACTTAAATTAGAAAAATAAGACAAAGAAAACTAACGAGAGAAAAAAAAATGAAACTAAAAGGGAAAAGCCTGTGACTAAAATTGAAATAAATAAAAGAAACAAAGCAAAGTTAGATAAAAGAAAAATAAAATGAAATAAACTTAAAGAACTAAAGTGTAAGCAAAATTAGACATGGGTTGCCTCCTAAGAAGCGCTATAGTTAACGTCGATAGCTCGACGGAATACGTCATCTCATGATAATTTTGTCGAGTGGAGATAAAACTCCTCTCATCCAACATGCTCCAAGTTTCCACTCATGTATAACTTCAACTGTTGCCCATTAACCTTAAATGTGCCTTTCTCCGGGTGTGTAAATTCGACAGTCCCATATAGGAAAACTTGTGTAATTGTAAATGGTCCAGACCACCTAGATTTCAACTTACCTAGGAATAAATGAAGGCGAGAATTATACAAAAGAACATGATCGCCTTCTTTAAATTGTCGACCTTGTTTGATTCGTTGATCGTAGTATTTTTTGGCCCTTTCTTTGTATAATTTGGAGTTCTTATATGCATTCGCTCGCCATTCCTCTAGCTCATTCAATTGAAGTTTCCTGTGAGAACCTGTACGCTCAAAATCAACATTAGCACTCTTATTTGCCCAATAAGCCTTATGTTCAATTTCCATCAGTAAATGACAAGCCTTGCCATATATAAGTCGGTAGGGTGTGGTCCCTAGTGGTGTTTTGTAAGCAGTTTTGTATGCCCATAGAGCATCATCCAACTTTTCTGACCAATCTTTCCTATGATACTCTATGGTTTTTTCAAGAATTCACTTAAGATCGCAATTGACAACTTCTACTTGGCCACTACTTTGGGGGTGGTACCGGGTGGCTATTCTATGTGTAACGCCATAACGTTTCAATGCTTGGTCGAGTTGGGCATTACAAAAGTGTGTTCCCCTATCACTTATAATTGTCCTAGGGGTGTCAAATCGAGAAAATAGGCCTTTCAAGAATTTTTTTTACTACCTTAGCATCATTAGTAGGTAGGGCTTTAACTTCCACCCACTTAGAGACGTAGTCAATAGCTACTAGGATATATTTCTTTCCATTGGAGTTCGGAAAAAGACCCATGAAATCGATCCCCCACACATCAAATACCTCAACCTCGATGATGGGGTTTTGTGGCATTTCATCCCTACGAGATATATTCTCCACTCGTTGACAACGATCACAAATCTCAATGCATTTTTGGGCATCTTTGAATAAAGTAGGCCAATAAAATCCAGCCTCTAGGACCTTATGAGCTGTCCTATTAGCATTATGATGCCCACCCGTAGGCCCCGAATGGCAGTAGCTCAAAATTCTCCATCCTTCGAGGTGTGGTACACACCTTCGAATAACATGATCTGCACATACTTTAAACAGGTAAGGATCATCCCAAAAATAATGTTTCACATCAGAAAAAAATTTCTTCTTTTACTGGTGTAGAAGTCCCTTCGGTATAATCCTAACAGCTAAAAAATTAGCGATATCCGTAAACTAAGGAATTTCCATATCACTTACCTGGGCGATGGCATAGAGTCGCTCCTCAGGGAATTCATCTTTGATCTCATTCTCGTCGAGCATTTCTAAGTTTGGATTCTCTAATCGAGATAGGTGATCTGCTGCTAAATTCTCAGCGTCTTTTTTATCTTTGATCTCCACATCAAACTCTTGTAGCAACAAGATCCACCTAATTAGTCTTGGTTTTGCATCAAGTTTTGCTAACAAGTACCTAAGGATAGAATGGTCAGTGTAAACAATCACTTTAGAGAGAAGCAAATAAGAGTGAAACTTATCAAAGGCAAAAACAACTACTAGCAACTCTTTTTCTGTAGTAGTGTAGTTCTCCTGAGCATTAGTAAGAGTTTTGCTAGCATAGTGAATTGGTTGAAAGTGCTTGTCTTGCCTTTGCCCTAGTACTGCCCCTATTGCGTGATCACTTGCATCACACATAAGTTCAAAGGGAAGTGCCCAATCAGGTACTACCATGATGGGAGCATTGGTAAGTTTCTCTTTAAGGATATTGAAAGCTTTCAAACACTCCTGAGAGAAAACATAAGGTACATCCTTCTCTAATAACTTAGTCAAAGGGCGAGCAATTTTGAAATCCTTGATAAATCGCCTATAAAAACCTACATGTCCTAAAAAGCTTCTTATGGCCTTAACCGAAGTTGGAGATGGGAGTCTTGCAATTGCATCCACTTTTGCAGTATCCACCTCAATTCTTCGATATGAGATCTTATGGCCCAGCACAATACCCTCTTGTACCATGAAGTGACACTTCTTCCAGTTAAGGATAAGATTGGTCTCTTCACACCTGGTAAGTACCCTGTCCAAATTATTCAAACAAAGGTCAAATGAGTTGCCAAAAACTGAAAAATCATCTATAAATACCTCTATAACATCCTCAATCAAATCATCAAAAATAGCTAACATGCATCGCTGGAATGTAGCAAGTGCATTGCAAAGACCAAAAGGCATTCTACGGTAAGCAAAGGTGCCATAAGGATAAGTGAAAGTGGTCTTCTCTTGATCTTCCGGTGCAATAGGTACCTGAAAATAACCAGATAAGCCATCTAAAAAACAATAAAACATATGTCCAGCTAGTCGTTCTATCATTTGATCAATAAAAGGTAAGGGGAAATGGTCCTTACGTGTAGCATCGTTTAACTTTCGATAATCGATACATACACACCAACCTGTTACCATTCTCATTGGGATCAATTCATTCTTTTCATTAGGGACTACTATCATCCCACTTTTTTTTGGAACTACTTGCACTGGACTCACCCATGAACTATCAGAGATAAGATATATCATACCTGCATCAAGGAGTTTAATAACTTCCTTTTTTACTACCTCTTTCATGTTTGGATTTAAGCGTCTTTAGGGCTGCATAACCGGCTTGTGGTTTTCTTCCATTAAAATCTTATGAGTACAAAAGGAGGGATTGATACCTCGAATATCGGATATTTTCCAAGTAATGGCCCTCTTATGCTCCTTGAGTACTTTCAGCAACCTTTCTCTCTGCTCTTCTTCCAAATTGGATGCTATAATTACCGATAATTTGGAGTCCTTCTCTAAGAAGGCATATTCCAAGTAGTTAGGTAATTACTTTAGCTCTAATATTGGTGGCTCCTCAATCGAAGGTTTTAACTATGCTTCTTTCCTCTTTTCAAACTCTTCAAAACCCTTTCTCAATAGAGATAGGTTTATTTGCCTCTAGTTAGGCTACCACCTCGGATTTAACAGGATCTTCCGAAGCTTCTTCCATGCCTAATTGCAAGCAACTCTCCAACGGATCCTTAAGAAGAACTTCCTGCATATAACTTGAAACAAAAGTGTCAGTAACATCCAAAAGGTAGCAAGTATCATCCTGATCGACAGACTTTTTCATAGCCTCTGAAATTTTAAACATGATCTCTTCATTTCCTACTCGAAGAATGAGCTTGCCATCACTAACATCAATGATAGCCCTAGCGGTGGCTAAGAATGGTCTACTCAGGATAAGGGGCAACTCAAAATCTTCATCCATATCCAATATCACAAAATCAACTGGAAAAATAAATTTACCCACTTAGACTAATACATCCCCAATAATGCTTCTAGGATACGTCACAGATTTATCAGCTAATTGTAAGCTCATGCGTGTGGGTTTAGGTTCCCCTAATCCTAGTTTCTTGAAAATTTTATACGGCATTAAATTGATGCTAGCACCCAAATCAACTAAAGCTTTGTCAATTAACAAATTACCAATATGACAAGGAATTGTAAAACTTCTTGGGTCTTTTAGCTTCTTAGGTAACTTGTTTTGCACGATCGCTGAACACTCTTCACCCAAGATGATTGTAGAAATCTCCTCAAGCTTCCTCTTATTGGATAACAAATCTTTCAAGAACTTAGCATACTTTGGCATCTGTGACAGGGCATCAATAAGAGGTAAGTTAATATGCAGTTGTTTAAAGAGGTCAAGGAACTTACTGAATTGTTGGTCATTGCGATCTTGCTTGAATCTTTGGGGATATAGGATAGGTGGTTGATATTCCTTCACCTTTGATGACTCTACGTCTTCCGTTACTTTCATCCCCTCCTTGCTCTTACTAGTCTCCTCGCTAAGCTTCCTCTCAGCATGCAACTCCTTCCCACTTCGAAGTATCACTGCCTTAACATGTTCCTTTGGATTGGGTTCTGTATTCCCCGGTAGCGTTCCCTGTGGTCTTTCAGAGATTAGCTTCGTAAGTTGACCAATTTGGTTCTCAAGGTTGTGATTAGAAGCCTCTTGATTCCTCAACGATGATTCAATGTTGGATAAGCAAGCCTCATTGCCTTGAATATATTTTATGAGAAGTTCTTCCACACTGGACTTCTTTTCTTGAGGAAGAGGAGATAGGAATGGTCTCTAAAATCCAAGTGGGCCAAAGTTAGTCTTCTGCTGGCCTTGGTTTTGATTTCCCCATGAGAAATTGGGGTGATTCCTCCATCTGGAATTATAAGTGTTGCTATAGGGGTTATTTTGTTGCTTGGGCGGATTTCTTAGATAATCTACTTGTTCCAGTTGTTCTTGTGCTCCATACTCCTGCATACCAAAGTCACTTACATCCGATTGCACTTGTTGAGAGCCAACAAAGAGTGCATTAGTCTTCTTACTCAATAGGTCCACCTTGGCTGCCAAATCAGTGGTCAAGTCCACATCATAAATTCCCATAGCCTTTTACTTGGCTCTAGTGCTTTCCCACTGATAATTGTTCATTGCTATTCCTTCAATCAGATTTTGTACTTGCTCAGGTGTGTTTGTGTTCAAAGCACCTCCTGTGGATGCATCAATCATTTGTCTCGTAGATAAATTGAGACCATTATAAAAGGTTTGAATCTGCATCCATAGTAGGAGGCCATGATGTAGGCACCTCCTGAGCAAGTCTTTAAACCGCTCCCAAGTGTCATATAGAGTCTCCGCTTCCAATTGAGCAAAACAAGAAATATCATTCCAAAGTTTAGCGGTCTTTGCAAGTGGAAAATACTTCTCCAAAAATTTCTCTACCAATTCATTCTAAGTTGTGATTGAATTTCATGGTAGAGAATTCAACCACTGTTTTGCTCTACCCCTCAAGGAAAAAGGAAATAGCCGCAATCAGATAGCATCATCCATGGCTCCGTTGATTTTAAATGTATCACAAATCTCTAGAAAGTTAGAGATGTAGGCATTAGGATCTTCATTTTGGAGACCGTCAAACTAAACATATTGTTGCACCATTTGTATAATATTAGGTGCAATTTGGAAGTTATTAGCCGCGACGGTTGGCCTTGCGATACTAGAGTCAACTCCAATAAGTGTAGGCCTTGAATAGTTGGACATGGTCTAATTTGCTTCATTACCATTGTTAGCCATATATGGTGGATCTTCTTGCTCGATGAATTGAGTGTTAGCCTCTTCACCCTCTTCCTTAATCTCAATGATCAAATCGTCTTCTATGGTAGCCATAATTTGTCTAGGTCGCAATCTCAAATTTTGAAGGGCAGTTCTCTCAATTTTAGGATCAAATTCTACCAAATCTTCCAGATTACTTCGGGTCATGCACTACAAGGGCAAGAAATACCTGATCAATTGTAGCTCTAGGTAATAAAAATAAACAATGAAAACAAAAGAAAAACAAAATGGTCAAAGTAATAAAGCAACTAGTGTTATTAATATCGAAAATCCCCAGCAACGGCGCCAAAAACTTGATATCAGACAAGTGCACCTATCAATTTTAATATAGCAGATGTAAGTCTGAGTCAATCCCTCAGAGATTTCGAGTACTAATATTAACTTTAGCTCTATTATCTAATCAAAAAATTGTGATGAATTGAATGAATTAAAAATACTAAAATTAACAAACTAACCTAATTGTGAGACTTGATCAAACAATTTAGAAAGCAATAAAACTAAGAACAACTCCAAGTATGCAATAACGTATTTAGGAATTATTTCCCCTAGTGTTTAACACGTGACCGCTTAAAATATATTCAATTCAATTTCTATTATCCTTGACCGGAGGGATTCACAATTAAAGTTAATACCTTTCTCAAGCATATTAACCCTAATTCTAAATTATTTACCGGAATCTCTTCACTTAGTAATATAACTTAGAATTGCATTAATATATAATGAATTCCCACACAAACAATCAACTTTTCAGAAGAAACATGTATCTTATCTCTAAGTATACATATAATTCTCTCCAATTATGCCAAGATCTTATTACACATGTAATTTCTCAATCATCATGCATAAATATCATAAATTGATACTCTAGAAATATCAATCAACAATTAAACAACATAATTGAATCAAGAAAAGATAGAAACTTTATTGAAAATTATAAATCAACCCAAGAGTCACATGAAACCCTAGGTTCCATAATCCTAAATACAAGAATTCTAAGCTATCATAATGAAACTAAAAACGAGTTCCATAAAAAACATAAAATAAAACATGAAAAACCCCTTTGGTTGATGAAAAATCTCTTCAATCTTGAAGTTAGTGTTGCTTTCGCCTTTTTCTTCTCCTTCTCCTCAAGTCTCTTCTCTTCTCTAGTGTCTCTCTCTTCTTTTGAAACCTTAATATGTCCTTTTATAATGTATTGTAAGGTTTCTATTTTCGTCACCAGACACAGCCTGGGATATGGTCGTGTCCCCAAGTCGTGTAACTTTCTGACCTTGGCAAATTTTCTTGGATGGACACAGCCTGGGGATATGATCGTGTCCTAGACTATGTAACTTCAATACTTCATAACTCATTCATTTGAACTCCAAATTGAGTAAAACTTGATTCCTTTTCTTCGTTTTTAATCCAATAACACGTTCAAACCTTGAAATCAAAATTTTGCTCAATTAAGTATCAATTTTTTTAAAGAAAACCAAAAATATAAGGGAAATACTATAAAATCACCATATGAAATATGTTTAGAATAAGAGTTATCAAATCACAAATAGCATACTTCTTAGTAATAGAAATGTCATCACCTACATCATTGCTAACCCAATTCCATTTTTAAAAGGAAATGTTCAATTAATGGATAGTAATTAAAAGGAATATATTTTGTATAGTTGGTATAACTGTACTTTGTAAGCCTTTTTTTTTTCCACATGTGTTCATCCTTCTTTTAATGAATTATTGATTTGTCCAAACATTAAAAGGAATATCAAGATGATCAAGAAGCGTGCAATTCATACTTTCCTACATCAAAAGATTATATTCCCAATTCTTTTCTTTTTTTAGAAACCTTTATATGAAAGACATGAAATACATACACATTAGAGCTTTAAAAAATATGTAGCACACACTAACAATAGAAAATGAAACTGAATGGGCTTTAAAGTTGTGATTACCCAAATTTTAATGGCCTAAATCTATACTTAAAAAAATTAATATGATATGGAAATACATTAATGAAAACATAAAAAGGTGAAATACAGATAAAAAGGAGAATGCATGGAATTATTTATAGTAAAGGTAATGAAAACAATGGAAACTAAATATGATAAGGCATTATGGCTCAATAAAATAATTATGAAAATATACTAATGATAGCATAAGAAGATTACATATAAAAATAGAAAGATTTTTCAAAACTATGTATTATAATATAATATGACAAAAAATTATGGAAATACATTAATAATACCATAAAAATATTAGACATAAAAAAGTAAAGAGTTTTTAAAACTATATATTATAATATGATTTTTATTTTATATTGCAAATTGATATCTTCGTATATTAAGTGATTAATGATAACAACTCTATTTAGCTAATGCATAATATTATTATTTATTATTTATTACAATATATAGAGAATATTTTTATGCAATACCACTATAACTTCTTGATTATTTTTATTAATTGATTGGTTGTAGTAATGACTTAATTTAGTAATTTGGTATGTTATAAATTTTATCATGCCACTTATTTGATTTTTGCACATGCAACAAGGATAAATGTTCGCTAGTATATTTTAAAAGGGTACAATTTAGAAGGGAAAAAAAAAACTTAAAACAACTGGTGTGATTTATTTACAACAACCAAAAAAGAAATTTTTGAAATTATATATTATGTTAGATTAGTTGGAATATTACACTATGCATGGATTTTAGCTTAAATATAATTAATGAATTTATTTAAAGATGACAACTAACATATTAATAATATATGTTTACTAATATATTATGCGACAACTGGATAATCTTCAATCAAATTTTATATTATTTAGAAAGAGTTATAGTCTTTCAAAGCATCAAAGTGAAATATTCTTCCATGTGAATGAACTAAGAAAGATATGATAGAAAAGGATATCAATTAGTAATTGTGAGGTCCTATAGCGAATCTCCTTAAGGGTTGTAATTCATAAGGGATTTACTTAGCATAGAGGGATGAAAACCTAATTCAACTTAGAGACTCCACTACTTGGTGCAACGCTTGACACATTAGCTCGACAAAGTATTGAACCATAGCTTCTTATGTGATTTTAAGTAGAGTAAAACAATGCAAGTTGTGCTAGATTAATCATTGTTATAAACCTTCTCTATGATTCATAAAAATATGATTACTTTGCATAAAGAATTGAATTATCTTGATGCTATTCGACTTTGTAAGCTATCTCATTCAATAAGTATTCAATGGATTGAATTTGAAGTTTTTAAAAGAAAAGAAATAGATTAGAATTGCTTGTTACATGTAAAAATCTATTATTTTACTAATCTAGTGTGAACAAACTAGCTAGTAGTCCCAAAACTATTTGGCTGTTGCACTAGGCAATCTAAGATCATAAAGTATGTTAGATTGTACGATCGATAGCTTAAAGATTGTTCAATTGGTGTGTCATATCCCAGCTTAGCACGTAATATACTATCATATAGGAATACCTATTAAACACTTAACTTAGCTTGCTCGTTCATCAAAAGATAACTTTATTATATGACAATGGGGATGCTACAATATAGTTTAGTTGGATCTTTGGTTATAACTTATTTGTACAACTTACTATTTACATCAAAACATGAAGCATTTGTCTTTTTCTTTCATCTTCAAAATAATAGGACTTTTGACTTAGTATAGGATCCATCTAAAAGTTACTAACTCCAACTAACACTCTTAGAATACATCCTCCCTTGTGTTAGGCCTTTCAAGATCCTGTTAACCTAAGAAGAAAACATTTTATCCCCTTAGCTACTAAAGCTAAGTGAAAGTGGATAACAAACAATACAATATAGACAATATCACAATTGAAACAATTCATTCATGAACAATAAATTTAACTTCATACATACATTAGCCAGGCTATATATTTGTTACTAATAATGTAGTACGCTATACCCATGCACATAACATGCATCGATATCGATATCCTATGCTCTTCTATCTCACTCTTCCAATTAGTCAATATACCCAAGTATTTAGGTACAACATCCAAGAACATGAAGGCAACAAGGAGCCGCTTGAAAGTAAGACCCCTAACTCTGTATTTACTAAATCTAACTACAAAGAGTAGTCAAATTGCTCAAGCAATGTAAATCTATATGCTTTCAAAACGAAGTCCATAAAACCATTGCTTTTCTTGATTTATGGGAACCTTACTTTGAAAATTCTAACCCGTAGGTCTCTTTTACACCATGCTATGCAACAACAACTCAAGTATATCATTCAACACAATCAACCTTCATGTTTTATTCAACCTAGATATCGGAGTCAAATTTGCAGTCTCCCCCTAATGAAAATTTATTATCTTACGTAGGGTTCACTTAGGTAAACACCTAGAAGATTAGGTTAACAATCACTCATCTCTCCAAGTTTATACAATTATTCATAAATACTACAACAACATTCAACATAACAACATAGCAATTCAACTAAGATATAGCAACTATCATTCGAAAACACCACATTAGCATCTACTATAGTAGCATAACAATTCAACCATGATATAGTCATATTCAATCACCATAACATCAAACGGCATACAATATTATGAGGAACAATATATCTACTCTAAGTATAGGTTAAATCCACTTACCAAGGCTTAATAGGAGTGTAAATCCTAGACTTCACGATATGATCCTTCCTCACCTATCATACTTGAACTAGTCGTCTTTAGCGACCAAACCTTGTCGAAAAAGCTAACCACCGCTAACCTTCAAACCTCTAAGCTACAGTAAGTTTGGTTGATGCTAACCTAGTGAACCGCCCATGACTAGTTCCCATCTTATTTTTTCCCTCCTTTTTTATTTTATAATTTCCTAATTTTTTGTCTAATTTTCTTGAATGATTTTTCTTGTGTTTTTAGATCATTAAAAATGTTGTATTTGATGTGTGGAAGGCCTTTTTATAGATCTTAGAAGGATGATATGTTAAAAAGATACTTGACATGTGTCATTTCCATATTTTCCTAAGTATCAACTAGGTGTTAAGTAGCAATTCGTTGCTATTTAGGTATTGACTCATCATTTTAGGTAATTCTTAAGCTTGCCACATCCTTTGATGATTTATCAAATCACTTGATAATTAATTTTCCTTATTTTTATAATTTATTATTATATATTTTTATTTAATGCATANAACACAACATAATAAAAGTACTAAGATACGCCAGTTAAAGCAAAAAGTTTTTGGGATTGATAAATTTGGGGTTCAGATGAAGAAACCGATACAGAAGGATTTAACTTTTAATAATAGTTGATGATTGTGATGTGAAGTGATGTGGGAATCGAAGTTACGCAATAGAAGTGTAGTGTTAGATTTGAATTTGAAAGTCTTAGATTGTGGAAGTTTTGAAGATGAAACTTTTTGTAAGGGAGGTAGGATATAATACCCTAAGATTCTGAGCCGATGTGATAACCTCAGGTTCGAAGCCCTTAAATTTAGAGTGCAAGGCAACATTATCTATTTTAGTTCAAATTTCACAGTAAGGCTAAAAAGGTTATCTTAGTAAAGTTAATTTCTCACAACAAGCTATATAAAAGAATTAATTTGATAAAATATTTAGTATATCAATAAAGTAGATATTTAGTAAATCATATATATTATATATATTTTAATTTCATTTATTATTTTTATAAGTTAAATAACATATCTTTAATATCTCGCTATACTTCGAAGCGTGAATTTCATGTTTTTAATAAATATCAGCTTTATTGATAAACTAAATATTTTATCAAATTAATTCTTTTATATAGCTTGTTGTGAGAAATTAACTTTACTAAGATAACCTTTTTAGCCTTACTGTGAAATTTGAACTAAAATAGATAATGTTGCCTTGCACTCTAAATTTAAGGGCTTCGAACCTGAGGTTATCACATCGGCTCAGAATCTTAGGGTATTATATCCTACCTCCCTTACAAAAAGTTTCATCTTCAAAACTTCCACAATCTAAGACTTTCAAATTCAAATCTAACACTACACTTCTATTGCGTAACTTCGATTCCCACATCACTTCACATCACAATCATCAACTATTATTAAAAGTTAAATCCTTCTGTATCGGTTTCTTCATCTGAACCCCAAATTTATCAATCCCAAAAACTTTTTGCTTTAACTGGCGTATCTTAGTACTTTTATTATGTTGTGTTTCTAACTACTACAGCATAAGCTTATTATAGTTAGGTCTAGACGTTTGTTTGTTTCATCTTCTATTATATTCTCTACTTTTCTTATTTTTCATTCTCCCTTCTTATTTAAGTCGTCCTTTCATGGAAACTAGTCCATTACTGTAACTTCACTAGGTTCTTATTTAAATTCTATTTAATCTAATAACAACATTATTCTACCTTACTACAACATGCATATCCTCCTCAAGATCTCCCCCAAATGCCTACTTTTAACTCATCCTCTTTAGGTTCCTTTTCTTCTAGAAACTTATCTCGACACTTAAGTTTCTATGAATCTTCTACAATTCCCTTCTCATTAGGCCACTTAGATGCTACCATCCTTTCCTCATAGTCAATATTTACTCCATGCTTATCCTAATATTACATCTAATCCTTTCATATCCAAAACAACCAATTCTGTAGTCATCTCATGAGGATATAAACTCACATTCCCCATCCTTCAACTTATGTTGTATGGCTTATTCTCCTTTAGAAGGGGTTGTAACTACTAATTCATACACTAAGGTCTTTATAGGTAGTTGTCAAACTTGATTTTTCGATTTTCTTTATTTAAAATTAATTTCTTATTTCCTGATTCATACTAAACCCTAACCTATTTAATATTAATCCTTGACTAAAGAAATTGAGAAATTCCGATTTTTTATTTAGAAAAATTTTAGAGTTGTCACCCAACCGAAGTCGAGAAAAGAAAAAGAAACCGTAATCAATTAGGTAGATTGATCACGATTTGGCTACCGATTTTTAATTTCAATTTTAAATGAAGAACTAGAGAGTTCCAAGTTCGAGAGCTAACCTATTAAACCCTTAACGAATATCACTATCTATTTACCAAAATTAGGATTATTTTTCTAATTATAATATTTAAAATAAATAGATAAATAAACAAAAAAAAAATCAAAAGAAAAAGAACCTAAGTTTAATATATTTTATCGTTGCTCCGAAGGTGTCTACATACCCGCTAGTCGGGATTAGACGATCGTAGTTCTTTTAGAAAATCTTAGTGTATTGATTGATTTTAATTTTTGAAAACCAGTCGAGATTACGTTTTAATTGATTTGGTTTACTTAAAAAAATCTAAAGGGTCCTAACACTTGAATATTGTTAAAAAATGCTCTAACAATCCTATTAAAAAAAAGGTCTTTTATTAATTTTATTAAAAAGAACAACTTTCTATGTGACAAATCCTTAAGTAAAGCTGATACGAGACAAGTGCACCTATCAATTTTAATATAGCGGATGTGAGTCAGAATCGATCCCTCAGAGATTTTGAGTACTAATATTAACTTTAGCTTTATTATCTAACCGAAAAATTGTGATAAATTGAATGAATTAAAAATATTGAAATTAACAACTAAACTACTTATAAGACTTAATTACGCAAATTAGAAAGCAATAAAACTACGAACGACTTCAAGAAATTAATAACGTATTTAGGAATTACTTCCCCTAGTGTTTAACATGTAACCTTTTAAAATATATTCAATTTAGTTTCTATAATTCTTGATCGGAGGGATTCACAATTAAAGCTAATATCTTTCTCAAGCATATTAACCCTAATCCTAAATTATTTACCGGAATCTCTTCACTTAGTAATATAACTTAGAATTGCATTAATGTATAATGAATTCCCACACAAACAATCAACTTTCCGAAAGAAACATGTATCTTATCTCTAAGTATACATGTAATTCTCTCCAATTATGCTAAGATCTAACTACACATGCAATTTCTCAATCAACATGCATAATATCATATATTGACACTCTAGAATTATCAATCAATAATTAAACGACATGATTGAATCAAGAAAAGATAGAAACTTTATTGAAATTATAATTCAATCCAAGGGTTACATGAAACCCTAGGTTCCATAATCCTAAATACTCGAATTCTAAGCTATCATAACGAATCTAAAAACGAGTTTCATCAAAAACGTAAAATAAAGCATGAAAACCCCTCTTGATTTGATGAACAATCTCTCTAATCTTGAAATCGATGTTGTTCTTGCTTCTTGATTGATGTTCTCCTCAAATCTCCTCTCGTCTCTTGTGTCTCTCCGTTTCTGTAATATCTCTCTTCTTTTAAACCCTAAGATATCCTTTTATATATGTATTACACGGATTTTATTTTCGTCACCAGACACGGCCTAGGACATGGCCGTGTCCCCAGGTCGTATAACTTTCTACACTAAGGCAAAATTTCTACACAACTTCAAAACTTCACAACTTCTTCGTTTGAACTCGGAATTGAGTGAAACTTGATTCCTTTTCTTCGTTTTCGAGCCTAGAACGCGTTTAAACCCTGAAATCAACATTTTACTCAATTAAGTATCAATTTCTTTAAAGAAAACAAAAAATGTGAGGGAAATGCTATAAAATCACCATAGGAAATATGTTTAAAATCAGAGTTATCAAAAGCCAAATCTAAAAAATAAATGCCCAATCATAATAATCCCTAAACTAATAAACACATCTATCTACCTAAATAAAATAATTCCATATAATACACTTAATATATAAAAACTAATACTAAAACTCCTAAACTAACATATTCCTATACTATATATTATGTTAACTAATAATATAATAATAAAACGATAATAATATAATAAAATAAAATAAAATTAGAAGAAACTGAACCTTACTTGGCTGTTCACTATGCGATAGTACGTGTGCTGGTCGGTAGAGAATCTATGTGCGAAGGAGCACTGGTGTTGATCGGAGTTACGGTGCAACGAGCGTACGTGTGTGTAACAGTACTTGTCGTGCAATGCAGTACGATCCGTGTAGTGAGCGAGCGTACTGCAATCGTGTGTAGATCAAGGAACTAGTCTGTCTCATGGCTAAAGTGCATGTGATGTGGTTACTAGAACACAACAGTTTGGTTTCGATAAGGGGCTACTAGGTCGAAGGTCTTGTGAGTGGCCGAGAGCTTGAGCTATTCACATATATGGGGGTTTGGGCGAAAACCAATAGCATTAGGATTAACTGATCAGTATGCGAAAGAGGCAAGTGGTGGTCAGATTTGCGTGTACTGGAGATGGCTGGGTTCACTGTCATAGAGCGCTGTTGTTGGCACTCTACTATGGGCGTAGCTTAAAGATTGTTGGGGGTTCGATTGCTACTGTAGCGACATGTGGATGGTGTTGTGTTGTGATGTTGCTTACTGTATGGACGTGTGGAGATAATGAAAGACGATGGGGCGAAAGGGAGAATATGCTAGCAATGGGGTTTCCAATCATAAATATGATGGAAGGAGAGAAGCACTTTGGTTTTTTTGTGAGTGTCTATTATTGTCTGTGAGAATTTGGCTGCTTTGCAATCGGAGAAGATGGGACTCGGTTGTGGACAGTGAGTGGTATGGACAGTGATATCAGCGATGAACTTGACTTCTACGTTGGTTGTGCAGTAAAGTGGCTACTGCTATTGTTGTTCAATTTCTATGGGTTCATGAACAATGGCTTTGCTGCTAATTGATTTTAAGGGTTGAAGGAAATTGGGGTGTTTGCTATAGTATTCGTAGGGTGGTGCTGTGTTCGTTATTGTGAAGTTTGCCTTTTTTTTTCCCTGGCGAATGTGTAATTTTATATAAGCCAAACCATATCATATCTATTATATCTAATTTGATAATAATTAAACTAGATCCAAATTAATTCGAATCCAATTTAATAAAATCAAATTAGATTCAAATGTTTTTAATTAGATATGAATCCTGTTTTCATCTCACTTTTGCAAAAATAGAAAAATAAAGACATAGGTGCCTACTGAGACTCGAACCCAAGACCTCTAATTAAATCCAACCCAAATACTCCGATACTTATCCGTTAGGCCATTAGTCTGTGTCTTGACATTCAGTACAATTAAATTATACTTAAACTATCTGATTCCCTAAAATAATTATTTGTACTATTCTAAAACTAAAACTAAAACTATTTGTTCCTAATATGAGTTACTTCCTAAAAAATCTTAAAAAGTCTTTTTAATAATTTTTCCTTTTCTTATTATTTTTTTTATTTTCATTATTTGTTAAATTTTTTTGTTATTTTTATCTTTTATTAATTTTTTTTTATTTTTTGAATTAGGACCCTTTTTGCAAAAATTAGGTGTCTACAGTAGTTTATTTCTATTAACGTGCTCTTTTGACTCATATGAGTAAGTTGCCCCAATATTGAACATAGTATAGGCAAAACTATCTTCTACGTGTACTAGTCCTAACATAATTTATTATAACCATGTTACTTATTTCAAGTAGTTCTAATTTATCAATTACCAACTACTAGTTACACAAACATTCTAAGTTATCAAGTTCAAAGGTCATACATGCTATAACCTAGGCATTTCTAACTTCATTTTGCTGAACAACATACACCCTACCTTATTCCCTAGGCATGGGTCCTTATCCTTTAGGTTGGTTATTCCTATTGCTCGGTCTTGGTCTATTAGCTTGGTTTTACTACTAAACTAGTCCTTCTTGTTGCTATCCTACACATTATCAAGCGATATGTCCTCGTTGATGGTTCATATTGGCCAAATGCCCAGTTACACTGTACCTACAACACTTCCCCTGGAATTTTGGGCATTTGTAAGCTCGATGCTCACTATCATACTTCCAAAAAGGTTATATTTCTGGTAAAAGCCTTCTATTTGCCTTTACAAATTGAATGGACTTCTTTCCTTTAGCTAAATTACTTTTACTATTAAATCCAACATCCAACTTCCTTTTCTTATTCTCATTCCCATCTACGACTCGTCAAAGATTACAAGCTTGTTCGATTAAATGAGTTTTGTTGACAATATTAGCATATTTGTCTACCCTACTCCTATTCAGCTTTGCTTGGTAATAAAGATCAAGCTTGACCTTGAATCACTTAACTTTAGAAACCTCATTGTTCTATATGGCTTCAAGAGCAAACTTCAATAATCTATTGAATTGCCTCTCATATTCTTCAATTGTTCTACCCCGTTGCCTTAGTCAATATCATTCTTCACACATTTGTTCCCTTATACACTCAAGGAAATAGTGTTCCAACAAAGCATCTCTAAATGTAGCCTAACCAATAAGCTTTAGTAAATTCCTTCTCTTTCCCTCCTACCAATTATTTGCACCTTTGTCTAATAAAATAAGAACTATCCCAACCAGTATAAGCAAGTGTATCTATCAGTTTATAACATAGTGTATATAAGTCTAAATATCAATCCCTTAAAGACTTTAACTACTAGTACTCACTAGGTCTTTATTATCTAATTGGCAAATTAAATTTCAAGAAACTTAAAGAACCTAAATTAAATTACTGCAATTAATAGATTAACATCTAATTAAAAATTATTCAAAAACTTAAACAAAAAAGTAATAAAATTATAAAATAATTCAAGATTTGCAAAAACGTATCTAGATCTTTGCTTCCCCTAGATCTAACATGCAATTTTCCTAAAGATAATCTAATATATTCTTTAATCTTTCTTGACTAGGAGAATTCTCTACTAAAGTTAATCACTTTCTCAAGCCAATTAACCCTAACCTTAAAATCACCTATTAGAATCTCTTCTCAATAACACAATCTAAGATTGCATTATTGAACAATGAAATCTCTACGCTTTAATTCAAAATTCTAGGAGAATCTTGCAAATTATCTCTAATCTTGCAATAATGCTCATCAACTATGTCTAAATCAAATCTTATAAGAAATCTCTCAATTTTCTTATAAGATATCAAACTCTAGATTACTAACCATGAAAATAATAACCTAAATCATGAAGTATACATAGTTGAATCAAGAAAAAGATTAAAGAATTAAATTAATCAAATACTAATCATGTCACATGAGTAGATCTAAGTTCTACAAGACCTAAATACCAAAGATCTACTCTCTATTCATCTTAAAATAAGAATCTAAAAATAAAGAGTAGAAAGAATTATAAATAAGAGTCATAGAATCCACAAAAAAGGTTGAATCTTGAAAAGCTCTCCAAAAGTCATGCTAAAAAAATTCTCACTCTAAAACAAGGCCTTATATAGGAAGTGAATAAAAAAAATAAGTTGGCTCGCAAAGACACGACCAGGGATATGATTGTGTCTTTTGGTCATGTATTAGACTGTAATAGTTGAAAATAAGCTCCAAATTTGCTTGGAAATGACATAGTCATGTCATTCAATTGTATCGATCTTCAAACATTTATAACTTGCTCATTTTAGCTTTGATTTAAGTGAAAATTGTTTTTATCTTCTCGTTTTCTCACGTAGATCATTTCAAAACCTAAAAAACAAAGTTTTACTCAATTAAGTATTACTATCTAAAAAATAAACTCAAATATCAAGGAAAATCATAAAAATATGTGCAATTAGGAACTCATCACAAACTTTCTTATTTTCCTTAACCTCATGAACTTCAAAAGCTTTCTCTAGTGAGTCAATCTATTCTTCTACCAGTAAAGGATCAGTGTTCTTTCCATCAAATGGTTTTACTATTCACTGTACCCAAGCTAACTTATATCAACCTCTATTAACTCCTACTAATGCTGCCACAAACTATTGTACCAATTCCACCATATGTTGTGGTTGCTCAGGATTAAGCTGAGGTGGTTGTGGTGGTTCCTCTCATTGCTCCTCAAGTACCCAATTCATTGGTGTTCTTTTACGTCCCACAAAAATCATCTTTTTGAATAACACCACATAAGATTCAATTGATAACTATTGCAGTTGATTTACTAAACTATGACTCTTTATTACTTAACTACCTTACACATCTCACACATACCTAAAGGTTATGGTACCTAGCTAATGCTTTGATACCACCTAAAGGATGTCACTTCCTAGCTTAGTACGGAATGCACTATCACATATGAATACCTGTTAAAAACTTAACTTAACCTACTTATTCATCAAAAGACAATTTTATTTATGTGACAATCGGGATGCTACGATAGAGTTCAACTGGATCTTTGGTTACAACTTATTTGTACAACTAACTTAGTATTGGATCTATCCAAAAGTTGCTGACTCCAATTAACACTCTCAAAACATCGCCCCTAGTGTTGAGCCTTTCAAGATCCTATTAACTTGAGGATAAAACATTTTATCCCCTTAGTTACTGAAGTTAAGTGAGAGTGGATAACAAACAATACAATATAGAAAATATCGCAACTCAAACAATTTATTCATAAACAACATATTCAACTTCATACATACATTAGCCGAGCTAAGTATTTGTTGCTTGTAGTATAATATGATATGCTCATGCATGTGGCATGTATCATTACTGATATCCTATGCTCTTCCAACTCACTCATTTGGTTAGTCAACATACCCGAGTATCTAGATATAACCTCCAGGAACCTAGAGGTAACAAGGAGCTACTTAGGGGGTAAGACCCCTAACTCTGTATTTACTAAATCTAACTATAAAGAGTATTTGGCTAAATCAAACTACAAAGAGTAGCTAAGCTGCTCAAGTAATGTGAGTCTATATGCTTTCAAAAACCAAGTCCATAAAACCATTGCTTTTCTTGATTTCTAGAAACTTTGCTTTGAAAATTCTAACCCATAGGTCTCTTTTATGCCATGCTATGCAGCAGTAACTCAAGTATATCATTCAGCACAATCAACCTTTAAGTTTTATCCAACTTAGATATTGGAGTCAAATTTTCGGTCTTTCACTAATGCAAATTTATTATCTTACTTAAGGTTCACTTAGGTGAACACCTAGAAAATTAGGTTAGCAATCACTCATCTCTCTAAGTTTGTACAATTATTCATAAACACCATATCAGCATTTAACATAGCAACATAATAATTCAACCAAGATATAACTACCATCATTCAGAAACAAAACATCGGCATCTACTATAGTAGCATAATAGTTCAATCAAGATATAGTCATATTCAATCACCACAGCATCAAATAGCATATAGTTTTATGAGTAGCAATATATCTACTCCAAGCATGGGTTAGATTCACTTACCAAGGCTTAATAGTAGTGCAAATCCTAAACTTCACAATGCAATCCTTCCTCACCTATCACACTTGAACTGGTCATCTCCAATTACCCTCTAGTGACCAGACCTTGTCAAAAAAGTTAGCCGCATCACCAACCTTTAGACCCTAAAGCCGCTCTAAGTTAAGTTGTTACTCGCCTTTAACTAGTTCCTATCCTGTTTTTACCCTCCTTTGTAAATATTTTTTTCTAGTTTTCTTGAGCAATTTTTCTTTTGCTTTTATATTGCTAAAAATGTTGTATTTGGTGTATGGAGGGCCTATTTATAAGTTTTAAAAGGATGACATGTCAAAAAGGTACTTGACATGTGTCATTTCCATATTTTCCTAAGTGTTAACTAGGTGCTAAGTGGCAATTCCTTATTATTTAGGTGTTGATTCATCATTTTAGGTAATTCTCAAGCCATTACATCATTTAATGATTCATTAAATCATTTTCTAATTAATTTTTAATTATTTTATATTAATCTTCCTTATTTTTATAATTTGTTATTATATATATATATATGTATTTAAAGCATATAATGTATATTCTATGTAAATTTCTATATGTTATATATATTTCAACTTCATTTATTATTTTTACAAGTTAAATAACATATCTCACTATATCTTAAAGCTTGGATTTCATGTTTTCGATGAATATCAGCTTTACCACCAAACTAACATTTTTATCAAATTAATTCTTTTATGAAGCTTATTTTGAGAAATTAACTTTACTAAGATATTTCTTCTAACTTTTCTAGCTTCACTGTAAAGTTTGGACTAAAACAAATAACATTATCTAACACCTTAAATTGAGGGGCTTAGAACTTAGGGTTAACACATTGGCTCAAAATCTTAAGGTATTACATGGTGATTGTATTTAAACAAACTATGCAGCTAGTATCTCATGAACCATTCCACTAGTCCTCATAAAAAATAGTTGTTACAAAGCATTAAATGCACAATGAAAAGGACCAATGGTTAAATTTCCTTAAGGGGCTTTAAATATAAGTTGTTGGACAATTGAAAGACAATTAACTAAGCTAAAATTTAGTCATTATTCCTTTTGTGCTCTTATCCTTCATTCCTATTATCCTATGTACTTAATTAGCTAAATTTATTATAAACCCTAGCATAATATGAAGACATCTAATTTTTGCCTTCCTTAGGTAATAGGAATCAACCCCTCAAACTAATTATCCACAGCTAAGCTAAAGGACTCTAAGGACTCACTTGAAGGATACTAGCCTAAAGCCATATTCGAGATAGAGATTCTTATCCTGACCTGACTACTAGGTCTTCACTTGTATCAAAGCTGCTCTTACCCAACAACTATGCTCTATTCGAGAAATAGCCTAAGCTAACCATAGATACTAAACTCCAACTCAATTGGACTTCTCTATAAAACTAATTGAGCTTCAACCTGATCCAGATTAGGTTGACCCTTGACTATAAATCCTTTCTCTTACTTTGGCCCACCTATACCATATTTCTGACATCCAGCTACTACGTAACATGTGTCTTCTAGTGCAATATTCTAGAAGGATTCTTTACTTTTTTGTATGGAATATTCTTTATCTATTTTACCCCTTTTAGTATGTTTATATAACTTAATTGAAAGAATACCCTTTTATCTTTTCATACATGTAAAGTAACCTTAATGGATGGGTATATAAACCCCTACTTACTTGTACATAAGGAGAAACTAATCAATACAGATTATTATTCAAGTTTCCTTTGAGCAACCTTAGTATTCTCACTATCCTTCAACTCTTATCTATTCCCTTTAACAAGAAGTAATGTCGAGTAAACCTTCAGTTCGGACTAACATATCATATCCGATAGATTGTAGGTCGAATAAGATTGAATAATGTGTTATATTCATTCGGTAGCTGCCTGGACTTTGCTAGCTTTTCTTATTTTCTTGTTTGTTTTTTGTTCACTTCATTGTGATGCTTCTCTGTATGAGCAACCCCTAGAGATGCATCAGCTTCACTGGTATCAAAGCATAGTTCTGAAAGGAGGTATGTGAAGTTACAATGAAGTTTGGGATCACTTTACTATTAGTGGCTGTTGTGATCCTTCCTTAGCTGTTATAGTGTGTTTATGTGTAAGTGTAGTTTCATTATTACTCTGCTTTTCATTACGAAAGCAAGGCAAGTTCGCTACTGTTCTGTTTGAGTGATTATTAAGTATTAAAGTTGTTAGTAAGTTATTAATCTATCCGAAAAGTATTGCACAATATCAGATTCAAGTGTTCAGAGTGTTATTAGTGATCAAAGTAGTGGTGCTGAACTTAGTCATGGTCATAATGGTAGTTATACCTTAGGGTCGACTGATGACAAACTTGATAGACTTACAAACCTTGTTAAGAGTCTAGTCACAGCAATGCAAGTTAACAAACAACAACCCAAACGTGTACAGCACCATAACCCAAAAGAAAATGCCCTTAAGAGACACTATGGCCAAGGTAATTGAACCAATCACCCAGTTCGACCACAGCGAGTTGGAAGAGTAGCAAACCAAGCTGCTAGATGAAGACTAGAGTTAGAAGAGATTAAGGAAGATGATGAAGAGTTGGATGTTGAAGAGTTTGGGGAGGAAGAAGAAGAAGCTATTACCAAGCATAAGGACAAGGGCGTAAAGCCCCTTGAAGGTTAGACAATATCAAGGTTCAAATCCCGCCCCTTAGTAGAAGTAAAGATACAGATGAATCCTTAGAGTAGGAAGAGAAGGTCGAGAAGGTGTTTGACTATTATAGGTATACAGACGCTATCAAAGTCTGACTTATTGCATTGGAATTTGTTGGGTATGCCACAATGTAGTAGAAAAATCTGAATGCAGCCAGAGCAAGGGATGAAAGACGAGGTATGAGAACTTGGGAGGAGATGAAAAGGTTATTAAGGGATAGATTTGTGCTTAAGAGCTACTTATAAGATATGTTTGCAAAGTTGCAAGAACTTCGCTAAGGGAACCGATTTGTTGATGATTATGTAAAAGAATTCCAAATGCTTATGATCAAGGCCGATGTAGAAGAACTAGAAGCTTATACGATATCGAGGTTTATTTCTAGACTCATATTTGAGATTCACATCATTGTGGAAGTGCAAAGGTTTTACACCTTGGAAGAGGCAATAAAGATGACGTAGAGGGTGGAAAAGCAAAGGAGATGTGCTTCTAGCTAACCTGTTCAAGTTGAGCCAAGGAGGCCATATAGGGCTGAGGATAGGAAAAAATGATATGATAACCGAGCAACCTAGCAAGGCTAAGCCAATAAGTCAGGTCGTGCCAAGGTTAGGTTAACCCCGAAGACATATGAGAAAGGGTAGACCTCCGGATGGAAGACTAGCGAAATGAAATGCTTTAAATGCTTAAGCTTCAAACATATGGCTACTGAGTGTTTAAACCGACATGTCATGTTGCTCTAAGGAGATATAGTTGATAACACCAATAAGAATAAGCTTGAAGATGAAAAGGATGTTAGAAAAGCCAAAATCAAGGAGGAAGAAGAGACCTGTGTCTATCCCAACCAGGGAAAAGGGATGACCTTAGTTTTGAGATGAGTACTGAGTTCCCTACCAAGCTCTAAGGAAGACTAGAGGGAAAATCTGTTCCATACTAAATGCATCATCAAGGGACAATTATGCACCATTATAGTAGACAAAGGAAGCTATACTAATGTAGTTACATAGTCCTTTATGCAAAGGTTGAGTTTGCTAACCTTAAAGTATCCCCGACCTTACAAGTTGCATTGGCTTCATGATAAGGCTGCTTTGCACATGACTGAGCAAGTGACCATACCATTTATTGTTAGGAGTGTGTATAGGGACGAAGTAGTGTGCGATGTCGCGCCCCATGGGAGCTTCACATTTGCTGGTTAGAAGACCTTGGTTGTTCAACCAATGTATTACTCACAATGGATACATGAACACCTATACCTTTGTTAAGGATGGAAAAAGGATTGTGTTACAGCCCATGACTCCATCCCAAGTAAATGAGACCCATCATTAGCTCATTTGAGCCAATAAGAAGAAGACCTTAGTAATGAGCCGAAGAGAGCTCCAAGTTGCTAAGAAGGCTAAATAGCCTATGTTTGTGTTAGTTAGGAGATTGCTGGAGATGAGAGATTTAGAGGATGTTCTTGATGAAATCTAAAGTCTGTCGAATGAGTTTATCGATCTATTCCCTAAAGAATAGCCTAAGGGATTACCTCCAATCTGAAGCATAGAACATTGATTGATCTATAGCCAGGTGTTACCCTACTGAGTCGACCTACATACAAAATGAATCTTGAGCAAGCTATCAAGCTAAAAAGATAGGTAGATGAACTCATAGAGCAAGGGTATGTAAGGGAGAGCATGAGCCCTTACGCTGTGTCGACTCTGCTCATTCCGAAGAAAGATGTTTCATGGCATATGTGCATCGACAACTGAACAATTAACCGGATTATTGTCAAGTACAGATATTCGATATCGAGGCTCAATGACAAGTTAGATGAGCTTCATGGTACTGAGATGTTCTTGAAGATCAATCTATGAAGTGGCTACCACCAAATTCATATGAGACCGGGCGATGAGTGGAAGATTGCCTTCAAGACTAAGCATGGACTCTACGAATGGTTGGTTATGCCGTTCGGACTTACTAATCACCGAGCACATTTATGAGGTTAATAAACCATGTGATGTGCCATTTAATCGAAAGATGTGAGGTCATGTACTTTGATGACATATTGGTATACAATGCTAACCTGAACAGCCATGTTTAACATCTCTGTGAAGCATTTAACATTTTGGGAATTGAGAAGTTATATGGGAATGTGAAGAAGTGTATGTTCTACTAGAATGAGGTGATTTTCCTAAGGTTTTTCATGTTAGGGGAAGGGATTCAAGCAGATAAAGAAAAGATCCGAGCTATTCTAGAATGGCCGATACTAAAGAATGTCACTAAGGTCCAAAGTTTTCATAGCTTAGCTTCTTTTTATAGGCAATTTATTAAAGACTTCATTACAATAGCTACCCCTGTGACCGAGCTAACAAAGAAGAGTAAAGGATTCAGGTAGAATGATTGAATTGAGCAGATCTTTTGAGAGATCAAGGAAAAGCTCACCTTGAATCCTATCCTATCACTTCTAGATTTTGGAAAGCCCTTCGAGTTAGAATGTGATGCATCAGGAGTCGGTATTGGCGCCGTCCTAATCTACGAGCTACGACCCGTCTCTTACCACGATGAAAAGCTTAGTGGTGCTGCCCTGAACTATTCTATGTACAAGAAGGAGTTCTACTCTCTTTTCCAAGCCCTCACTAGCTAGCAACACTATTTGCTATCATAAGAGTTTGTTATTTATACAAACTATGAATCATTCAAGTATCTTAGGAGTTAGAACAACCTCTTGAGAAGACAAGCCAAGTGGTTGGAGTTTATGAAAGGGTTCTTGTATGTCATTTGGCATAAGAAGGGAAGTGCAAATGTGGTCGCCGACACTTTGTCATGATGGCAAACTTTGTTGACCACTTTACAAACAAAATTATTGGGATTCTCACTTATCACTGAAAAATATACTCATGATCCTTATTTTGGCGCTATCATAAATCAGCGTAAGGATGGAATTGCTGTTAAGGGATATTATCTTAAGGATGGCTATCTATTCAAGGACCAGAGGCTGTGTATACCAAACCGTTCCATACATAAGTTGTTGGTTAGAGAAGCTCATAGCGAAAGGTTATCTGGTCATTTTAGGGAGACCAAGACGACCAACTTGTTGAAGGAAAACTTTTACAAGCTTGATTTGGCTAAGGATGTCCCCAAGGTTGTTGGAAGTTGTAAGGAGTGCAAGCGAGCTTAGGGGAAGAGAGAGCCCCATAGAAAGTACATACCCTTGCCGATGCCAACCTTACCTTAGGTCGACCTCAACATGGATTTTATCTTAGGGTTACCCTAGACATCCAAAGGAAAGGATTCTATATTTGTTATAGTAGACCACTTGAACAAAATGGTGCACTCATTCCATGCCATCAAACTAACGATGCTTTACGCATTATTGATATATTTTTGTAGGAAATTGTCCGATTATATGAAGTGCTGAAGACTATTGTTTCAGATTGAGATACAAAATTCTATAGCTATTTTTGGAAGACTGTTTGGAGAAGACTTGGAACTAAACTTGTGTTCAACTCCTATAGCCACCTTCAGACTGATTACCAGATTGAAGTGGTGAACAGGACATTAGGCAACTTACTTAAAGCTATTGTGGGAAGGAACTTAAGGGACTGGGATCTATGCCTACCAATTGTGGAGTTTGCATATAACCGAACTATCCATAGCACCATTGGGAAGACTCCATTCGAGGTCGTTTATGGCCTTAATCCAATAATTCCCTTAGACATGATTATCACCCCAACAATTATTGAAGAGAGTCAATCCAGAGTTAACCGAGCCCAAGAATTGTAAGCACTACACCAGTCTATAACCAAGAAGATCGCCAACTTCAATCAGAAACAACATGTGATTAGTAGCCGAAGCCATCGAACTGTCACTTTCCAACCAAGAGACTTAATATAGATTCACCTTAGCTAAGAGCGATTCCCACACCTATGATAAAGCAAACTATCTCCTCGAGCTGATGGTCCATTCAAGGTCCTAAAGAAAATCAATTGTAATGCCTACCAAATCAAGTTGCTTGATAACTATGGTGTTTCCTTTTCCTTCAATGTGTCCAATCTAATCCCTTACCAACTAGTAGAAGAAAACCTTATAAGCACCTTAGGAGAAGAAGTAGAAACTACTCCAAATTTGAGAACAAATCTTTTTGACTCTCAAGCAGATGATAAGAATCAACCCCTTGAACCGATTGCTTGTAGCTAGGCTAAAGGATTCCAAGGACTCACTCAAAGGATACAAACTCAAAACCATATCCTAGACAGAGATTCCTATGCTGACCTGATTTCCTACCGACCTAACTATTGGACCCTTACTTGTGTTAGACCTACTCCTGCCCAATAGCTATGCTCTATTCCAAAAACAGCCTGAGCTGACCACATATACTAGACTTTAACTCAATCTAACTTCTTTACAGAACCAATTAAGCCCCAACCTAATCTAGATCAGGTCAACCCCTGACTACAAACCCTTTCTCTCACTTTAGCCCACCTGTACTATATTTCTGACATCCAACTACCATGTGACATGTATCTTCTAACGTAATATTCCAAAAGGATTCTTTACTTTTTTTATGGAATATTCTTTGTCTCTTTTACCCCTTTTAATATGTTTATGTAACATAATTAAAAGTAAACTCTTCTATCTTTTCATACATGTAAAGTAACCATAGTGGGTGGGTAAATAAACCCCCACTTACCTGTAGACAAGGAAAAACTAGTCAATATAGATTTTTATTCAATTTTCCTTTAAGTAACCTTAATGTTCTCACTATCCTTCAACTTTTATCTATTTCCTTTAGCAAAGAGTGGTGGCAAGTGACCCATCAGTTTGGATCGGTGTGTCATATTCAGTAGATAGCGGCCAAGTAAGATCGAATGGTATGTCATATCCATTTGGTAGCTGCTCAGACTTTACTAGCTTTTTTTTTTCTTGTTTGTTTTTTGTTCACTTTATTGTAGTGCTTCTTCATATGTATGACCCTCAAAGACACATCACTATGTCCATTAGTAGTTTAAAATTCTTTACTCTTCAAAAAAGGCAAAAAATATATATATATAAAAAACACCAAAAATTTTGAAAAAAAGATAAAATACCAAAAAAATGGAAAAATGAAAATGAAAAGAAATTGCAAAAATAAGAAAAATTAAAAAATAAGAAAGCCTAAAAAATTAAAAATTAAAAAATCATAAAAAGTATCACACATTGGTCCATTTAGGTTAGTTTAGGGTAGAAATAAGTTTTCAAGGTCAAAAATGGCTACTTGAATCAAAATAAGTATATGCGACTTGATTGAATTAGAAATTTTTGACAAAAATGAACATTTACTGAAAACTAATTTTTTTGTCCCAGTTTGGATCGCTTTTTAAAAAAAATATTTTGAAATTGCACTTTTTTGGAAGATCATGACTTCAAACTATACCTCAATCGGAGTTAAAATGAATATTTTATGACCGTTTGAAGTTCTTGAATAAAAGCTGAACGTGGGTAAAACAAAGATCCTTATTTAGTTAAATTGGAAAGATATTGAAAATATTTTAAACATGTTTGTTAAAATCTACATTTTCTTGAGGAATGTAGTGTGATTTTTTAAAAGGAGGATAATTAATTAGATTTTTATTTCGAGTACCAAAAAAAAAAAAAAAAGAATGAAGTTGAAGGAAATAGTAAAATAAGAAACAGAATTGAAAAGGAAATGGGGAAAGAACAAGAAAAAATAAATTAAAATGGCAACACATATCAACTTTATAGGGAGCTATGTCACAACTGATCATGCACCATATGGTGCCATTCGTTAGGCACCACATGACACCTCAAGTCAAAGTTTGACCCTTTCTTTTTCCTTATCCCCTTACACTTCTTCGAACAGAAGCTTTAAGCTTTATTTTGCTATAAAAATGGCAAGAGCATCTAAGTAAATTTTATCTAATTACAATGCATTTTTAGTCATGAAAATTTCAGAAAAAGTAAGAAATAGATCAGGCATGAATTGTTTTATTATGGAAAGTCTAACTTTTGAATTTTTACTAAAGAAAATTTACAAAATAAAAATAAAAATCGGATGACATGAATAAATGGGTATTTTGCACTTGAGTCTTATTTAGCAAAATTGAAGCATATTCTTGTAAAATGCCTCAAGATACTTAATCAAAAACATGTAAGAACATATTATAGTTTCCATGTGCATTATTATTTTTCTGAAATTCATGCAAAAACACATTTTAGCCTAAATTAGCAAGAATCGAGATATATATCTAAGCTTGTGTGAGACCCAGTCTTCGACCTATTACTCGAAACCTAGAGCGATGGATCACCTCTATTACACATGGGACCTAGGGAGTATAGTTGATGGAAGTAATAAAGTAAAGTCATCAAGAGAAACTTAAGAAATAGGTTAAGTCAAATGACCATACTTGAACTATTTGGTATTGCTATGAATTAAAGCTTTTGGACAAATTTATTTGAATTGAACAAAATTTTAATATAAATTCACAAAAGTTAGACAAATAGCTTATTAATATCAATTCCCCAAAATAAAGTATTTATAATATTTAATCCTAATAAAACATATTTTTACTAAGTATGATTAGTAATTATCTAAAACTTGAAAATTAGAATTTCAAGTTATTATGAAACTTTACAGATAAATTATATATGTAATAAAAATATTACATGGTACAAAACAATATATAAAACATATATATATATATATCTCGTATGTAATTATTATATGTATATATGCACCTAAAACTAATTAAAATACCCAATAAATTACATTTTAAGCCAAAATAAGCTTAGAACACTTAAGAGTAGCTAGGAATCTCCTATCTCAGTTGTGGCTTCATTGTGGACAACTATTGGGAGTCGAGGATCAAATTACATGCAAAAGAAGCATAGTATTTAAGCTTAGAAATTTGAAGAGAGAGAAAGAAAAATGCATTTTCACACTTAACCAACTGAGGAAATCTAGAAACCCTCTCTAACATGTTGTTTATGTAAAGTAAAGTTTAGGAAAAAGTAGAGTGGGTTAAAAGGATCAAAGAACAAGATTAAGGAAAATAAACAAAATTGGGGTGCAAAACTAGGCAATAAAAGGTACGTGGGCTTAGGTTATTGATGTAAACCTAAGGCCGCCACCACAAGAGGTAGCAACCACCACCCAAATGTGCCAACAAGATGGCAGGCACCACTAGTGGCTGGAGCTTCCAATTATGATGAATTCATGGAAGAAGAAGCTTATGTTAACGAGTAAAATTGGGAATGTACAACTAGCTAAGTAAGTGGATATTTATGTATGCTTAAGTAGACTTATGTCTACTCCTAACTTTATGTGCTCTATGATGTTTTGGCTTAGCTGAAAATTAATTGCAAGTTAATGTGCTATTCGATGGCTTAGCTAAAATTGGCTACAAATTGATGTATCGCTTGGTGAGTTTGTTACCTATTATATTTGTTGCTGATTAAATAGTAACATGATATTAAACTTAATTGTTATGTTGGTATTGATGAATGCATAAGTGACATTTGCTAGGATTAGTGTTATTTTGGAAAAAAATCTAGGGACTAACTCTATCTCTTAAGATGTTCACTTAAGTGAATCTAATATCGAGATTTTAGAACTAACAAAACTACAAAGTAAAGGTTGGGTAACAAGCGATGAACAGGCTTGCTTGGATTTGCTAGGTTTTGCTTGGTGTGCAATATAATGTATTTATGGCATGGTACGGCATGGCACGACATGGCACGAAAAAGACCTATAGGTCAAGTTTTCTAAAAACCAAGATGTTGCTAGGTCGGTTTCCTTATCAAAAGCTGAGTTTATCAAGTGAACCACTTAATTAGTAAAAAGTTGGGTTTTTGAACATATAGAGACTGCATTGTATCTATTGAGAAAGCTATATGCTAGATTTTCTAACCACTATATATGGTTATTGCTAGGTTGAAATGTTTTCTAAGTTCTTGGATGCCTGGTTTGAGTCAATCGAACTAAATGAGTTGCTAGGCTAGGTTAGGATATCGATATCAATGCATGTCATATACATGAGCATGGCACAGGCTTGTCGCATTTGCCTTGTTTGGTTGGGAAACTATAAGATAATGTAATTAGACAAACTACTTGAATGATGCACATGTTTCGTTATGCTGGTTGTTGTATGTCTGTCCACTCTGACTCAACTCGTAATAGCTGAGGGGATAAGTTTCTCTTATCCTCAAGTTATGGATGAATAGACGGAAGAAGGTATCAAAGCGATAAGGAGACTTCAAAACTTTAGTTGAAAATGGCCTCTTAAGAGAAGTTGTTGATCACAAGATATGGCTTGAGAATATGAAGCTAGCTTTTAAAAAAAATAGTATATGTTACACTTTCATTAAAGGTTTAGTATAGTCATAGTAGTATAAAAACACATATTTGTAAAAGAGTGACTATGTTGTATAGAATTGCGTAACTATGATACTTTAAGTACAGCTCACTAATGTAGAAGCTTTTGTTATTGTTAGTCATATTGAATGAGAAATTATTTGAAAGTCGTTGAAAGTCGTCCTTTCCATGGCTTGATCCTTTCTTGATTGAGCTTTTCTATTCTTTTCCTTTCATTTCTTATAAATATTTATACTAACTCTTGTTCAACTATTGCAGGGAAATCCAAATTATGAAAAGGCCTAATGAGCCTTAAGGGAAGGTTTTGTGGAGAAATCATGAAATGTATATTTAGATGTAGCCAATCCTAGACCATCCTAAGCACCTAAGAGGAGAGCCATTATGTAAGTCTTAAGTGATATAGTGTAACCATAGCTCGAGCTTAAGTTGGCTAACCCTGCTTAAGTTTCAAATGGGCTAATGATCCAAGTAAGGTCTTTTGAAACTTATGAACCTTTAAAACCTACCTTTTGCAATCTTATTCATATACCCACAAATGAAAAATAGTGTGGCTTCTATAAATAAATAAAAGTTGTAACTTCATTAATATCCAATTATTTTGTAAACCATTTTCCTTTTATAAAAAAAATAAAATAAAATAAAAGGTTATAGGCCCATCAAGGGTCCAACCCATTTTATACTTCTTTAGCACATTAATTAAGTTACAACTTAATATAACTATCACACTATTATTTAGTTGCCCATTATTATATCTGTGTACTTCTCATTCATTATGGGGTTTATTATTTGATTCCTTGTTTATGTATATCTATGTTATTTCTTTTTTCAATTAAAAAAGAACCCATTATATTACTTTTAGATAATCTTAACCTACTTTGTAAGTAGTTGTAGTTTTGTAACAACTCATCACCTTCCTTTCAATTAGGACTCCTTGTAAATATTTTTTCTGAAAATAAAAAGGTCCTTGTAAATATTATAATCTTTTTCCCATAACTTCTAAATATTCTTTCACCGACCATGTTATAAAATAATCACTAATTTAGGAGACATTTAAAGCTAATAAATTAATCCATAAAACCATCAAGATTATAACAAAATATGTTTCACTCTCATAAAACCTTTGTAAATAATTTTTAAAAGATAAAAATAGACAATTAAGTTTTGAATAAATAATGTTTCCTCATCAAATATTTGTAACTTAACCTATAATCGTTAAATTCCATTCCATTGTAAAGTTAGAGCTTGTTTTTATTAATAATTGTAACATTTTGTCATCTTTACAATTGTGAAAAAAAAAAAAAAAAAAGAGGGGGGGGGGGGGGGGGTGGGGGGGGGGGGGGGGTTTGCTTTATTCTTCTCCTAAACTATAAATATTTCTTTTCCTCTATGTTATTACTTGCCATTGTACACTTAACCACATCTTTGGATTATTGTAACCCATAAGTTCCCTCATAAGTTATCAATAATGTAAATAGTGTTTGTCACCATTGTAATTAGACCTTCCCTCCATTAGATTACCTTATAAATACTTTATATGTAAAATAAAAGGGTCATATAATTAATTCGACCTACTAGTCTTAAATACCAAAAAGGAAATTGAAAGATGACAAAAAAATTGGAAAAAAAAAAAGACAATGAGAAAATCAAAATATGCCTTTATCATTTCCTTAAGTTGTGAATAATTATCTCCCTTTAGTTTGTTAATAGTTAGAAACTCAAGATTAGGTCATCACCATGTATTTATCATCACTAACACCTTTATTTCCTCCTCTTAGTAGTCACCTTGTTAGCATCTACAGTTATCATTTCTTGCCTCAAGTTAGCAAATTAATTCTATTAATCTTTTGATCAATGAATGGCTCTTTGAAAAATAAAATGGAAAAGAATAAAAAAAAAAACTAAAAAATGTGGGCCTTTGTAAATTTACAATCATTTGTAACCTATCGTATAAATATTTGTAATCCATAAATAAGATTTGTTTTCTACTATGTTTAATCCATCATATTATAAATATAGAAGTAATTTTTTATCACCTTTTTCATTAGTTAGACAATTGTTTAATTGCCTCAAATAAAAAGGCTAAAAAAGAAAAAAAAAAGAAAAAGGGAGTCTTTAAACTTTTCCTAAGCTATAAATAATTCCATCTTATTTTCTTTGGATGTCTTATAAATTGTCAGTCATGAAAGTAAAGTCTGTCTTTTCTGTTTGCCCTCTTTTTAGGTATAATTTCTTTTTCCTTAAGCCTCCCTATAAAAGATTTTTTCTATAACACAAAATGTTTTGTAAATATTGCAATAAGAAATTAAAAAAAAAACGGCTAAATCAAAGAAAAACTCAAAAACAAAAAATAAGACTACTTATTACCATTTACCCTTTCCTTAGGTTGTAATAAGCTCCCTTCAATTTGTCAATAGTGATCGTTTCCTTAAAAACTAATACCTTTGACTATAGTCCTCACCATGTTAGGATTATCAAAAGAAAAAGAAAAAAAGAAAAAATGAGAAACCCCAAAAAAGAAAGGAACTTTTGATTCCTTCTTTAAATTTTTCTCTAAGTTATCAATAGTTGTCACTTTACTAGTTTTCACTTATTTATTGCATTAGGGTTAATCCTATTAATTGTCATATCAACCCTTTCACCTATTAAGTTTGTCACCTTTTTTAGGATTTGTAATTTGCAAATAGCCACCACTTTTGCTAGGGTTTTAACTAGCTCCTAAAACACTATACCTCTTTTACGAACATTTTTGGGCTTTAAGCCAGCCTACAGGGTGCTTTCTCTTCTCTAATCATCTTTAAAGGCTTTAGGCTAGCTCATAGGGCACTTTTCCTTCTTTAGTCATCTTTTAGGGCACTTTCTTATCTCGATCTTAGCTGGCTCATAAAACGCCACACCGTCTTATGTTTCTTTTAGGTTTTAAGTTTACCCACAGGGCACTTTCTCTCCTTAATCATCTTTTTTAGTCCTAGCCAGCTTATAGAGCGCTACATAGTTTTATGTTTCCTTTAGAGTTTAAGTCAAAGGATGCTCCCACTTCTTCATTTCCTTAAGGATGCTTTCCCTTCTTCAATTGTCTTTTATGGTTCTATGCTAACCCATAGGAACACTTTTCTTTCTTTAATCATTTTTAAAGGTTCTATGCTAGCCCATAGGGGCATTATCCCTTCTTTAGTAGTTTTTTATGGTTTCAAGCTAGCTTACAAGATGCTTTTCATTCTTCAATTATCTTTTCCTTCTTCAATGATCTTAGCCTACTTAATCTAGTCTTGAATTTTCTTTAGGTTTTAGAAAAATTCAAAAAAAAAATAAAATAATAAAAATAAAAAAGGGTTTTTATTGACATGTAAGAGATTCTCGTGGGCTTTAAAGATTACTTTCCAATGATTGGCCCAACCTAAAGTTCATAGTCATTTGCTCTAAATCATGAAGTTTGAAGTGGACCATGTTCTAAGGTCAAAATATCATAGCCTATGAAACCACATGCCGAGGAACTTATGAGATCTAATGCTGGGCAGCAGAAAAGGAAAAGCTCGAAAGAGGTTTGCCAAGAACAATCCTAAAAAATAGTGGAGACAAATCTATCCTCAATCCACTAAGAAAATCAAAACCAAAAGTCTGTCTCTACTATTACTCAAAGGGGTTACCTATTGGAGTTTGAAACACAAATTTAGGGAACAATCAATCCAAGAGAAGATGATAGGATCCTTCACCACTAAGGTATGAAGAGGATGCGTCAAACTAACAAACCCTCAAAGAAAGCTAATCAAGCCCAAATTATTGAATAAGCCCATCTTAATTAAGGGGCATTTTGATAAGATTAGAGGTCTAACTTAAATGACTAATTCTATCGCAAATGAGTTTTTAGATGAATATAGGGGCACATGTGTCCATCAAGTTAAAGGCATCTAATGCAAAGCACTTTTTGGGAAAAATTGAAGATTTGACGAGTAAAGGTATCCCACTAATTAAAGTATTTAGGATGAAAAGAGGCAAAATAAGTCTCAAACACTAATACCCTAAACATCCCTTGAGAGTTAAGCAATGTTGATGCAAGGAATTGAGACTCGTTCCTTAAAGGAAGTCTATCTTAAACTTGATATGCAGATTAAAATGATGGTAGACATTCATTTCTCTATCATAAACATAATATATATATCCATTACCAACCCTATTGAGCCCTTTAAAAAAGTGATTTCAAAATCAAACCCTATTAAGAACTACTCTACACTGAGGCAACTAAGAAGATAGGGTAATCAATATGGAGAAAAAGGATAAACTAATTTGTGCTTGCCCTAGTCACATCAATTTAAGGGTAATAATTACCATTTATAACTCATTCCCTTTGAAAGGAAGAAGAGCTTAAACTCTAGAAGACTCATAGATTTTGAGCTATAAGCCATTTAAGAAGAGAAAGGAACCATTCCATCAAAAGACTATATAAGAAGCCTAAAATGAGTAAAAGGAAACAAAGAGAGAAAAAGGAAAAAGTGAGAAAAAGAAAGGAAAAAGCTAAAGAGAGAGAACATAAAAAAAAGGCAAAAAGAAAAGAAAGAAAAAAAATAAAAAGAAGAAGAATAGGAAAAAAGGGGGGGAAAAAAAGAGAAAGAAAAAAGGAGGCATCAATTAGAGAAAAAAGCAACAAATAAAAACGTGAGCAAAGAATAAAGCCTTAAGATGCCTTTTAAAGCCCAAAGAAGCCTAAGCACATCAAGAAGACAACACTTACAGCTCATAGCTCAAGGGCCATCACAATCTATTGGCCCTTCCCACAGCACCACCCTCAAGAAGCTCTTCTGATTAGAGGGAATAGATAATCATTACTCATGAAACTAGGGGCCAGCCCATTTTAATTTTTCTTAAGGATTCTTGACTTATAAACTAGGTTAAGAAGACAATTCTTTCAAAATAGGCCCATCCATCAATCCCTTTTAAAATCAAACCAAAAGCCTATATTAAATTACAAGTTCAAAAATACTTAACTGATTGACCAAGGCATACCACTCACAAGACGAACCATAATTTTTGGAATCCAATGCCAAGAGAGAAATGTGAATCGAGAGAATGAGAAAGTCTTCTTAGACTAGATAATTTAACGACTGTGATGCTTATTCCAAAGCAAGAAAGATGTGAAGACTTGCAAACTATATCCAACAAGTAATGTTTCCCCAAATAACATAGGTAATTCACCTTATAATGAAGATCAAAGCCGATGATATTGGAAGCTAAAAAAGAATGACAAGCGGAAAAATCACAAGAATTGAGTAGATTAGAAAATTCGAAGATGTGATAGAATCAAGAGAATGAGAGACAAATTTAGTCAATCAACCATAATCCCCAAAAATAAGCCCAAGTTTCAAATAATGTCTGCAAAAGAGTGAATGACTACCAAGTAATAAGGCAAGCTACTGTCTATTAGCAAACTCCACAACCCATAAGGCCTTCTTACTTGTTGGCAATTTAAAGAAAAAAGTTTGTCATAAGAACCACAAGCCTAATTTACACACACACACAAAAAAAAAAAAAAAACACTTTACCAAAGAAAAAAAAAAAGAATTTTTCAAAAAAAAAAAAAACAGAGGAAAAATTTTTAAATAATTTAAAGTTTAGAGAACCTTGCATTCCTATTGAGTCTTCTAAGCCTCTTCACAAGCCTAATTTAGATAGTTAACTATCTTCAAAGAGTCTTCTCTAAGTTTGCTCAAGAACTTCTCTTAGCATTAATGGCTAAGTCTTTGTCAATACTCTCCAATCATGTCAAGTCTTCCATGTTTGAGCAAATAACTTCTCAATTTAAGACAGTGATTAGCTCATCTACATAAGTTAGATTATAACTTCAAAAGTGTTCTCTCTCTAATAAACACCCAAGCCAATTTTGTTCAAAGGTTCACTCCTAAGTAGCCACATCTGAGACCACCTCCCATTCAATTCCTCGCTTTGATTAGGCTGAATAATGTTGATCCTAGATATCTAAATTCCTTATAATCAACCTTCATGAAAAATTTAGGATCGCCTGATCAATAGAGTACCATCCTATTCTAAATTCCCAAGGATAGCTTACTCAATGGAGCATTGTCATATAGATTGCTTGCTTGATAGAGTGTTGTCCTATTTTGTTCGAATCACCTACTCGGTAGAGCGCTGTCTTAAAATTCCCAAGGATTACCTACTCGGTGGAGTACTATCCTATGGATTGCTTGTTCGATGGAGCACTATCCAATTTTATTCAAATTGCATATTCGGTAGAGCACTATCCTAAAATTCCCAAGGATCACCTACTCGGTAAAGTGCTATCCTGTGGACCGCTTACTTGGTGGAGTGCTGTCCTATTCTAAAATTCTTATAGACCACTTGGTCAATGGAGTGTTGTCCTATCCTATTTTAAATTTACCATGGATCACCCGCATAGTGAAGCTCTATCCTATTCTAAAATTCTCATGGACCTCTTACTTAATGTAGTGCTATCATATTTTCAAAAATATCCGGATCACTTGCTCAATGGAGCGTTATTCGCCCTCTTTAATACTTCAGATTGCCGACCCATTAGACATCATTAATCCTTTCAAAGATGTTTTGAATTACTAGCCCATTAAGGGATTATCTACCTTTTAGGGTAGAATATCTTGAAAGAGCCTTAACCTGTCAAATTCTATTTAGGGTAGGATATCTCATAAGAGCCCTGACCTTTCAAATTTCTTTTAAGGTAGGATATCTAGTAAGAGCCTTAACCCATCAAGTCCCTTTTAGGGTAGGATATCTCGTAGGAGCCCTGACCTGTTAATTCCCTTTTAGGGTAAGATATCTCATCGGAGCTTCATCTCGTTAAATTCCTTTTAGCATAGGATATCTCATACGAGCCATGACCCGTTAAGTATTTTCTAAGGTAAGATATCTCGCAAGAGCCTTCACCTATCAAATACCCTTTAGTAAAGAATATCTTGTCATGCTCTAAAAAGGTAAAGTCACAATAGTCCTGTTATGTAAACTATCCTAAGGTAGAAGCTAACTTTACAACTATTACTATAGACCTAGTCAACACTAAGCATATTTAACTCAACCATTTTGAAGCATCCCAATTCAATAACTATTTGATATAAACGTGTGATATAATCCTTTGAAATAATTGGTAAAACAACTTGTAGTATGATGTTCTAAAATAATAACTATAAAACCTATAGATACATGTTACTTAGCATACAAACCAGAAGAACAAAAGCTATCAGGGCACTTAAGGAGATTGAAGTATTTTTTTTAAAAGTTAGGAAAAATCAATAGTAAGAACAAAAATCCAACTAATTCATCTTGATCCTCACTCCCTAACCCCATTTACTAAAATTTTAGTTCTAGGTGTTGTACTTGTAAATCCACTCTGTACCTACAAAATTATAAGAAAATGAACAATAACTTGCTCAGTAAGTAGGATGAAGACAGAAGTATGTATTTAACATAAAGCAACTAAGGTTTTTAAGCAAGTTTAGTTAAATGTAATGCATATTCAAGCAATTGCCATCCTATGAATTAGAATCAAACTAAGGCTTGTTTAATCCATCATGAGATTAGAAAAATAGTGCCCACTATGTACTTAACACAAATAAGAACCAAACTAGGGCTTGTCCAATGAAGAACACCATCTACCTGAAACTACCTTTGAACCATTGTTCCCAACATTGTCGTAACACATTTTCTTATTACTTAGTTTGATTAAAGGTGGAGAAAAGACCATTTTAGCTATCCTCAATGAAAGGTTTGTGTTTAGCCCGAAAATCCTAGCTATTTCTCTTAATAAGTTGCAATGTACGTCAAGTTAGATGTTATCAGGCTTGAAATTTTGAATTTTTTTCATTTTTCTTAATTTAATTTAAACTAAACCATATGCCTATTTAGTTTAAATCCTTAAGTAAAATTAAGAAAACTCGGTTTTTTCTTATTTTCTTTTTAAAAAACTTAGAGTCACCACTCTTTTAAAATCAAAAAAAGGTGATTAAATTAGAATCGATTAAATAGCTCGATTCTAATTTAGCTACTAGTCTGCATTTTGAAAAATAAAAAAAAAAATCTAAGAAACCATATTTTCTTATGTTCGAGAGCTATCTTATTATATCCAAATTGTTATTATCTTATTAAACCGAAATGGGTATCATTTTAACCTTCCAAATTTTAATTTATTTTTCATGTTACTCGTCTAAGAATAAGACTTATTCACAAATAGCATATGAAATTACATTGAATTACAAAAGAGGAAAAAATGAAAAATTATTTATAGAAGGAGGGAAAATAATTTTTTTCATATTTTAAGTCGTCCCATAAATATCTATATACCTGCTAGTCAAGATTAAACTATTGTAGTTCATTTTCAGAAAATTTTAATGGGTTGATTTATTTTGTTTTGAAAAGTATTCCATTTTAAGTATTTACATGTTGATTAGCCCATAAAAATATATTTCTTTTTCTACCCAAATTTGAAAAAAAAAAAAGGAGAAATCCTATATTCTTTTAAAAGCATGTTTGTTTAGATTTTTATATAATAAAACATTTTTTTTAAGGTGGAAAAACATTTTAAAAAAAACACTTTTAAAAAAAAAAGAAACCCATTGAAGATATGTATGTTAAATAAGTCACATAAATCACTTAAATAAAAATTCATACAACATTTATATAATCACAAATATGGCATGTTTATTATTTATATACAATAATTTAATTGTGATGACAATGAAATTTTGAGTCAAGACATCTATTATATATTACATCAACATGATTCAGGAAAATAACTAATTCCATGATTAATTGTCAAAAATCCATTCAATAATTTGCATGTTTAGATATCTACTCTATAATTTACATGTTCAAATATCTATTCTATAATTTATATGTTCAGACATCTATTCTATAATTTACATGTTTAGATATTTATTCTATAATTTATATGTTCAGACATCTACTCTATATTGCTCAAACATGATCTATGGTAAATACTTTATGGTTTATTAATCAAAACATCTAATTCAATTCAAATAATTAAGAATAATTACATAATCAAACATGATTCATGATAAACAATCAAAATACTAAATTTAAACAACCATGAACTATGAACACTATATGGTCATCATATTATAAAAACAATAAATCCTATTAACTATACTATAAAAATTACATCAAACAAGTGTTTTACATTCCTAAAAACATGATTTCTAAATTATTTAATATAGATTATTCATAAAAAAACACAAAGAAAATAAGAATAAATAAGAACAAGTAAGGATTCTAGGAGTTTACCTCATGTAGTAATGAATCGGTGGCTGGTTTAGTGAGTTTTTGGGTAGCCTCCAACGAGGTGGTGCTATCTTTAGAGAGAGTAAATTCACACCTTAGAGAAAGCTTGGTTTAAGCGAGTTTCAAATTGTAATCCATACTTAATGTGAAGTGTAGCACCTTATTTATACTAATTAAGCTTAGATTTAATGTCGGAAAATGCAAAAATGGAAGATCACAGGTATGGGGGCTTAAGATGTTGTTGGTCGATCTATCTCCAAATTTTGAAGAAATTTTAGGTTTGAGAGATGAAAATAGGTAAGAAGACATTTACAAACAATGTTCACACCTTAGATTCGGAGGAAATTATCTAAAGAATAGGATTTTGCAAATTTCATTCAAGTGTGTTGATATATCTTTTTCCTTTTTCAAGTCAAAATTAACCTTCGATTTAGAAAATTAGGATGTGGTTTTTGTCCCAATATAGAGTATGCTTTATGTAGTTTCCAAAAACACAAAATTCGAGTGAATATCTTAAGATGTAGAATGGGAACACAAGTTGAAATTAAAGGGTTTGAATAAAGAAACTTTTTTTTTATTTTCTTGAAACTGCAAAGTTGCAAGCTTGAAGTTAAAAAAGGAAGGAGAAGGAGAGAAGGGCTGTGCATCACATTGTAGGTACATGAAATAAAATGCAAGCACAAAATGTGCTTGCTTGCTTAGGTTTCAAACTCTTATTAGGGCTTTGGCCTTGATTCATTTTGAAGCACATGGACTAAGTCTTAAACCTGATCCAATTTAATATTTTATTTTTCAATCTTTTTCTTTTTCCTTTTTTTTTAACAAAAATAAAATAAAATGAAATAATATTAAGCCTATGTTCAACCAAAAATTACGTATGCACTAAGAAGATAAATAACTTTGAAAATGTACTCAAAGCAAAAGAGAGAAAAAAAAAATACACTTGCTTTAGAATTGTAAGGGGCAAAAATATGATGTCTACAGACATTTAATCTAGTTCAGGTCAGTTTATTTCTAGGATGACCAACCGAGTTTAAACAATTTAAGCAAAATAATATTCATAAGAAACAAGCATAACATAGAGCCCAGCTCCCACCACAACAAATCAAATCTTAATCACATACACTATACATGTACAAACAACTAACTATAATCATAAGCAAAAACATACCAAAGTCTTCAAATATTTTAAAATAATACTTTAAAATGCTGTGAAGTATTAATCTCACTTACTTGTGTACCCACTGCTCAACTAGATGTAGTCATGGAGTATTCCCTTATTGGAAATCCCTATATTATAAATAAAATTTTTAGTGCTCATACAAGTTATGAAATATCAATAATTTACTCATTATTTTTAGAATTAATTTTCATTAAACTTGGTTTGGAAAGTTATTTATATCTAGGTATTTAGGTGTTAGAGTCATTTTAGGTAATCCTCCACCTAAGATATCACCTAGATTACTCTCTAAATAACTTTATGAGTAATTATTCAATTCAAGTTCATCGTAAGGTTCTTACTAGGGTTATCTTCTAACTTACTCTAGGTCCTTTCTAGTTTGGAACTCCAATCTAAGCACCTTTTGATTCAATCTCTAAGTAGATTCTAATAATAAATTTTATTTATCAAAACTTCTAATATATCCTCTAAATTAGGGTGGTCATAGTTGTTAACTACAATAGCTTATGAATGGTCCTCTGATAGATGCAAGCTTACTTCTTTTTATCCTATTAATCCTCTTATTTACCTTCTAAAACAACCGAATATCATGAAATCTTGTTGTTTCTATATCGTAGCCTATACTCCATCTCTTACCAAACCACGAGCCAATGTTTAGTCCATTTCTAAATACAACTATCTTTATCTATCATATTCCTACAAATGTCCCATCATAATCTACTCAAAAATATTGTTATGCACAATTTAAACCTACTATATATCAATACTATTAACCATCTAATGGGTAATATCGGTAAGTATAACATATTTGTTAAGTGTCAAATACTCTTGTAATACCAATGTGTACTATACATCCTAATATATTATGTAAGTGTTTTACCAAGAAATATCTCGACAACATTACAGGTGGCCTTTTCCATTAATAGTCCAATTGTGCATACTTTAGGTGCATGGGAATATTATATTATAATAAACTTTAAAATAAAAATATTGATACAAGCTTCTATATACCACAACCTACCATTAAGCTATATTTTAATAAAGAGAACTTCTATGATCCAAATGTTGTGCTAGGTTTCCCCTTGATAGCAATAAGAAAATTGGTTTCATGTTATGATTATTTATTTTTTTATAATTTTTTTCTTTTCTTTTCCTTTTTTTTTAACATAATCGATTCTTTCAATTTCTTATATGTCATAGGAAAACCACTACAATATGCATTAATTTTACCATTTAGATACAAATATGAGTTGATTTAAATAGAAAACTTACCAAATTTCCCATCATCGATTCAATAAAGGAACAACAATTTAATTGGTTTGCTAAATATTTCATTAAATTAAATTAATTAGTACTAGATCTTCACTATTTCAATGAAACTAAGAATATTCTGCCATTTCCCAACTTCACCAACCCGTAGCAAGTTACTGAAACTATATACCTACCGTCCTTAATTTCATGTTTTTGAAACATTGATCTATTTAGTTAAATAATCATAGTAACTCAAAAGCATATAAGCCTATATATATATACACACACATATAGAGAGAGAGACACACACATATGCGTATATGTAAGGATTTCATGTATATATATAAACACAAACCCAATAATCGTAGCGTACTATAACTATAGCAGCAAACATAAGATTTGCATGTAAATTTTTTAAAATGATATACACGATGGATGTATGTATAAATTTATATTACCTAGAATTATGGAGAAAGAAAATGAGTTCATATTTTCCCAAGTGAATTCTACCATGTTCCATCAGTGGGAGCAAGGCCGGAGAGGTATCCCAATTTCTCTTTTCATTCTTTTTTTTTTTTTCCATCATTATTTCAAAGAATTTATGGTACACTAATAATGTCCATCAATTTGTGTTTTTGGAGTACGAGAAAACAATGAAATGAAGTTACTTCATGTATTTATCCTTGAACTAGTCGGTGTAAAAAAAAAAAAAAGAAAAAGAAAAACAAATGAGAGATCCATGTGTTATTGTTTAAACTTAGTCCACTGTATTTAGGTCTAGGTGTCTCTCCCATATTCCTTGCATGTGGTAATTCACTTTCATATGACATTCTCCTATCTCCATGATATTTAGATAACAATATAGCAATTTAGTCAATTTAATTTTTTTTTTTTCAAATTTTACCTTTTAGTTGGGAGAAAATGTGAGGTAAACTAAATTTACGAAGGATTGTGCTAATTCAAGCAATTTAACCAAGATTTCCCATATCATATCCACTTTGTTATGGCAAAATATATTATCATTCATCACTGTCATTTATTTCCTATCATATTTATAAACAACTCTAATAATAGTTACATACGTATTTTACCATTTAAATCTTCCTTTGGTGTATTACCCCATTTATTATTGTTATTATCATTTAAGGACATTAATCTTTTCCACTATTAATCTATCTATAGTGTCTTGCTGATATATATATTTACATAATAAATATATTTAGTGAATACACATATTTACGTACCCTTAAATTTTATTCCATGTCAGTTTGTTATCTTCACTATCTAAGTAGTTTGCTTTTAAGAACTGGTCGATTATTAGAACTCAAATCTTGAATAATTTTTATATACACAACTTTTAACTACATTAATGTTTTATTATTTCACTTTTGGAATTCAAACTCATAGGGTCACTTTGACTAAGTTTATGATCTCATTATGAATTTCAAGCTCAAACGAGTAACTCTTGCAATAGCATTAAATTTAGGTGCTAAAACTCTAATTGCTCATTTTAGGGGTTTCACATATCTCACTCAAGGATCTCGTTTAGATAGACTGTAAAGAATTCTTTTGCCCTTTAGACAACCTTAGTGCCATCGTTTCTATCAGATATGATATCTCATCAAAGGGTCTCGTTTAAATCAATCGTAAGGATCCTTGTCCCTAAGATAGCCTCAATGCTATCACTCTTTTAAGAAAGGATATTTCACTAAAGGGTCTCATTAAGATAGATCATAAAAATCTCTTTCTGCTTTCTAAAATAGCCTTAGCACTATCATCCATTCAGATAGAATATCCCACCAAATGGTCTCATTTAGATAAACCACTAGGTGCCCTATCCTTATATCGATTCAGTGCTATCGCTCTCTTTAGGAAAGAATATCTCATTAAAGGGAGTAAAACCTAAACTTAGGAAAAAAAAAGTTATATAATAATAATAATAAATGTTAGAAATATAAAATAAAGGAAGGAATATAATAATATAATAAAGGCTTGAAAATATGGTATAATTTATAATTGACTAGAGATAGTAGGGGCAATATTATCAAGAGAAAAGATTCAAACATCAGTATAACATGTAATTAGACATTAAGTGCCATTAGCAATATGGTCCAGGAAAAATTTAATTTCCCCATTACCTATAATATATTCCCTCTTGCCATATTTCTATCTCATAACAAAGTGATACCTTCCTAGAATAGAAACTGTAAAAAAGCCCTTTTAAACTCAAAGCCAAAATTCAAATTTAGAGGCTAAGGCACAAGAAAACTAATGAATCTTCAAGGAAATGCAAGGATACGACAATATTGAGTAAGCCCTTCGCCTATTTAATATAGAAATTTGTTTTTCTTCAAGAAGAAGTCATAAAAACCATAAAGATTTCTATTTTTGTAGCTTCATGTATTTATAATTCGAGTCTAGGATATTTCTTATAAAAAATTATATATAAGTATTATTCTTGCCCTTTTATTTTTTTTTTAAGAATTCTTAGTTTTGTGGTTTTAGTGTAGGTTGAGCAAAAGTAGTTGATAAGGTAGATGGGAACTATGGCAATATGGTTATGATGTAAATTGCGTAATGTTGGTGATGCCGAGTTCATGTCGGGGTGTGCGGTACAATATATAGTATGTGTGCATCGTGCATGAGCGTAAGACTATGTGTGTGTTGTACGACCTTCTCTTCATATGTGTTGTGCGAGTGTGTATGTCAATGTTGGGTGTAGGCATGTAAGTGATCATAGGTGTATCAGCGTATGTGTTGTAAGTGTATGTAGGTCAATGTTGATGTGTGTAGATTAGGAGATGTTGAAAAGTAAATAAGATATTATGGAAAGACATATAGAGAGTGGTTTAGAAGCTCAAAGGATGAAGCAGAGGATTGAGTTAAAGGGGAAGAAGTGTTGAGTTGAATTGTGAAGAATTTAATAAATGCTAAACTCGATATTTAATACTTTTGCTTAGGTGCTAGAAGTTATGAGGAATCGAATCTTATTGAGATAGACGTATCAAGTATAGGATACATGTTTGTTGAATGTATATGTTAAGCTAGTACATATAAACCGAACTAAATTGAAAATTGGACTCAATTGTTTTGATAATTGTGCTTAGCTTTGATCATCCACTGGTCGGGTATAGTGGTGTTGGTGAGGCACCTTGTGATCTTTGCGCGATGCTATTCCCAATGGAGTCCCGTACTAAATAGACCTAAGTAAATCAAGGATGGCTTTTGGCACTCGGGTGATTGAGGAGGAACCAATACCAATACTTATATAGTATTTCTATATTGTGTGTATAAGGGTTTTGAGTAACCCCAAGTCTCGGGATACTAAGACTCTACTATTCGTAGATTTAAATAACAAGATCTAATCGGTTGACTATTGCATTTATGATTATTACTTGTGTATGCTTGACTTGTTACATATATGTTCATGCACATGTGTGTGTGGTATCTTGTACTAGGCATTAGCTTACCTTATGAGGCTTACTGTTTTTCAGATGCAAGTTCAGGTTATGATGATATCACTGAGAGTTATAATGGTACCAACAAAGTTCATAATTAAGAAGAGAATAGAGATTGCTCCTCTAAGATGGGTGAGGTTGCACGTAGAATAAATGATAAGTATGGAGAAAAGCTGGGATTCGATCTTATTGCCAACTATGATGTAGACTCACCTATAACTCCTATTGGTCATCTGTTTTATGTAAAGTTGTGAGAATTCTAGTCAAGTTATTATATTTATATTATTTTAGGTAAGTAATGCGACATCCTAGCGTAGGATGAAATGAATGAGTATTTATGTTACTCTTTTACTAATAATTGAGGAGTTGATATTGGTGAATTAACAGATTATTGGTGAGTTAGAAGATTTATGTAATTATTTTGTGAATCTTAGATAGATTGTAAGTTCCTAAACGCTTGATATGTCAATAGAAGCTAGGAACATGTAACAAGCTATAACTCCAAGTTCTGGGGCATTAGAAAGGGTTTCGTTAAGATAAACCATAAGAAGCTCTTTCCACCTCTTTAAGAAAGAATATCTTATGAAAGGATTTCATTAAGATAGACTATAAAGAGCTCTTTTCACCTCTCTCAATTGATAGCTTGTTAAAGGGGCTCGATTAATAAGTAGCCCGTTAAGAAACTCTTTTTGTCTCTAAAATGTTACCATCAACAACCTTTTTTCTCAAAAACTCTCCCTCCTGCAATGGCAAAAGTGGAATCTCATTTTAGTCTTTGTGATAAAGTTTAGATAGACTTTAGCACAAAGAGAGGCAATTATAGATACTTTATTTTTGCCTTCCCTATGTCCATCTCTTGCTTAGAATACTCTACTCTTCGAAAAAGACCGAAAAAACAGAAAATACCAAAAAACTAAAAAATGAACAAAAAAAAAAACAAAAAATAGATAAAATAAAATAAACCAAAAATGCAAAAATAAGAAAGAAAAAAGATAACCCAAGAAATCTAAAAAAAATTGAAAAAAAAAAGTGTCGTGCAAGGGTCCATTTAGGTCAATTTAGGGTAGAAATAATTTTTCAAAATAAAAAACAGCTTCTTGAGTTAAAATAAATATATACAATTTGACTGAATTAGAAATTTCTAATAAAAATAGATATTTATTGAAAACCAATCTTTTTAGCCTAGTTTGGATTGCTTTTTTAAAAAGTTCGCTTTTCCTAGAGATCATGGCTTCAAATCATACGTCAATCGAAGTTAAAATGAATATTTTATGGCTATTTAAAGTTTTTGAATAAAAGCTAAACATAAGTAGAAATTAAGATCCTAATTTTGTTAAATTGCAAAACATTTGAAAATATTTTAAGCATATGTTTGTTAGACTCCACATTTTTTTGAAGAACATAGTGTAATTTTTTACGAGGAGGATAATTAATTGGATCTTTATTTCAAGTATTAAGAAAAAAGGGAGTTAAGTTAAAGGAAATTGTGAAATAGGAAATGGAAGCAAAAAGGAAATAGGGAAAGAAAAAGAAAAAAGAAAGAAGAAAAAAACTAAAAAATTATAGAATGGCGACACATGTTACCATCTAAATGGTAACATGTGTTACCCTTATAGGGTGCTACATAGCATCAATATTTAGGTGCTACATAGTACAACCTTTAGCTGCTTTATAGTGCTAAGGTAACACCACATGGTAGCTAATCATGCATCATATGGTGCCATGTAGCACCCCAAGATCAAAATTTAGACCTTTCTTCAACCTCTACCCCTTCCCCCCAAATTTGCCCAAGAAATAGTAACCAAGTAGGTCATTCGAGATATTGAAGAAAACGAGAATGGATAGGTAAGCAAATACAGTAGCTTCTGTGAGGCTGCTCATAGGATGTAATGTACCAACAAACACGACATGACTTAGTAATTCGCTTGATATAACATACAAGTTAATACTAAGGTTTACTCACCACTAATCTCGAGCTACTTAGTAAGATTAAATAAAAGTGTGAGAAGAATGTACTCGGAGAAAAGTGTCTCACAAGAATAAGAATATTCATCAACAATAATGTGTAAGATGATTATAATTATAGTAAAAAAGACTATTTATAGTAAGTCCTTTAGGGTAATAATAGAATAATGAAAAATTACATAAGGGATCATGTATGATAAGATTCATAGTATATATGAAAAGGGTAAATGTAGCAAAAAAACAAAAAGTAATATAGTACAAATGGCATAAAAGTAAGGGATATGTGGCATGCCATGATAAGGTTTACGTACACTAGATCAGTATGTGTTGAGGTTGTTGCTGTTGTGCTATATTAAAGGCTGTTAAAGTGACTAGGTGAAGTTACAGCTTAGTAGAATGGAAAAGGAGAGCTCAGCATATAGAGACTTCTAACCCGACACTCGGTAAGTCAGCCTCAGCACTCGATAAGTCAACCTCGACACTTAGTAAGTAAGCTTTGGCACTTAGTAGATGGGCCTCGACACTTATCAGGTCAATGATTAGGTAAGAGAACAAAGTAAAGTATGTCCAAGTTGAGGCTTCAAGGAGTTCTTTCATTTCCATGTATTGGAGCTCATCCTCGGCAAGTTAAGAAGATAAGATCCTTCTTGTGAGAGATTATAAACCTTGGAGGTAAGCTCAGGTGAGGGGTCTAGAGGATGGCACTCCATCAACTCCTTAAGATTGTTGAAAGTTTCCCCTTAAATCTTAATCTTCCTCTTCTTTTGATACATAGGGTATCGAGTTGACAATGTTGAAAGTTAGAGATAATCTATATCCTTCGGGTAGTTTTAGCTCGTAAGCATTCTCATTGATGCATCAAAGGATCTTGAAAGGGTAATCTAACTTAAGAGATAACTTGTTTGTTCTCTTCCCTAAGAATCGCTCCTTACTAAGATAAATCCAAACAAGGTCTCTTAGGCTATAAATAATTCGCCTTCTACCTCGGCTTCCTTATTCTCTTGTCGGGCTACTGTTTACGTTAATTGCTTGGCAATCTTCTTGTACAATCTCTAAAATTCATTGACACACTGCAAACAAGATTGACTTTCCCCTTAGGTGGTTAAGCTGCTAATCATGTCTAATGGTAAGTTAGGATTAAATCCGTAAACTACCTCAAAAGGCGACTTTCCTTCCAAGCTATAGGTAGAGCAGTTGTAAGTGAACTTGATGATAAGTAGGCATAAATCCAAATCATGCAAATTCTTTCCAATAGTAGCTCGAAGGAGGTTCCCTATGATCTTGTTCACAACCTCAGCCTGATTGTTTGTCAATAGGTAGTAAGAAGAATTGAATATGAGCTTAGTGCCGAGCTTCTTCCATATTTTTCCATAGTGTTCGCCAAAAGAAGCTCTTAAACTTTGAATCATGATCTGATAAAATTCTCCTTAAGACCTTATGCAGCCATACAATTTCCTGCAAAAAGAGATTAGTTATAAATAAAGCATCATTGGTTTTATGACAAGGGATGAAGTGGCTCATTTTGCCAAACCGATTGATTACCGCCATAATAAAGTCATATTTTCGAGGTGTTCTTGGTAGGCTAAGTATAAAATCTATGCTTAGATCAATCCATGGTCGTTCAGGTGTAGGTAGAGGTATATATTCTCCATAAGGTTCCTTTCTTCCCTTAGATCGCTTACGTGCCTCGCAACATTCAAGAACCTTATGTACATCATTCGTCATCTCAAGCTAATATAAATGTTCTTTCAATAGCTTGGTAGTCCTTTTCTCACCAAAATGGCCTGCTAAACCCCTAGCATAGGCTTCCTAAACAAGTAATTATGTAGTAAAACTACTTAGCACACAGACTTGCTTCCCCTTCAATAAAAATCCTTAGCTCAAATAGAACCCATCCACTACTCCTCCAATGTTGCACTTGGTAACTAAGGATGCAAAGTATGAATTATGTTCATATTGATTATGTAGGTACCTATTCTAGCCTGTAATGTTGTGATAAGAATATGCTGACAAGAAAGGGCATAAGACACAATGTTAGAACTTCCCTTCTTATACTTGATGATGTAGCAAAAAGTTTCCAAGTACTCGACCCACTTAGCATGGTGTTAAGAGAGTTTTTCTTAACTTCTAAGATGCTTAAGAGATTCATAGTTTATGTGGATAATGAACTCTCTCAGAGGTAAGTAGTGTTGCTAGCTCTGAAGTGCTCAGATTAGGGCATAGAACTCCTTATCATATGCCAAGTAATTCAGTATGGCACCTCTAAACTTCTCATTGAAATACGCAACTAATCGATGCTCCTACATGAGAACAGCTCCAATGCTGACTTTGGATACATCACACTCTAGCTTAAAAACCTTTCTATAGTTAAGTAGTATTAGCATTGGGGCAGAAGTTAACTTGAATTCGATCTCCTCAAAACTCTTTTGAGTTTTCTCCAACCATTTGAATTCAAAGTTCTTCTTAGTCAGCTTAGTTAATAGAGTAGCTATGGAACTAAAGTTCCAAATGAATCTTCAATAAAACAAAGTTAAGCCATGAAAACTCCTTACTTCAACAACATTGATTAGCATCAACTATTTGAGAATAGCTTGGACCTTTTCTTCATCAACTCTAATCCTCCCTTAAAGACAAAATACCTACGGAATACTATCTCAATCTAACAGAACACAAATTTCTTCAAATTGCCTAATAGTCATTCAGCTCGGAGGATATCAAATATTGACTTCAAGTGCTTAACATGAGAGTTGAGGTCAGTACTATACACTAAAATGTCATCAAAATAAACCACAACACACTTTCATATCAAGGACTTCAAGACATTATTCATAAGCCAAATAAAGGTGCTCGACGCGTTTGTAAGCCTAAACGGCATCACCAACTACTCAAATAGTTTGTCCTTCACTTTGAAAGCAGTCTTCTACTCATCACCTAGTCTCATCCAAAACTGGTGGTAGCCACTTTTCAGATCAACCTTCAAAAATATTTGCCCATCATTGATAAATGTGTAAAACTACACATTTATCTTCTCCAAAATAGCGCATTTCATGCATTTTTTAGAATTTTACTATTATTTCTGAGTTAAAATGGCTAAAGTGCATGTATTTGGATCAATTTTGTTAAGATTTAGAAAAAGGATCAATATTTAGCCTCAAATGATTTGTATAGGATTACAAGAATCTGTCTAAACTATTGGCCGTTCTTGGATACAAATTATGCATGATAGCGTTTAATTCTTAGTTTCAAGATTATATATGACAAGTGCTTCATTGATCTAAACATTCCTTCATGTGATGATAGTTGCCAAACATCCTACTTGAGCACAAGATAACAACCAAGAACTATATGAGGCCTTAAGTAGTAGCTATTAGCAAGAAGTCCTGATGAATTAAGCACTAGACTGTAAACAGCACACTTGATCCATTTGTCGCAACTCAATGGAACTTATGCAGTTAGTAGGATTGAGCTTCAGGTTGGAAATTTAGTGAAGAATGCACAACATGTTGTCACTCATTGAAATTCCATGATCAAACTTGTGAAGAGACCAACTCATAGTAGCTCCTCTAAAAAAGTTCAGCTGCTCAACTAGCTCCACTTGATAAGAGAATCTAATCCAGGCTCCATTTGATAGCCACTTGCACTTGTCTCGACTTGGACTAAATTGTAGTGTATGCTACAAGTAGCAGTAGGTTGTGTACTTGAGTATCTAACATGATATAGCAGCTGCCTAAGTTTCCATCTAAACGAATCATAGCTATATGGCACAAGCATCTATTGACAAAAGACCAAATCATGTGATCTTTTAAGTACTTATAGCAGGTTAATGATGAAGCAATTCAGCAAAGAAATAATTAGAGCAACTCCAATAAGAAGGATTTCAAACTTCTCCAAGCAGCTCAGCAACCTAGAGCCTCTTCTTGAGTTGAAACCGAATTGGAACAGCAGCTGCACTTTTGTTTGAAGGTTAAATTACAGCCACTAATCTGAAGAGTCAAAAGCAAACCATGAGTTGCCCTTGATGATAAAGTGCAGTACATCTATAATGTGAAGGGCAAGAGATCAATTTTCATTTAGATTTGGAGCTAATTAGCAATGTGAAGGTAGCAGCCTCAGTTTTGAGGATGCCTAGAGTTATCTAAATTGATTGAGAAGAGTTGGATCACATCTGCCCAACTTTTGAGATAAAATAGACTAAACTCAGGAAAGAAAACATGCATCCTATTATTTTTATTACTGAGTTGAGCTTCTAGAAGTCAATTTTAATTGGTTTTATTGCAGGGCATGGACTTCAATTGCAGCACGCTGCACAACTTTAGCTGTGTTTGAATTTCAATAGCAGCAGCCCCTTTAAGAAAATTCAACAGCAGCTGAATTGAGCTTCTCTAATGCCCCATAGCAGCACGTTGCCATCAGAACAGCATCTAGCCGAGCAGCAGCCAGTAAGTGCCATCCTATTTGATGACAGAGCACAGTCTCAGTTCTTCAGCAGTCTGAGAAGCTTCTCATCTAAGCTCAGCAGCTGCAACGAGAATCAACCAAAGAAGCAGCTGACTGTGACTTCAAAACTTGCACAAACGTCAACAGAAACTACAGCAACTCATTTGAAGCCAAGAGTTCTTCTCTAATCAGCAGCTCTGAACTTGACAAACGCAGCAATCCAAGCAATTCCTAGAAGAACCGAGCACCTACAACAGGGCAGCTACAAGTATAGCACCTGTGAGCAGCTCACACTCCTTCAAAGCTACAGCAGCCACAGCCCCGACCAACATCATTTGACACCCAAGTAGCATTCAAAGCAGCTGATCTAAGGAGTTCATATGGCGAACCACCCGCATGCCAATCAAATGACAGCAGCTGCGTCCCAAAATCTACAATAGACCTGATCACTCCAAACAGCTACAGCAACTCCACCGATCAGCAGCAACCCGTACAACAAAAATTCAAAACGTCCACAGCAGCTTCTAAAGTTGACGGCAACTGCAGCACAAGAAGTCAGAAGCACACTTCAGTTGTAAACTCCATGCAATAAGACACGACAGGCAGCTCCTTCTACGTAGGAGCCAAATGCCGAGCCACCCACGCACGCCAACCGATAATGCAGCAGCTCCATTCAGTGACAGTAACCGCAAGGCTTTAGCAAATACGAATTAAGCTGCTATCCACATATATCGAGCAAGTTAAACCAAGCACTTCTGAGCCGAGAATTTGTAGCCTTGTTTGTGACTTGAAGACTCCTTTTAACCTTGGCCACATCTGAGAAGTGACACAACAGCCCAATAACATTTCCATACTTAATATATAGATGTTTCAGGTTCAATTTTTGGAGTATTAGAGCAGCATACACGTAGATAGCAGCATGTCATTGATGTATAGATATTAAACAACAGACCAATTTTCAAGTGCTTCTGACGGCCTTACTAAATTTGTTAGGAGTTGACTCGAGCCACAGGACTTGAACACGGGAAATGGAAAAGCAAATGCCACGTGCAATTTGGGCAAAAGAACACGTAGGCTGCAAACTTTTCTCTGCTTTTGACAGGTGGCCTGTGTGATAAGGTTCACGTGTACTAGGTCAATCTATGTCGAGGTTGTTGCTGCTGTGTTGTATTGAAGGCTGCCGAGGTGATTAGGTGAACTTGCTGCTTAGTAGAATGGAAAAGGAGGGATCAGCATACAGGGACTTCTAACTTCACACTTGTTAGGTCAGCGATCAAGTAAGAGTCCAAGTAGAGTAGAATGTGTCCGAGTTGAGGCCTCAAGAAGTTCTTCCACGACTCTTCCATGTATTGGAACTCGTTCTCGACAGGTTGAGAAGATAGGATCTTTCTTGTGAGAGATTGTAAACCTTGGAGGTGAGCTCGGGTAAGGGGTCCAGAGGTTGGTACTCCATTGCCGCCCAACCCTTGTACACTTCTTCGAATAAAAGATATGAGCTTCATTTTGCAATAAAAATGGAAAGAGCATTTGGGTAAATTTTACCTAATTTCAACATGTTTTTTCCCTTGAAAAATTCTGATATAATAGGAAATAGATTGACATGAATTATTTTATTATGGAATGCCTAACTTTTGAATTTTTTTTGAAGGAAATTTACAAAATAAAATAAAAAGAAAAAGAAAAATCGGATGACATGATTAAATGAGTATTTTGTACCCAAGTTTTACTTAGCAAAACTAAAGTATATTCTTATAAGATACCTCGAGATACTTAATTAAAAACACGCAAGAACATCTTCTAGTATCCATGTGCATTATTATTTTCTTTAAATTTGTGCAAAAATGCATCCAATTTTGGCTTAAATTAGCAAGAACTAAAATGCACATCTAAGCTTGCTTAAACCATCAAGATTTAATCCTTCTCATGCATGGAAGTTTCTTAGGTTGCAATTCTGATCTAGCACTATAAATGGAGATCCCTAATACTCATTCATTCAACTTCCCAACATTGAAAATTACCATATTACATGCAATTAATAGTTTCTCTATTTAGGTGTTCATAATACTAAATCTACTATAGCAAATCGATCCAAGCTAGAATAGTGGAAGATTTTACATTCATCCTAGAATAAAGTCTAATAGGTGGATTGCTTCAATTTCGCTATTGAAGGAAGTAATTTAAATTTTAATCTAAATGAGTATTTTTAAGATTTATTCATAATTAACTTAAAGTTCTTATTGAAATTATAGGAGGTAGGTTTAAGATCTCTAGAAATTGACTTAAGGTTCTCAAAGAAGGCTCTTAAGAGTTAAAAGCCACTAACCTTGCCTTAAGAACCAAGCAGAAACCACCTGAACCAGTCATAGGTTCATTGGTTGCTACAGGTACGTTCTCAAATCCTTTACTTAAATGCATGTATTGTTTGAAAAAAATATTAAAAAAAAAAAGATGTGTGTTTAATGTTGTAATGTTATGATTTTAGTTTAATGAGGTTTTTTTATAATATTTAATAATTTTTATTAATTAATTTTCAATGTGTTTATTATTTTTTTCTTAATAATTCATGAATAAGGCTTTTTTCCCAAATAAGAAAAAACGAAAAATTCTAAAAAAAAAAATTGCTTTGATCTTATGTTGGCATGATCTTGTTTGAATAATGTGTTTTTTTTTTTTTATAATTCTTTTCTTTGGCTTAGTGTAGTTGGGGTTAATGAATATAGTTGATTAACATGTTAATGCGTTTAATTTACCTAATTAGTTGAAAGACGATTAGTGATTTGCATGATAATTTACTTGACATATTTTGTTGCTAGCATTCTATTAAATTAACATGTTAGGATAATAAATTTGCATATTATATTTGTTTTGCATGTTGATTGGTTGTCCTTGCATGATAATTAGCTCACATGATTAGGTGAATTTCTATATGTCTTGATTACATGTCTTGATAATTATTATGAGTCGTATGTGTGTCTTGTTAATGTAATTTGCAATATTTGAATAAAGGAACTTTCAATAAAATAGGCTTATACCCACAAATGATTTTTTTCATAATAAAATGTTTTTCATAAATAAGAAAAAATAAATTGGCTTTTTTTTTGCATAATTTAGGGATTTCTTTAAGGCTTTTTGAAGGTGCACCAAAAATCCATTTCTTTTCAAATTAAAAAAATTTAATAAACTTAAAGTTAAAAGAGTTTTACAAAAATAAAATAAACCAACAAACTAAAGTTTTCATTAATTAAGAACTACATAAGCTTAATCTTGCTTCACAGGTACGTAGCCACTTCGAGCAACCTAAAATAATAAACTATTTGTTTTTCCCCTTTTCTTTCTTTTAAAAATAATCATAAAAACCGTAATTTATTTGAAAAAGAAAATATATTTAAAGCCCATTAATCAAATCCATGGATGTTTTTTATGGAAACCAATTAGATTTTAATAAGTTAGCCTCTAAATCCAAGTCTTTGGTTTCTATTATTCTAACATATTTTTAGAAAACCCTTGAGTCAATAGCTAAAAGTAGGGCTTATTCATCGATGGCCCCTTAATTCAGTTTTTCTCGATTTCAATCTAGTGCTAACTCCTTTTTCAATTTTTTTTTTAAAAAACTTTTTCTTAGTCTGGTTGAGAAGTTTATATTAAGCCAGCTGAGCTTAATATATATCGAAATAGGAACAGAGAGAAATCGAATTTTCAACTCAACATAGTACATAGTGATTTATACTTGCTAATACATTGGGAGTATAATTGTTAAAATCGTAAGTCAACAATTCAATTATGTAAATTTATAATTTTATGATTTTTTCTTAGTTAAAATAGATGTAAAATCATTTGTATATAAAACTTTTAGTAAAATTATGAAATTTGATATATAATTTTATAAGCTTACGATTTTACCGTTTTTATGCAATTTGTCATATCTTGACATAGCACAAGATGTACTATCATACAGGTAAACTTGCTATCAATAAACATGAATCTAACAAAAGATTATCTTGTTGTATCTTCAACGCTTAAAAGGAGTCCAACTATAGCCTTTCAAGTTACAAATATGTACAATATTTGTAAGTTTCAAAAACTCCAAAAGTTATAAACTTCATTTCTCAAGACTAAATATCCTTGTCTCTATTGTACTTAATCAACAAAACTCAAACATTCACAATCAAGTGGCTTTATCTAGTGCTCTCAAAAGTCTACTACGCTAGTGATGGTGCTCTAAAATATGCATCTTAGCTTGAGGATAGGACAACTTATCCCTTCAACTATTGTTGAGCTAAGTGAGAGTGGATAAACAAACAGCAATATAGCAAAACACACAGCATAGGCATACAGATATCATATTAACTTAATTACCTAGCTAGTAAGTAAGACAATATTGATAGTACGCTACACTAATGTACGTGACATGCATCGGTGCTGATATCCTAGCTAGCCTAGCAACTCATCTGGTTTAGTCAACTTTAAGTCTAGGTATCTGAATAATATGTCCAAGAACCTAGCAAATATTTCAACCTAGCAAATATTTCAACCTAACAAAACCATGGAGCGTAGTTAAAGTTTTAGTTAATGTAAAACTATATGCATGGAAACTTAGCTTTTGAAAACTTATCATAGCAAAATCACAAGTTTCAAAAAACTAACTCATAGATCCTTTTTGTGTCATGCCATGTCATGCTATGAATACATCAACTAATTCGCAAATGAATACTAAGCAAAACAACCAAGCTTATTTAGTCTTCTTCTAGCCAGACCTAAGCTTTGTCTCTTATTAGATTAATACCTAGTATATATCAAAGTCGCACAACACATCTACAAATCACAAGCAATCAACATTACATGTACAACATAGAGCATCACAGTATACTTCACACAACTATTTCAATCAATGCATATATACATCCACTTAACTGGTTAGTAGTACATTTCCAAATTTACTTGTTAACATGAGCTCTTTCCTCCGCGACTTCACCAATCAATACTTCTAAGATCAACTATAGCTCATATGTATATATATTTCAGCTTAATTTTCACCTATCGATTGTTAGTTCGTTTTAAACTGTTTCTGACTTAGTATCTGACTTAACCTCTAATTTAGCTTCTAACGAAGCTTTTGAATTACTTTGTAATCTAGCCTAGCTTCAAAATATCTAAATAGATGCTATCTAGTTTATATCCTTAGTTTGCCAACTGAAATTCCCCGGTATTTTGCCTAACTCAACTATTTGAGTTTAACTAACACAAAAACTATTAAATACAACAACTTCTAATTCTTTCTTTGATCTAGCTTCTGATTTGACCAAACTATTATGCGTACTTACAATATTTTCACCTTTCAACTAAACCAAACTAAGACTAGTAAAGACTCTTAAATACAGCAACTTCTGATTCTATCTTTGATCTAACTTTTAATTTAACCAAACTATTATGCTGACTTACAATATTTTCACCTTTTAGCTAAACCAAACTAAGACCAATAAAGTGTTCTTCAAATACCACAATAACTAGAATTCCTCCATGCTTTAATGTCAATTATACCAATTTACCCTATATTATCATATTTGGTAAAATATGTACAAATAGTAAGAAGATATGTAATAGTCAGTATTTTTACTCCATTAAAACCACAAAAAGTATATTGTTCTCAAAAAATAATACTAGTTATATTCCGGTTATGAAAAATACTAAAATAGTATATAATACTATATATTCTATAGTGCTTGTTTTAACTTAATTTCATCAATAAATAGCTAAATATAGGGAAATAATTATACTTAACTTTGAAATCAAAATATAATTTATACCTCAATATTACTAATCATTAGGAGTTGGGAAGTTGATTTTACACGCAAAACACTTTAAAATCTTCTTATTTTACATAATCAATAAAACTACTAGCAAATACTAAATTAATTGCAACAAATAATAAATATAATATTTTTTGAAAATTCTTGTTACCACAATTTAGTATATATTATGAGAGTGTTATATGAAATTTTTCAACCCAAAACAACGTTGTTTAGCATTTTGAAAAGTTCAAATAAAATCCGTTATAACATAGTACTTTGCTAAGCAAGTACCATAAATTAATGTTATTTCGATAAAAAAAAATTATAACATGAAAGCACATGCAAAATAACCTAGGGAAACAAATTTTCACAATTTTTTGGGGCTAATTTGGTATTTTTAGAAATTAAAACAAAATCGAATGCAAAATTTTGATTCATCGACACATTGCGATTTAGCCACCCTCCGACTACCCAGGTTTATCAACTTACCTTGACTCACCACTAAAACCTTAAGTTCCAAACCATGCATCGTTAGGTCTTGGTTTGCTATAGGAACTATAAATTCATCTATACTTCCCTAATTTTTGGTTATTTTTGTTTAATTTGTGTTCTTGTTTAGCTAAAGAGGATTTTTGTGTGTTTGATATGTTAAAAGTGTTACTAAATGAGCCCTCACTCTCTTTCATAAACATTGGGTCAGTTAGGTTAGGAAAAAGTAAAGTACAAGTGTCATTTGGTTTTTTTTTTTTTTGTTAATATTCTAATATATTTAGGCCTTATATTCCTTAGCTAGCTCATAGACCAAGTATTCTACAAAAATTGAAGCTTGTCACACCAATTTTCGATGTGTTCAAGTGAGTTCAATATTTTTTTGTAATTTTTTATTAATTTAGTATAAGTTTTTGCTAATTAATTAGTATAATTAATAATATATTTATATATTGGGTGTATAACATATATGCTACATTACTATATAATCAAATTATATGCTACTTTACCCTGAAATATTATTCTTATAAATTAAATAATTTATCTTTAAAGGTTCGTTGCATTTTGAAGCTCAAACATTAAGTTCTCAATAATTACCAAACGTACTTAATAAAAATACATTTTATCGAAATTAAATATTATTTATACTTTATTTTGAAAAATTAACCTTATTAAGACTCTTTGTCTAATTTTTATGACCTTATATTAGAATTTGGCTTGATTTAAACAAAATAATTCAAAAGCCCTAAATCGTTTTGAACACCCTAACTCATATCAGTTCGTTAAGCAACTAGGGTCTCATACAATTATGTCAATTCCATGCATTTAAATGAATAATAGAATCGTGATTTTGATAATTATATTTGAAAAAATGCCTCATACTTAAGATTAAGAGTTTTTGTGACTAAAATATTTGTGTAAATAAGATTGTATGTAAGCTCTTGAGCCATTATGTGATCGTAGAGAGTGGGGGCTAGTCCAATCTCCTCGTTAAACTCTTAGGCTTAAACTCTTCATTCCTATCTCCTTTAATTTCAATACTTTATTTATTGATTTGTTATTGTCTAATCATATTTATCTAGCAATTGGAACTATAAATAGTAAGTTCACGAAAATTGGATTAAACTCAATTATACCCCCCTACCCCACGTCGAGTTCCTAATATAGTATTTCATTTGGTATCAAAGTAAGATATCTAATTATTCGGTTTCTTAATTACATTTATAGTAAAGGTAATAGCTTTAAAATACTCTAGGATTTCTAGAAGGACAAACTACTAATAGGCGACTACTTCTAACCAATGGAAATAATGTACGATGAAAATTTTCCTTAAAGCTTAAAATAGATTGCTTTAGGGATGTTATTGAAGAAAACCCAATTGAAATAGAAAATAAAAATGAAAAGGATTAGACTGATGATGATTGGAAAAAGCTAGACTTGAATGAGATAATAATGAATATTTTGCATTGTGTTATGAATAAAAATGATATTAATAGAATATATACTTGCAACAATGATAAAAATATATGTGGTAAATTGCAATGCACATATGAAGGAACCTCTTTGGTCAAAGATATTAAAATAAGTCTTTTATGTAGAGAATTTAAATCGATGAAACGTATAAAACCTTTGTTAATATTATCAATCCTTTGATAGTGTTTAGAAAAAAAATTTCTAACTTAAAAATTACTTCTAAAATTCTTAGGTCACTAACAAAAGAGTAAAACATTAGAAGGACCATAATTGAAGAAGTTTATGATCTAGATTAATTATCTAAGGAGTAATTTCTTAGAACACTCAAAACACATAGAATAATCAAGAGATATAGAGAGAACTCCAAGAAAAAATTAATTGCTCTTAAGGCCTCTACTCTTAGCATTAGTGATGAGGATAGTTATGAAGATGATGAGAGGATGGCCATGATAATTAGGACATTGAAGAAGTTTTTGAAATTTAACAAGAAGTTAAAGATGGATGAAAGTGGCAATACCTCTAGAGTTAACAATGAGAAGAAGGAAGTCATTAAATATTATAATTGTCAAAAGTCTTGTCCTTTACTCAAGAAGGCCAGAAAGAACAGGAAAAAGAGAGGCAATAGTGACGGCTTGGAGTAATGACGATTCAAGTAACTCTGATGCAAAAATGTGCCTCATAGCAATGGTCAATAAGCTATGCTTAACATCTCACAATTTTTCTTATGATGAATCGAAGGAAATGTATGATGAATCATGTAATAAATTTGTTAAATTATAAAAGAAGAATAAAGCACTGAAGAACATGATGAATGATGTAAGTAGTGAATTTGATGTACTCAAGCATAAATATAATAAGGTAAATGATGAAAAAGAGAGCCTAGATAAAGAAAATGAATACTTGAAATTAGAAAATGAGAAGTTGAGGATTAAACATGAAAATTTAAAGAAGGAAAACGAAGAAATAAGTAGGAAAAATGGGGGAATCATTCATGAAAATAATGAGTTAAAAGAAAGAAAATGAAGAGGTAAAATAAAAGTTAACGCAAAACTTGAAATTGAGAGTAATTTTTTGAATTATAGCTTAGATAATTTAAGGCAAACTATAGCTAAATTCATTGAAAGAGAAAAATATTTGAAAAAGCTTTTAGGCCAACAAAGGCAAGGTTTGGATAAAATTGGACTTAGTTATAGTAAAGATGATATCTACAAGTCTTATATTTACTAAAGTAACCAATAAGAATTGTAACTATTATAGAAAATATGACTATATTACAAAAACTTATGTATTAAGGAGAAATACTAACTCGAATCATAAAGTAAAAATTGTTTGGGTCCTCAAAGCACATGATCATATTATTGTAATTAATGCAAAAGAACCTAAATTCAAGCAAGTACCAAAAACTTAATTTCCCACCCTTATAAAAACCTTCAACTAAGAGAAACAAATGGACCTTAGAAAGGGATGCTCTAGGCACATGGCATGAGATGCTACAAACTTTACAATATTAATCTTAAAAGATAAAGGGAATATTACCTTTGAAGATAATCATAAATCAACTATCTTAGGTGAAGGTAACATTCTTATTAAAATAATCTTACAATTACAAATATATTACCTATTAATAACTTGAAACATAACTTACTTATCATTGGTCAACTATGTGATGGTGGATATAAGGTCACATTCTTAACAAATAAATGCATTATTAGGAGAATTAGTAATGATCTAAGTAGCTTTGAGGGGTATATATAAGGAAATATTTAAAAAATCAGCCTTGATCATTTTTAATCCAAATGATACTTATCTATTTGCTCAAAATAATGATAATTGGTTGTGACATAGAAAATTAGAATATGCTAGTATGGAAGTCATTTCAAAACTTACTAAAAAGAAAATTGTTAAAGGCTTACCAAAAATCAATTTTCAAAATGACAAAGTATGTCAAGAATGTCAAAAAGGAAAATAAATTAAAACATCTTTCTAATCGAGAGATGTCTTCTCAACTTCTAGGTCATTACAACTATTATATATGGACTTGTTTAGTCCCACTCAAACTATGAATTCAAGTGGAAAGAAGTATACTTAGTCATTGTTGATGATTGTTCAAGATACATATAAACCTTTTTTTTTTTGCAAGTAAGGATGAAACAAATCATGTATTCTTTAAATATATAAGAAGGTCTAAAAAAAAAAAAAGTCATACAATTGCTTTTTGTAGACATTCTATTTTTTCTCCCTTTTTTATTTTTATTTTTAGAATAAGGTAAAGGGTCAAAATTTAGAAAACTACAAAAAAAAAATAGAAAATTTATGAAAAAAAATAGAAAAATTACAAAAAATAGAAAATTTAGAAAGAATCACAAAAAAAAAAAATAGAAAATTTTGAAAAAAAAAAACAACAACAACAAAGGATTTTAGAAAATTAGAGAAGGGAAATTAAGATGTATGCTTTAGTTATTTTCATTTATTTTGTTATTATCAATAAATAATAATAATAGTAATAATCGTAGTTGTCAAAATCATGATTTTACTATTCATTTGAACTTAAAAAATTGACAAAATCTTATAGAATCGTGTAAAATTAGTAAAATCAGTAAAATCAGTAAAATCATAAACTTATAGAATCGTATATCAAAATTCATAATTTTATCAAAAGTCTATACTTTAACAATATTACATTCTTTTTAACTAAGAAAAATAATATAAAATTATAAACTAGTCGAATCATATATTTGACTCGCAATTTTGACAACCATAATAATAATAATAAAAATAAATAAATAAATAAAAAGAGAGGAATGCAAATCGAACTAGATTTGAACCTAGTTTGTATGACTTGGATCAAGGCCCAAGGCCTTTCAACTGAGAAAGCAATAGGCAAGAGGGGGCTTGCAAAAGTGCGCCTAAAATACATGTACATGTAGGGAGCACATAGCACATGACTATGCACCCCTGTCTTCTCCTCCATCTCGTCGATAGGTTCTGTAATGAAAAAAAAAAAAAGAGAGAGCATTAAAAATAACGTAATCTCCTCCATCTTTAACCTAGCTAAGTTGATTTCTTAAGCAAATCTTATCTAACTAAATGCAAAAATCCGAAAAGCACTTGAGATATTTCATATCAGTACCCATAACTCGTCCAATTTTACTCATTACAATAGTCAAAATTGGCTCCAAAAAGTGAAAAAAAAAAAAAACCCAAGATCTAACATCACCATTCATGGCAATTTCTCCATTAATGAGCTTTCCAAACTCATTCAAATAGAGATTAGTATAACTAGGGACGTGTGGACTCGTTTTTAGTAGAGAGCTTGATAAAAAACACTCCATACAAGTTCAAATCCAAGCTTTCTCTCTCTAGTACAGCTTCTTTCTCTCTTTATGGCAGCATCCTCTACGGCGGTTTTCGATAAAAACAACCACCATCATGAGCTCTAGCATCCTTGAAATACTAAGACCTCCAATAACCACTACCATAGTCACCTATATCAAACCGCAACTACCTAACTCCAATCACTACCCAAATGGCCACCGGATATAGAGGCATCATCCCTAACCCCCCAAGGCCAATAAGATATGCATGAAAAGCTTTTCCTTCACTCGTTGTGGTGATCAAAACTAACAGAAGCGTATCCTTACCATCGCTGTTGTAGAAGAGAGCTTGGGACTCGACCCAACCCGAAGGCTTGGATCCGAACCGTGTACTCCTTAGGTTTGACCCTAACTTGATTTTTTGATTGTTTAGTTTTTTTTTTTTTGTATATTATTGTAATTGCGATATATTTGTAACCTATAACAAAAAAAAAAAACTCAAAAAGAAAAAAAAAAAGAAAAGAGGAAAATTTGAAAAAAAAAAAAGGATATAGTAGCTTAGTTCATTTTTATTTATTTATTTTTGTAGTTAAAACTTAAACAATAAAAAATAATAATAATAATAAACTAAATAAAATAATAAATAAATGAAAAACCATTTTATTACTTACAAAAAATTCACTTTCAATAAAAACAAAAATAAAATGGATTTTTTAGGACTTTAGAATTTTCGAAAAATCTAATAAACAAAATTTAGGACCCTTTCCAGAAAGTTTCCTTAAATCAAATCAAATTAAAAACGTAAACCTGATCGTTTTCTTAAAGTAAAACCAACCAATTCGCCTAAAGTTTTGTAAAAAGAACTACATGTGTCTGATCCTAAATAACAAGTATATGGATATTTTCGAGGTGACATAAAAAATGAAAATTTTAGTTTTATCCCATTTCTTTAAATTATTCAAACAGGTAAAAATAAATTTATTTAAATGTTAGTTTTTGTCTTGAAAGGTGAATTCAATGAATTAATTTTAAATTTGGAAAGTTTATGGTACTCGTAAAGGTTTAAAAAACCTAACCCTTAAACTTGTTTCTTTGGTTTTTCAAAAACCTTTTTTCTATAAAATCAGTTTTTCCCACGTGAATCAGTGTCTAGATTAAAATCAAATCTACTTGTTTGGTTTTGACTTAATCTATTTCCCGACCTCGGTCATGTAGTAACTCTAAACATTTGAAAAAAAAAAAAACGTTCTTTAAACCTTAGTCGAGAATCAATATTAAATAAGTAAGGTTTGGTTTTGATCGGTTTAGGGAAAACTTATAAAAGTAAAGAAAAATCAAGCTCGATAAGATGACAACTCTATTGGGGAAGTTAAGAAGGTCAGCCATCTAACTTTCCAAATTTAGAATTAGTTTTTTAAATCACTTTATTTATTTGTTTTTTTATTTATTTATTTACTCATTATTAGTTTCTACATTTGTACATGGTTGTACTAAATTTCTTGCTTTATGTATTATAATTGTATCGTAAAAAGGGTCAAACCCAAACCATATTAAGACCCTAGAATGGGAAGATTATTGTATAGGCTCTAGGTGCAATGGTGTAACCATCACTTGGGGTTAATTAGGCTACCCCCACTTAAGTTTAATGTGGCCAATGAAAGTGTTTTGTAAAAACAAGTGAGGTCACAAAGTTTAAGGACCTTTTGAACTTACCCTAATTGCATTCACAAACCCTTTTTCCCAAAATTAGCAAATTGACACGATGTGGTAAAAAAAAAAAGATTAACTGTGAAGTTTCCTAATCTTTTCCTTCTAAACGTTTTCTTTTCTTTAGAATATCAATGCATTTCCCATGTAGAAAATGGTTAAGTCCTCTCTTACACCAAACCTTTTCAAAGAAGTCCATATTTATGAGCCTCTAGAGCCTAAAGAAATACTCAAAAGATAGTTTCGATTTTTCAATCTAGACTAACAGAAAGTCATTGAAGACAAGATTAAGCCCGTCCTCTCATTGCTCAAAGTCCAAACTAATATCACCATGGTATGGGCTTTGGTCCACTTTTAGGACCCTCAAGGTCAATCTTTTTGTTTTGGCCCATGTCGATTGAGCCTAACCATTAAAGAATACTCTAATCTATTAAGAGTCCCTTATGTTTGAAATGGAAGATATGTCCTAGATATCATGGCTAGCCCTGCAATAATTTTCAATAGACTCCTAAGGCTCCGTAAATTTGAAATATGTAAAATATGAGCAAATCCCCACAAGAGAATCATTAGGGTGGATGATCTTTTTATTGGTCTACAACCCTATCCAACTACAACCAAAAACTTTTTTGTGGTAACTTTGAAGATTGGCAATAATATAAAATCAACGCTTATATCTTGGTAACATTTGGGATTATTTTATTTCCTAATGGGATATTTCACATTCATCACAGGATTGCAAAGCTAGAAACCCAATTTTTAGAAGGGAAGCTTTATATCTTAAAGCTATTAGCAGCATAAGCCAAATCGCTCAATTGTCTCCAAGAAGAGAAGAATGGAGAATTGAAGACCAATATGGCCTTACTCATGGTTTGGTTTATCACTTATGCTCGGAGCCATAAACTTGACTTCTTTCATAGGAAAGATACCTAGAAGAAGAATCTTATTGATGTATTTGCTGCTGTCATTGAATTCCCTAAAGATGTTGCTACCTATTACTAGGGCAAAACTTTCAAGAAATTCTATGCTGAAGATATATTCCAGGTTGCCAGATAGATTGAGGCAACTGAGCTAAAGAAGAGGAAGAAGATTGAAGAGGAGCCAAGACACCACAAGAAAAAGATGATCTAGACTTTAGAATATTTGTAATAAATTTTTGAATAATGTAATGGAAACTTCAAAGATGCAACAAAAATCTTTTTCTTGCCACATTATAGAGTTTGCCAACTCCCCTCTATGCATCCATATGCCATCATATTGCATCTTTATTTCTCTTTGCCTATAAATATTCATTAGTTTCTGTTTAAATAACACCATGAGAATTATGTCCTTAGGCTTCTAAATATTTGATTTCTTTACAAGTCCTTTTCTCTATGCCTTTTACTCTAACTCTTTCTAATCTTTTCTCTTATACATCCTTATGATTATTTTTCTTATAGGTTACCTTTTAAATACCTGCAAATTATCAATGATTGATTGTAGATATTTAGGCTCCTGATTCCTTAAAAAAATTTTTCTACTCCTTCCTCACAACTTGTAAATTAGTATTATTCTTGTATTCCACTTTTCTAATAAGTCCTTTTCTCCTATCTTAAAAAGAAGAGTGTTCTTTCAAAAAAGAAAATAAAAACAGGAAGTTGCTAATAGGTGAAGGTTCCTATCAAAAGCAATGGCCAACAATGGAAATAATGATAAACTTTATGGCACCAATCCTGTAGAAGTAAGGTTTCTTTCATTAGAGTAAACGGTAGGGAAAATAACTAAACAGATAAATTTTCTAGTTAACAACATTGTCCTACTCAAAGCCATAATGTCATCAAATGAAGAGCACTTAGAAACCCGATAAGGGAAATCTGTTAAAGCACCTCTTCCTGGAGAGAAGATCAATCTAGCTTTCTAGCCTAAGATTTATTCTTTCCTGGTTGACTTAGAGCCAAGTCAAGAAAGTATCAAAGAGCTAGAAAGGAAGCTAACTTAACGAATAACTAAAAAGATGAGAACACTTGAGAATGATGATGGATTTGAGCAAGCTAGGATCATTGACTTTTCTGCATATGATGTCAGAGCCTATCTAGAAAAATTAAAAACATCAGAGTTTGAGAAGTACGATGGGACCGAATGTCCAAAGTTATACACCAGATTATATGTCCATAAGATGGACAGATATGTTTAAAATAATTAACTCATGGTACAAACTTTTCAAGATAGTTTAATAGGGCCTGCATTTACCTGGTATGCCCAGCTCCATCTTAGCCAGGTCAAGACTTTGGAGAAATTAGCTCAAGCATTCTATGAACAGTACAAGTTCAACATTGAGACAGCTCCTTCGATTTTGGACTTGTACATAATGAGAAAGAAGAAAAATGAGTCATTTAAAGAATATGCCCAAAGATGGAGGGGCATAGCAGTTAGAATCATTCCTCTTCTCCTTGAAAAAGAATTAATATCTATCTTTATTGACTCATTGAAGGAACCATATTATAGGCACTTGTTAGGTAATACAATGGCCAATTTTGTGAATATTGCACTTACTGGGAGCTAAATTGAAGAAGCCCTAAGGACAAGGAGGCTAATTGGAAAAAGACTAAGCTTACTAGATTTAGGAGCATATATAAATACTACAATGTCAGGACCTACACTAAGCAAAAAAGACCCAAAAGTACTTAGAAGAAAGTTCACACAGATTCCTACCTCGTTAACTCAAGTATTTGACCAATTAAGAAATGAAAGCTTATTACAATAGAAAGCCCTAATGCTAGGATACAAGCTAAGGAAATACAACTTAAATGCATAATGTGAATATCATATGGGTTAGTAAGGGCATTATACTGACAACTGTTGGCAATTAAAAAACAGAGTTCAAGACTTAATAGATGTAGGGGCAATCTAATTAGACTTAATTCAAGGATAAAGATAGTTTTGCAATGACCTTTATAACGTTTGTAAAAGACAAGTAATTCAAATAAAGTGCTTTGTTTGCGTTTCTCCTATTTTAAGATATCTTATTAGTTAAAAGGTTTAGAATGAAGAAAGGCAAGATGAATCCTAAACACCAACCTTGAGATACTTTAAGAGTTGAGTGACATCATTGTAAGACTATTGGACCATTCCTTAAAGGAAGTCCATCTTGTATTTAATACACAAATCAAAATGAAGATAGACATTCATTTTTCAATATCTTAAACACAAAATCCCTCGCTAGCCTTGTTGAGTCTTTTAATAGAGTATTTCAATATTTAAACCCTATCAAGAACCACCCCATAATGGAGAAAAAAGGGGGTTAAGAGCATCTATCAAAAGAAAAGGATAAAACTAATTTATGCTTACTTTAGTCACATCAATTCAACAATTATTGTTACCATTGATAACTAATTTCCTCTAAGATGAATAAAGGCATCAATTCTAAACACTAACACAAACTACATATACTTTAAGCTAGAAGAGCACCTTTATCTTAAAAACAAAAAAAAAAAAAAAGAAGGAAAAATGAGGAAAAGGGGCAAGAAAAAACATGAGAAAATGAAAAGACATGGTGATCAAGTCCAAACATAAAGACCAAATATGGACGAGTAACTTAAAAAGCCTAATCTTCAAGTAAGGACCCTAAAACACGATCGAGATGATTAAAACTAAAAAGCTAGGACAAATGCCAAAATTTTCCCCCAAACTTATGATCCCTAAAGAAAATTGTAGTTGACATATAGCTTATAGCCCACCTATAACTCTACCTATTCTAAAATCCTTTTTTATTAAAGGAAATAATCTATCCTTAGTAAAAGTTACATTTGAAATTATGGCAGGCATAATTTTAGTTTTACCTATAAGGTTCTTGACTTGTAAACCTGAGTTGAAGAGCGATTCTTTCATAAAAAGCCCCTTTATTAAGATCCATTTTGAAACTAAGGACTAAGAGCCTTTATTATATTACAATTCGATAAAGACCTAACAGATTGATTAAGAGTGTATCGCTTACAAGATAGACCATTATTTTTGGAATCAAAGTCAAGAGAAAAGAATTTAAGTTGAAGGTATAAGGAAGTCCTTTTATATTAAACCTATCTTTAATGAGATATCTTTTGATAAGAAGAAATTTGAAGAAATTTTGGAAAGTTATTTGCCCTTGAAGAAAAGAAAGGGTTTTCTCAGATAAAGGCGGCCTATACAATCCTTTCTTTTTTCCATGTCACCTTAGTGGTCTAAGTTTTCAACAATTCAAAAGTCATCTTCTTATAGTCAACCCTAGCAATAAGCTTCTATCATTCAAGTATGATTACCTCAACAACTATTGTTTTTAAAGGAGTTTGGTTCCTTTTTTAAGGATCTGCTCCTATGTAAAAATTGCTCCCAAGTTAGCCTTAGAGGCCAAAATCATCCTCTTTACATAATCATCCTCTTGATTGATGTCATCCACTTCTCTTTCTATCAAGGGACTTTATCCTTAATATTTACCCCATCTTATACGATTGCCAATCAACAAATCCATCTTTTTTTCAAGTCTCTCAAGAATGTTTACATAAGCTCTTTTTGCTTTGATCCCCATGGATCGTTTACTTTTTAGAGCACTGTCTATGTAGTAAAAATGTTAATGATCGCATGCTTCGGAGCGCTATCTTGACTTAAGTTAAAACCCTTGGATCGCATGCTCTCGAAGTGCTATCCTAATCTTGACCTAAAACCCTCGAATCACATGCTCTCTAAGTGTTATCTTGACTAAGTTAAAACCCTTCAATTGTATGTTCTCAAAGCACTATCCTAAGTTAAAATGCTTAGATCGCATGCTCTCTAACCACTTTCCTATCCCAAGTTAAAACCTTTGGATCACTTACTCTCAAAGCACTATCCTAACCTGAAACCTTCGGATTGCTTACTTTCAAAGTGCTATCCTAACCTAAAACCCATGGATCACTTACTCTCGAAGCGCTATCTTAACTTGAAGTCTTTAGATCGTATACTCTTAGAGAACTATCTTGATTTCTTTTACGTCTTTAAATCTTTTTTACACTTGAAGTATGCTTACCTAGTATAAGCTTACTCTTAAAGTGCACTAGGTCTTCTCTTAGCCTTAGTATATAAACTTGCCTAATTAGCTCACAGGGGCACTACTAGGCTTCAATTTGTCAATTAAGGTTTTAGGTAACTCAAGGAGCACTTCACCTGTTGCCTTAGTTAGTCAGCTCACAAAGGCACGACTAGGCTTTAATTTCTCATTTAGAGTCTTAGCCAACTCAAAGAGCTCTTCACCTATCGCTTAGGTTAGTTAGCTCATAAGGGCACAACTAGGCTTCAATTTCTCATTTAGGGACTTAGCAAGCTCAAGGAGCGCTTCACCCGTTCGCCTAGGCTAGTTAGCTCACAAGGGCACAACTAGGCTTCAATTTCTCATTTAGGGTCCTAACTAGCTCAATGAGTGCTTCACCCATCACCTAGGTAGTCAGCTCATATGAGTACGACCAGGTTTCAATTTCTCATTTAGGGACTTAGCTAACTCAAGGAGTGCTTCGCCTGTTTGCCTAGGTAAGTTAGCTCATAAGGGCATAACCAAGCTTTAATTTCTCATTTAGGGTCTTAGCTAACTTAAGGAGCACTTTGCCCATCACCTAGGTTAGTCAGCTCATAGGGGTACGACTAAGCTTCAATTTCTCATTTAGGGACTTAGCTAGTATATGGAACACTTCGCCCACTTACCTAAGTTAGTCAACTCATAAGGGTATGACTAGGCTTCAATTTCTTATTTAGGGACTTAGCTAACTCAAGAAGTGCTTCACTCATTTGCTTAAGTTAGTTAGCTCAAAGGGATACGATTAGACTTTTAAATTCTTTTAAGGTTCTTACCAACTCATAAAGGTGCTACCTTCTTTTAGATTCTTTTTTATCTCGATCAGCTCTTAGAGTACGTCCTCTCTCTTTCACCTCTTACCATTCACTAAATCCCCAAGGGCCTTCAACCAAGAAAGTAGTAGGTTGTGCGCTTAAACTTTTTTTACAACATGTGCATGACGCGTGCCCAGCATGTAACCTTGTGCCCCTATCTTCTCCTTCATCTCAACAATGAAAAAAAAAAGAGAGAGAATTAAAAATACCGTGATCCCCTCCTTATTTAACCTAGCTAAGTTGATTTCTTAGGCAAATCTTATCCAACTAAATGCAGAATTCTAAAGAGCACTCGAGATATTTAGTATTGGTACCCATAACTCGACCAAATTCACTCATTAAGATAGTCAAAATTGGCTCTAAAAAGTGAAAAAAAAAAACCCAAAATCACCATTCATGGCCGATTTCTTCATTAATGAGCTTTCCAAGCTCATTCAAGTAGAGATTAGTATAAATAGAGACTTCTGGACTCATTTTCAATAGAGAACTCAATCAAAAACACTCCATACAAGTTCAAATCTGAGCTTTCTCTCTTTAGCACGACTTCTTTCTCTTTCTATGGTAGTATCCTCAACAATGGTTTCCAACGAAAACCATAACCACCACCACCACAAGCTTTAGCATCCCTAAAATACCAAGACCCAACCTCTCTTTTACCTTTAGCAACCACCATCATAGTCACCCATATCTAACCACAACCACCTAACTTTGATCACCACCCAAACAGTCACCAAACACCAAGGTGTCGTTCCTAACCCCCCAAAGCCAATAAGAAACACATGAAAAGCTTTTCCCCCACTTGTTGTGGTGATCAAAACTAGCCAAAGCTTGTCCTGCCATTGGCACTGTAGAAGAGAGCTTGGAACTCAACTTGACCCAAAGACTCGAATCCGAAATACTTTGACCCCCGTGCTCCTTGGGTTTGGCCTTAACTTGATTTTTTTATTGTTTAGTTTTTTCATATTTATTATTGTAATTGAGATACATTTGCAACCTATAACAAAAAAAAAAAAAAAAAACTCAAAAAGAAAAAAAAAAAGAAAAGAGGAAAAATAAAAAAAAAAGGATATAATAGCTTAGTTTGTTTTTATTTATTTATTTATTTATTTATTTTCTCAATAAAAACTTAAATAATAAAAAATAACAATAATAATAAACTAAATAAAATAATAAATAAATGAAAAAGCATTTTATAACTTAGAAAAAATTCACTTTCATTAAAAACAAAAATAAAATGATTTTTTAGGACTTTCGAATTTTCAAAAAATCTAATAAACAAAGTATAGGACCCTTTTCAAAAAGTTTTCTTAAATCAAATCAAATTAAAAATGTAAACCTAATCGTTTTCTTAAAGTAAAACCGATATGCCTAGGAGCTTAATTGTCACTATAACTTATCATAGTGTATTAGAACAAATGGTTCCTTTAAAATATTGAAGAAACTTAAAGTAGGTAAGTTGACAAGCTAACTAGAGTAACTGACGTGAAGCTACTTGAAGGATATAACCCACCTGCGAATACAATACGACTTGACACTTCACTTGATATGATATACAAGTTAATGTCAAGGTCTACTAGCCACTAATCTTAAGCTACTTGATAAGATTAGATAAGAGTATATGAAAATAGACTTGAAGAGGGTTATCTCATAAGAATAGAATATTTAATATCTATTTTGAAGTAGGTTGATTCTAACTTACAAAGAGAAGGGACTATTTATAGTAAGTCCCTAAGGCAACATTATAAATAAAAAAATTACAAAAAAGTATACATAAAAAGGGGATTCCTAAAACATACAAAAAGGGTAAAAATGACAAACAACAAAAGGGAAAAAATAGTTCAATATTAATAAAATGGATAAGTGATAGTGTAACATTGGTTTCATGCAAGGATTCTCTAAGTACAGCAACTGAGTTAAATTAAGATGCGGTGGTATTAGGGACTACCGAGATGAGAAAGGGGTGTAACAAGTGTTGGTAGGAAGTCGGAAGAAAAGCACTCGGCTTGAAGAAGAAAGTCTCGTCACTCGATAAGAGGCTCTCAGCAACTGAAGGTTCGATCATTCGGCATAAAGCCCTTAGTAAGTAAATAGTAGGCGTCGATATAAGAGAGAGAACAAAGCAGCGTGTAACCTTTCAAAGTTGTCAAGGAATTCAGTCATCCTTCTTCTGTATAAAGTTTCTCGTCATCGGTAGGTTGCCAAAAGATAATTCTTCGAGTGAGGGATTAGAGGCCTCAGAGCCATACAAGAGTAAGAGGACTAATGGTCGGCAGCTCATCAATTTCCCGAGGTTGTTAAAGATTTGCCTTCAAATCTTGGCCTTCTTCTTCATCAGGTTTATAGGGTATCAAATCAGTCACATTAAAAGTAGCAAATACATCGTATTTATTGGACAACTTTAGCTCATAGGCATTGTTGTTGATGCACTCAAAGATCTTAAAAGGTCCATCTAATTTAAGGTAAAGCTTATTTGTTCTCTTCTCAAGGAAATGCTCCTTACTGAGGTAGACCTAAATAAGGTTTCAGGAGTTGTAAACCACTAGTCTTCTTCTTCGGTTTCCCTGTTCCTTTTGTTAGGCTACAGTCTATACTATTTATTCAGCAACCTTTTGATGCAACTCTAGAATTCCCCAAAGTACTGTAGGTCGAATTAACTTTGCCCTTATACAGTTAGGCAGATAGCTATATCCAAGGGCAAGTTATGGTTAAGTCCATAGATGACATCAAAAGGCGATCTTCCTATCGAGCTATGAACTAATCGGTTGTAAGCGAACTTAATAACAGGTAGGCATAAGTCCCAATCATGTAAGTTCTTCCCTACAACCGTTCGTAGAAGGTTATCGACTGTCTTATTTACTACCTCGGTTTTGCCATCTATCTAAGGGTAGCAAAAAGTGCTATACATAAGCTTAGTGTTGAGTTTCCTCTATAAGGTTTTTTAGAAGAAACTCATGAACTTCGAATTACGGTCGAATACAATACTTCTCAACAATCCATACAAACGTACAATTTCTTATAAAAAGAGGTTAACGCTAAATAAAGCATCATTAGTTCTATGGCAGGGAATGAAGTGGCTGATCTTACTGAAATGGTTGCCTACAACCATAATGGACTCATGTCTTCTCAGCGTTTGGGGAAAGTCAAGTATGAAATCCATGCTTAGGTCCATCTATGGGCACTTAGGTATGGGCAAGGTATGTACTCTCCATACGGCTCTCTCCTTCCTTTTGTAAGTTTATACACTTCACACCTTACACCTCTTAAGAATTTGGTGTACATCCCTCAATATCCTAGGTTAATAGAAATGTTCTTTCAATATTCCAGGCGTCTTCTTTTCTCTAAAATGGTCGGCCAAGCCTTTAGAATTAGCTTCACCGATGAGTAGTTCTTTAGCCAAACCACTCGGTACACAAACTTGCTTGCCCTTCATTAGAAACCCCTAACTCAAGTAAAACCCTTCCACAACGCCTCTAACATTACACTTAGCCACCAAGGGCCCAAAATACTAATTGTGCTCATACTAATCAGACAGGGTGCTAAATCCAAGTACCTTGGCTTACATAGTCATAATAAGGGTGTGACGATGAGAAAGAGCATTTGTGATAGTGTTAGTGCTCCCTTCCTTATATCGGATGATGTAGCAAAAGGACTCTAGGAATTTAACAGATTGGGCATGACACCGAGAAAGTTTCTACTGCCCATGAAGATGCTTGAAAGACTTATGATCTAAGTAAATGATGAATTCTCTTGACAATAGATAATGCTGCCAATTCTATAGTGTTCAGACAAGGGCATAGAACTCCTTATTGTAAGTCGAGTAATTTAAGGCAGCACCTAAGAGTTTTTCACTAAAATAGGCAATTGGTCAACACTCTTACATAAGGACAACACCAATGCCAATGCCAGTTGCGTCATACTCTACCTCAAAAACTTTCTCAAAATCTGGTAGGGCAGTATTGGAGCAGAAGTCAACTTAGACTTCACATCTTCAAAACTCTTCTGCGCTTTCTCCAACCACCTAAACTCAGTGTTCTTCCTAGTCAATTTAGTTAATGGCATAGTTATGGAATTGAAGTTTCGAATGAATCTCCGATTGAACAAAGTTAGACCATGGAAGCTCTTGACTTCTGTAACACTAGTCGATGTAGGCCACTAAAAAATAACTCTGACTTTCTCGTCATCAACTCAAACTCCTTTCCTTGAAACAACATATCTGAGGAATACAACCTCGCTTTGACAGAACACACATTTCTTCAGGTTGCTGAATAATCTCTCGAAATTGAGGATATCGAATACTGATCTTAAATGCTTAACATGAATGATGAGATCGACAACATAAACCATAATGTCATCAAAATAAACCACAATACATTTGTCGATTAATGTTCTAAGCATATGATTCATTAGCTACATGAATGTATTTAGCACATTAGTTAAGCCAAACGGCATTACCATTCATTCAAATAAACCATCCTTTGTCTTGAAGGCCATCTTCCATTCATTTCTAAGCTTCATTTGTATTTAGTGGTAGCTACTCTTCAGATCAATCTTTGAAAAGATGTGGGCACTATGCAACTCATCGAGCATATCATCTAATCATAGGATCGGATATCAGTACTTAACAGTAATTTTGTTGATGGTACAGTTGTCAATACACATTCTCTATGACCCATCTTTCTTAGGTATTAGGATGACTGGTACGACACATGGCCTTATACTCTCTCGAACGTATCCATAGTCTACCAACTCATCCACTTGTTTCCTTAACTTGGCTACCTGTTTAGGATTGAGTTTGTAAGTAGGTCAGTTCGGTAAGGTAGCATAAGGCTGGGGGTCGATGCAATGCTCAATGCCTCTTAAGGGAGGTAAACTTTTTGGCATCTTGTCAAGAAATAGGTCGACATAGTCTTAAAGTAGTTACTGCACTTTGGCATTTAAGCTCTCGGCTTCTCTCACCTCCAAGAGTCTTCTAACTAAAAGGAGCACATAGTCTTTGGCCTTAACTTCCCAGGCAAACTAAGCATAGGAAATCACTAAGGACTTCTACTACAGTGACCTACCAAACTTCTCTTAGGCTTTCTGCGCTTCCTTAAGACTCATGGGTGTTAGTATAATTTTCTTCTCGTTCTTTAAGAACATGTAGGTGTTCCTATACCCATCCTACAACACTTTTAAGTCAAACAACTATGGTTAGCCAAGTAATATGTGAGAAGTGTACATGGGAAGGACATCACACAACACCTTATCCCTGTACTTATCACCAATGGTAATCGGTACTCTAACCTGTTTGGCAACATGTAAGCCTCCTTTCTCATTTAGCTAGTAAATCTCGTATAACTTAGGGTGTAGAAGGGTTGGCAATTTCATAGCCTTAACTACCCTTTGTGTTATGACATTGGTAGAGCTCCCTCCGTCAATAATCAAGGCACATAGCTTGTCATTTACTTAGCAATTTGTATAGAAGAGGTCCTCCCTATACTCATTCTCATTAGCCACAAAAGCATTAAGAGACCGTCAAACAACAAAACAGTACTCAATACCGCTCTTATGAGGTGTCTAAGCATTAGGGTTTTCTTTAAACTCTTCTAGTATCTGTTTAAATCCCATCTCTTCCTCTCCTTCGCTCACATTCTCTACTTCAAACTAGGGCTTGTCTCCTTTTATAGTCATGACTTAGTGGTTAGGACATTAATTAGCCACGTGCTTATAATAGAGACATTTAAAGCATTTGATTTCTTAAGTCTTTCTTCCATAGCTCTGACCTTTGTCTCTTCAAACCTTAGGTTCCTTGGCCTTACCCTTGCTTCACCCTTCTTCTAGTCGGATCAGTACTTGCCCTCAACTTTTTACCTTGAAAATGTTTGATGCTCAGTCATTCCCTAGTTGGCTTGACATGCCACTTCTATTCAGCAACATAGGTTAGCTACTTGGCATTCAACTTACCTAGTTCCACCTTTACCTTTCGACTCTCTATGCCACCTTGATGGCTACGTCCAGAGTCGCAAGACTCTATAACTCCACTTTGTTACCAATCTCAGTCCTTAGCCCAAAAATGAACAGTACTATAGTTCGTGTCATAGGTTTGTCAACATTACAACAGATCATAAGCAACTGAAACTTTCAAACATAGTTATCCACTGAACAGTTACCTTGTCTTAAATCTTGTAGACATCAGAAAGTGTCTTACTCGTAGTATTCGGGAGCAAACCTACTTCTCAAAACTCTCTTCATCTCATTCCATGTTCAAATAGCCCTTAAGTGAACATTCTGCAACTTCTTCCACCACATTGCAGCATATCTAGAAAATTCCAACGCGGTTACTCAAAAATGGATAACATTTTCATAATCATAAAAGTCGAATATCTTTTCAATCTTCTCCTCCCAATCCAAGTAGTCATTAGTACTACTAAACCCGCTAAAGCTTGAAATCTGTACCTTAAGGTATTCGACACCTCTAGGTGCTCTAAACTCATTCTCATCAATCCCAATATACTATTCCTCTTCTTCCTCATACTCTTCTATTTCGTCTAACTCCAACCTTCTTCTCACCATTCTTTTGATACGTCGGGGTGGTACTTGGTTCATAAGAATGGGTTCTGGTGTACACTGTTTATTCATCTATCTTCTCGACTTATCTCTCATTTCTCGATCCTATCTAACAATTCTCTCTTATGTCTCAATCTTTAAGACTCTTTATATTGAAACAGCTAAATTAACCACAATAGCAGTAAGGTCTTGTATCTACTCATTAGTAGTACGTAGTGTTTGTTGAGTAACTCAACCATGACCATGAGCACCACTTTCAACATCATTAATTTCTCCCTAAATACTAGGATTCAACATTCTCAAAATAAAGCTTCAAAAAATATTCTTCATACAGGAAATCCTTCCACACATACAAATACCACGCGAACTGTGATTTGTGAACTTGTTCTGTTCCTCTAAATGAAAATAGAGTATCCCAAATAGTAAACTAGTAAGGACTATCAGCACACAGTTCTCGGTCACAACCTCAAGGTCTGATACTAGGATTATATGATGTGCTTAGGAGCTCAGTTATCACTAGGATTTACCGTAGCAGATTAAAACCAATGAGTCATTCGAAATATCCAAGAAACTTAGAGTGAGTAGGTTGACAAACCAAGAAAGTAGTTGACGTGAAGCTGCTCGAAGGATATGACCCACCTACGAGCACAACATGACTTGACACTTCACTTGATATGACATACAAGTTAATGTTAAGGTCCATTGACCACTAATCTTTAACTACTCAGCAAGATTACATAAGAGTGTATGAAAATAGACTTAGAGAAGGTTATCTCGTAAGAACAGAATATTCAATGTCTATTTTAAAGTAAGTTGATTTTAGCTTATAAGGAGAAGAGACTATTTATAGTAAATCCTTATGGTAACATTACAAATAAAGAAATTACAAAAAGGTATACAAAAAAAGAGAATTCCTAGTACATACAAAAAAGGGTAAAAATAACAAACGACAAAAAGGGAAAAATAGTACAGTACTAGATGAAATAAATAGGTGGCAGTGCAGCATTGGTTCCATATAAGGATTCTTTAGGTACAACAGTTGAGTAGAATCAAAACACAGTAGCATTAAGGATTGCTGAGATGAGGAAGGGGTACAACAAGTGTTGGTAGGAAATTGAAAGAAAAGTACTCAGCCTAAAGAAGAAAGTCTCATCACTCGATAAGAGGCTCTTGGCAACTGAAGGTTTGATCATTCGACACAAAGCCCTCGATAAGTGAATAGTCAACATCGACATAAGAGAGAAAACATAGTAGGGTATAACCTTTCGGAGTTGTTAAGGAATTCAACCATCCTTTTTCTACATAAAGTTTCTCATCGTTGGTAAGTGGCTAAGAGAAAATTCTATAGGTAAGGGATTAGAGGCCTCGAAACAGTGTGCGAGTAAGAGAACTAGTGATCGGCAGCTCATCTAACCAACTTGCCTAAATTTTTGTAAAAAGAATTATGTACGTCTAATCATGAATAACGAATATGTAAGTACCTCCGAGATGATGTAAAAAATGAAATATTTAGTTTTTTCCCCCTTTTTTTTTAAATTATTCAAATTGGTAAAAAAATAACTTTATTTAAATATTGGTTTTTATCTTGAAAGGTGAATTCAAAAAATTAAGTCTAAATTTAGAAAGTTGATGGTGCTTGTAAAGGTTTAAAAAACCTAACCCTCAGACCTGATTCTCCAGTTTTTCAAAAACTTTTTTCCTATAAAATCAGTTTTTCTTACATGAACTAATGTCTAGATCAAAACCAAATCTACTTGTTTGGTTTTTACCTAAACTATTTCCCAACCTCAATCGAGTGACCACTCTAAACATTTTCAAAAAAACTAGTCTTCTTTAAACCTTAGTTAATGATCAATAGTAAACGAGTAACGTTTGGTATTAATCGGTTTAGGAAAACTTACTTATAAAAAGCAGGAAAAATTAGGCTTGACACTTCTCTTAGGAATGATCATGGGAGAGAAAAGTTTGAAAGGGATGAGTTTTGCAGTCAATATAACATAGAATATATCTTTTAAGCACCTAGAACTCCACAACAAAATAAAGTTGTCAAGAGGAAAAATAAGACTTTAATTGAAATGGGTAGAACAATGCCTTGTGAAAATAATTTGCTAAAATATGTTTGGGTACAAGTTATAAACACTACATGGTATTTTTTCAAACCATGTTCTTATAAAACCAATTTTAATGAAAACCCTTTATAAGCTATGGAAAGGTAAGAGACCTAACATTTCTCATTTTCATCTATTCTATACAAGATGCTATGTATTAAGTAATTGTAAGGAGTAACTCGGTAAGGTTGACTATAAATTTGGTGAAGTAATCTTTCTTGGTTATTCTTTAACTAGTAAAGCATATAAGGTATTTAACGAAAGAACTTTGGTGGTTGAAGAGTTTCTTCATGTTATATTTGATGATTCTTTACCTATTTCATATAACGACACTTATAATGATGTTGATAACATAGGTGCCCATTTAAATAGGATTAACATAGATTTTGATCAATCAAAAGCTCTTAGTGAAATTCGATAGGAAAATGATGATTTTCTTAGTGAAATTCCTAAGGCCACAATCAAGAAGAAGGGATATATTTTGATGAAACTTTTATCCTACTTACTTAATTAGATGCTAGTAGCATGCTTTTAGCATTTACCTCCTTTAAAAACTTTTAAATTTTTCAAATGGATGTTCAAAGTACTTTTCTAAATGGTTACATTAAGGATGAAATATATGTAGAGAAACCTTCAGGGTTTAAGCATAATGGATCCCTTAGTCATGTGTTTAAGCTAAACAAAGTACTATATGGACCCAAACAAGCTGATAGAACTTAGTATGAAATTCTTAGTGATTTTATGATAAATAATGGTTTTTCAAATGGCAAACTTGATACAACATTATTTATCAAAAACCACAAGTCAAATACATTAATTGTTCTAATCTATATAGATGACATTGTATTGGGAGCTACTAACATGAACTTAGTAGATGAGTTTGTAGAGTGTACGAAGAAAGAATATAAAACAAGCATGATGGGAGAACCAATTATTTCTTATTCTCTAAGTAAATGAAACCTAAAGGGAACATATATTAATTAAGCTAAATTTATAAGAGAACTTTTGAAAAGATTCAAGATGGAAAATTGTAAAATTAAGCCTTCTCCTATGAGTACTACACTAAAACTTGATAAAAATAAACATAGCAAATCTATTTGTAAAAATTATAGGCATGATAGGTAGTTTATTGTACTTAATCACTTATAGACCCTATATCATGTTTATTATATGTCTATGTGCGAAATTTCAATCTTACCCAAAAGAATCTCACTTGAGTGCGGTAGAACACATCTTTAAGTATCTTATAAGTACCATTGAAATTGGCTTTTGGTGTTTCAATTGTACTTCTTTCAATTTGATAAGTTACTCTAATGCCTACTTTTCTAGGTACAAAGTTGATTGAAAAAGCATAAGTGGAACATATCACTTTTTTAGTGATCCGCTTGTATCTTAGCATTTAAGAAACATAACTCCTTAGCACTATCAATCGTAGAGGCCGCATGTATCGTAGTTAGTAGTTGTTATGCTCAAATTCTTTGGATGAAACAAACATTACATAATTAATGTCTTAACTTCTCTAATATCCTAATCCGTTGTAATAATACAAGTGCTATTAATCTTACTGAAAATATGATCAAATACTCAAGGACTAAGCATATTGAGATTCAGCCTTGTTTTATTGGAGATTATGTCTAAAACAATGATGTATGCTTAGAATTTGTGGACACAAGCAACTAAATTGTTAATATTTTTGCAAAACCCTTAAGTAAGGATCGATTTTGCATTTTAAGAAGAGAATTATAAATAATCGTATAAGATGAATGTTGGAATACAATGAAGCAAGATGGTGATTTTTGGATAAAATGACTTTTTCATTGACCTAACCAGCTTATGAAACTATATTAGACCTAAGAAACATGTTCGTATAGATTCCTTACATAAATTTTACCAATTGACATGTTTTGTATGTATTTGAAATTATACATGCGTATTTAAGTTCCTATATGCACATTTTTGCAATTTGATGATTTTTAAATTCAATAGGTACCCTTATATGTTTATTTTAGCTTATAGATTGTGCTTAAATGGCTAGTGTGATTACATTGTGACTTAATACAAGTTTGACCCCCTCTAACCCTAAATTAAGCTCAAATGTACATTTAGAAACTCATATGATGATTTAGCTTAATTATTGATTTTGATGTCTTGATCATGCTTTTTTTAGCCTATTTATGTTTATGGAACTTGCTTGAATGCTATTTTGTTGATTTTTTAAAGAATCCATGAGCTAAGTAACAAATTTCTTAAGTTGGTGCAATCTGTATACAAACAGTTAGCCGATAAGTCCCCTACTATGTGGCCAGTTGCTATAAGCGTTTGGACTACAAAAATTATTCCTCAAACCAATTAGATAATTAAGCCAATACAGACCAATTGGTTCATGAATCATTTGACTTGTATGTCTTGAAGCGACTAACAAGTTGAGATAAGCACTTTATGTAGAGAATCTGTTAGCAACCTTTCGTTTGGTTTTAACCATACCATCTAGCCGGGTTCTGTATAATCTATACTAAAACCCCTTATTCTTTCACTCTCTTCACTTCTCTCCTTTAACCATTTGCATGCCTCTCCTTTACCCTTTGATTGACTCACCTACATCTACCATTCCTTCACCAAAATCTTTTATTTCTCTTAAAAATGAGCTCTTTTTCATCGATCTGATCTTATTTCTCACTCAAATCACCTACATTATCTCTTATCTCATCTCACTCCTCTCAAACCCTAACTTACCTAACTTTACCTTTATTCCTCTAAACTTTTGAAAAGTCTTACAATGCCACATTAGGGATCTTAACAGGGTAGATGCAAAAAGGAACGAGACAAAAATGCTCTAAACATCGACTTTGATAACCACCTCTTCCCATCTATTGGTCATGCATTAAGGTATGAAAAGTTCTAATTTTTAAAAGTTGATTGTCATCAACATTTTAATGAAAATGTGTTGAATGCATTTGGAATGCTGAGTATTGAAGGGGTTATCGCCAATAGAGTTTTAGACATTATGGATACCCCAAACATTGTAAATGAGGAGGTGGTTTGATATTCTTACTACAATTTGACAGATGATCATAATAGCGATGGGAAATTACTTGTTGGAAAAGATTTAAGTGATCATAGGAGGTCGTGGCTATATAGCTATGTGTATGGTCAAGAAATTGAAATTATTGAGATGAATTTACAACCAAATAGGAGTCGATAGAGGAGGAGCTAGATACATGAAGAGTATTGATACTATAGGGGTTGCTCTCTATGAGGATGTTTTCAAAGAGATAGGTGTTGGTGAAAATAATTAGATACATCCACCTAATCTCAAGGCCATTAGATTTCCTTTTCACTTTTGGATCCTCCACTTGTTTCTTTGTTACAATTATTATCCAAGGGAGACCTTTGGCCATTGGGTCACATATGTTACAATTGTACATTAATTATGCGAATTTGATTTTTCACTATTTCAAGATGGTTACTAACAAGTCTAAGCAGACTTTTTTTACATGCAGCGGGCTGATCACTGCATTCTTATGACAAGGGGTGTTATTTTTCTCACTCTATGCATTCATCTTGAGGTATTTTCACCATGAGGCAGATTAGTAAAGGTAGTTGGAAATTCAATAAGAATGATAGTTAGATAGGAAACAACCCCTTTCACCATTTGCCGGAGTTAGGGTTAGTTCTCATGAGCTTACGAAATTGATTAGAGAATCTAGTAGACAAGCTCAAGATGAGGAGGAAGAAAATCTTGACCCAAGTGTTCCTTAAGATGCTCCATTACCAATCGTACCACCTATCTCATCTCAAGAAGATTGTCAAGGCCCTATTTAAACCTTTCTTAATCAAATGGAAGGTCATTGACACCATCATATAAAAGATAGCATCTATCAAATGGAACAATGAGTTTATAACCAACAAGATTGCATCTTCTATCCTCTCTTCGATCACTTCCAACTGTAATATTCATTTCCTCCACTCATTCCTAGAGCATATACAAAATCTCCACCTCCTCCTCCTAAACCCTTTGATGATCTTTCATCACCTTTAGCTGCTTAGCTTTTCAATTCTAAAATTAGCCACTTTGATGTCTCATATGTTTATGCTTTCTTATTAGACTTAGCCTTTGGGCCTCAATTAGTTAAGTTGGTTATTCACTTTTTATTTAGCCATTGGTCTTCTTCTTATGTATTATGTTAAACCTTGGCCATATGGCATTGTGTTGTATTAAACTACTCTTTGCTATGTTAATATGTGATATCTTATACTTTTGTCTCTTATATGATCCTATTAATATTGTAAGGGTTATTATATGTGTTTTTAAAGTTGAAATGTTGTGTTGTGAAGTTTGTTGTTTGTCAGAAGTTGTAGTCTTTGAAGTTTGAATTGTGAGAGGCTATGGTCTGTGAAGTTTAAGTGGAGCTTGTATTATTTTTATATAGGAGGCATATCTTAAGGTTTAAGTTGGGACTATGTCGATTCTATGACTTATATCTCTCTTCCTCTTCATCACTTGAAATTACTCTTCTTCTTTTTTGTTTTTTTTTATGAGGTCAAAGGGAAAGAAGAGCTTAAGTCCCTTAAAGTGTCATATTTTGATTAATTTATGCATAGAATGGTTAATCATGGCAATCTTAGCTAAAGCTTAAATGGAGTTAAAATTAGTTAATAACTCATCCTCAAATTGGCTCCCTCGAGCTAAACATTCTTTCATGAACTCATTTTTTTTTTTTTTAGCAATTTAGAATTGAATGTTCAATTAAGGGGAGTATGTTTTACAAAGTTTTGTCATCATCAAAAAGAAAGAAATTGTTAGATCGGTAGGTTCTTATGTGGTTTTCTATGAGAACAAAACTATGCAAGTTGTGTTAAATTAATCATTGTTATAAACCTACTTTGTAATTCATAAAAATATGATTAATTTGCACAAAGAATTGAATTATTTTAATGCTATTTGACTTTGCATGGTATCTCATTCAATAAGTACTCATTAGATTGAATTTGAAGTGCTTAAAAGAAATGAAATGGATTAGAATTGCTTGTTGCGTATACAAATATGCTATTTTGCTATTCTGGTGTAAGCCAACCAATTGATAGTCCTTGAATCAACCGGCTAATTAATCCAAGTAATCTTAGATTAGAAGGGTATGTTGGACCATGCAGTTGGTAACTTGAAGACAATTTGGTTGGTGACCCTATTTGAATGAATGGTGCAGTTGTTACCTCAAGAATTGTTTAGCTAGTCCTCCTCATAGAAAATAGCCATTCAAAGCATTAAATGTAAAGTGAGGGGACCAATGGTTAGATTTCCTTAAGGGTCTTTAAATACAAGTTGTTGAGAAGTTGAAGGACAATCAATTGAGTTGAAAATTTGCCATTATCCATTTGTTTTCTTATCCTTTATTCCAATTGTCTTGTGTACTTAATTTACTAAATTTCTCATAAACCCTAGTATGGTGCATTGTGATTTATACTTGTAATTACTTTAAGATAGTGCATTATACTTGAGAATGAAAGTTCTTGCGATTGAAATACTTACACAAAGATTATGTGTAAGCTCTTGTGCCATTGACTTTAATATCAATAAAAGTGTATATGAAGTTCTCAATTAGAGGTATTATGTGATCGTGGAGAGTAGGGAGTATTCCAAACTTTATGTTAAAATCCCAGGCTTGAATTCTCTCTCTTTCTCTTTCAATTTCAACATTTTTATTTGTTACTTTATTATTGTTTTGTCACATTCATCTAGAAATTGTTAAATTGTGAAAATTGGTGATTAAACTCAATTTACCCAGCCCCCTCTCTTCTTTGAGTTCTTATTATAGTATTTCACAAAAATTCCATGCAATCTCCTCCACTTCGTAAACATTGAAGCACAAGTTTGATCCACCTTAGACAACTTGCCTGTTGGGCTGCTCCACTCCAGGTAAAGCTCCAGTTAATGATTTTTGGATATATGGTTAGGGGTATGGTAGGACAACTTGCCCATAGAACCCAACTTATCCAGCAGCTTACCTTGGTACTTAGAAGCTTTGCCAATAACTTACTCTCTTTGTTGACCCGTGACCAATGAGAGTAGAGAACAAGTGTTGATACTCTATTTTAGATGTAAGCTTCGAAACCCATTTGGACCTTAGTAGTGTATAGGCAAAGCCAAAACCTCTATACGCGACCTATTTATAGCCTTAGTTAAGCTCCTCAAAGCTTAACCAACCTCATAACAACTCAAGTTAAGGTGTTAGTACAATAGATGACCTTTTTAGAGCATAGACCAAGCTCCTAACAGCTTTTCTAAATTAGAAAAGTTTATAGTTGGCATATGGTTCACCTAAAATTCTCTCCACCAAATCTAGAGTGTATTGTTGATAATATGATTCACTTTCTACAAACAACAGTCATTTCTATAAATATAAGGAGACACCTTTAGATAAGGGGATCTAATTTCTAACCTCTCTCGTTCTATTATATAATTTCTCCTCATACTCTTTAACATAAGCGTCGGAGTATCTATTATGCTCTAAAGTGATAGAGTCGTAATAGTCTTACCGTACAAACCATTCTAGGATAAAAGTTGCCATTACAGTCATTATCTTATACCTGATTTACATAAGGTGTTTATGACTAATCTACTTTGAAATAAATAGTTCATAAATTAAATATGTTAATTACCTATAAAAATATGAAAAATTACTTACTATGATTTAAATAATTCGAGTAATGTTTGCAAGATTTAGAAACCTAATCTTACTTTACTTAAGAAATACATAAATCGATATTAAAAGATTTAAAGTCAAGACTCAAACTTCAAGAGTGTGACTAATTTGCAGTTCTATATCCTCACTCATCAAAATTCAATAATTGTTACCTTAAAGGTAATTATAAGTCACTTCTTAACTAACTCTTACAATAACATCTATAGGGATGTAAGCAACCGACTTTTTAATAAGTTGGGATAGAGACTTAAAACTATGCATCAAACACGTATAGGGTTATTAACCAAATTAGTTAGATGCATTGTATATACAACAAATGCCATCGCATGTATGAGATTAGAGAAATTACACTCACTCTAATCTAGATTGAGGAGTTTAGCGCATATTTCAATAGTTTACTACCAAACCTAAGCTTGTATAATAGGGATATTGTTTATCCTATGATTACCTTTGAATCATTGACTTCACCTTTGTTGTAACCTACTTTCTTGTCATATAATTCTACTAGGGATAAAGGATAGACCAATTATGTTATCCAACGCTATCCCTTTCAAACAGGTTGGTATTTAGCTGGATAACCCTAAATGTTTTTCCTAATAGGTTGCTATGCGAATCTGTTTTAAACTTACAAGTCATATATTTAGTTAGGTCTAGTTTAAGGTATTTAATTATTTCACAAACATCACATAATTATAATCAAGAACATCATACAATCAAACTTACAAACACGCATACATAGGTATACACACAGTCAACTATCTATTAAACATAACTAAGTATAATCTCAAGCCTCCGAGTATTATAAAATAATATTCTAAAATACAGTAATGTATAGATCCTATTTTACCTAGACTTCCTACTTGCTCACTTAAGGTACAACTCGCATAGGTCATCATTAATAATTTCTATAATACAAATGTTGTTTTAGTTTTTACATAACTATCATAGATAATTTTTATTCTATAATTTAAATTATTATCTCTAGTTTAGGGTCTTCTTATATTTAGTAATTTAGGTCTATGTCTCTTAAAATTACTTCTTTTATTCAATTAGGTTTCTATTTTGCTTAGTATTTCGATTACGATTTCAACTTCTAAATTAGGTTTTTATTTACCTTTTTCTTTTTATTACCCTTTGTTTATAAGTCTTTTAAGTGCCTTTTAATCTTTTTCTTACGGTTTATTTGGTGAGTATAACTTTTGGTTTAGGTTTTTAACTTACTATTTAATATGCTTATATTAATCCTAATTTTGATTATGCTTCTAAATTAGATTTTGATTCGGGAATGATCTATATTTTAACGTAACCACTTATACATACGTGTATATATACATATAAGCTTTAAATTATTAGTTTTTAGTTTAAAATTATAATTTTACTCAATTATTCAATTTTTATATCTCCTATAACTAAGTTAGTTCTAAATTAATTTTTGAATTAAGTTTTGTTTTAGGTTTTGATTACTATTGTTATTTATAAACCCTAGAAATTCCTCTCAAACTAATATTTGAAATCCATCTAATTATAGTTAGGTATCCTAAATCTCCGTTTTAGCTCATAAATAGTATTTTGGTTGGTACGGTATATTATATTTTTAATTTAACTACCAAATCAACTCTCGCTATAAGTATAACCTATATTTTTCATATAATTTCATAAACTTGCATTCTAAATCACACTTATATTGTATTCCTAATACTATAATATCATAAATTTTTATCTAATATTTTCTACCCATTTAATTCTTATATACACATATTATGTATTATGACATCTTATACACTTGTATCATCTATCTAACACTTCTAACATTACATATATAATTTTTCACTACTAAATAACATGTTAAGATGTTTAATTATATTCTAAATCAGAATTTATACCTAATTAATCCTAAATCACAAATTTAAATTAAATATATTCATTTATCTACATATTTATTACATATTATGCATAACACGTACAATTAACACCTTAAACTCCACAAAAACCATCCTACATCAACAACTATCATCTAAAAATATCTAATTACATACTAAATTAGAATTTTTATCAAATTAATATTAATTTACAAAATTAAGCCTAAATATTGCCTTTTATATACAATTTTAGGGCCTTAAAATTAAATAAAATCTTAGAAAATAAATTTTCAGAAAAACTCTTTATACCACTGTTATATATATATCCTAAATAGTCTACAAAAAAATTTTGAGGTTAAAACTACATTATTAAGGTTATTTAAATTTAAATAAAAAACTAGCTTGAATTTAGTTATTTCTTAAGTAGTATATTCCAATGACTAATTTTATCAAATTGATATTTTTCCTTAATTCTAAATAAAAAATATTCTATAGTACCAAATTTCATAATTTTCTATGTATATTTGATATTTTTATCAAATTAAACAAATTTAAAAAGAAAATTAGAACTCACTAGTTGTAGGGCTTTTAACCACTAGCAGTGGCTCTACCCTTATTAGCACCACTAGGTGGTGGATTTTCTGTTAGGTGGTGGTGGCTATCTCTCTTCAAGTAGCCATCGAGTATGGGTTCTCCTTATATGTCTTAAGTGCATATTAGTTTTGCTATTTTTTGTAAAATTACCTAATTATATTTCTTTGGTCTCTCCATTTTTTTTAGCTTCCTAACTAACCAAAATGAGGGATGGAGATGGTGTTCTAAATTTATAGTGGAGTCTAGGGTTTTTCTTTAATTTTCTAAGTGTTACATACCCTTTATCTATTCATTTTTCACTTTTTATTTGGCTTATTTTTATTCATTATTATTTTTTCTTTAAATCACGACATGCCATGCCTCTATTTTGGACAATTCTATATATTTTTACAATTTTTCTTGATTTTTCTTTGTTTCTTATGAATTTTCTTTAATTAATTAGTATCATTATAGCATATTCTAAGTAATTTTGCATATTTCTATTTATACGTAAATACATATATGATATAAATAAATATTCCTAAGTACTTAGAAGAGGCTATACAGATACTGATTAATTAAAAAAAAATCATAAGAAACAAAGAAAAATCAAGAAAAATTGTACAAATATANAGTCTAGGGTTTTTCTTTAATTTTCTAAGTGTTACATACCCTTTATCTATTCATTTTTCACTTTTTATTTGGCTTATTTTTATTCATTATTATTTTTTCTTTAAATCACGACATGCCATGCCTCTATTTTGGACAATTCTATATATTTTTACAATTTTTCTTGATTTTTCTTTGTTTCTTATGAATTTTCTTTAATTAATTAGTATCATTATAGCATATTCTAAGTAATTTTGCATATTTCTATTTATACGTAAATACATATATGATATAAATAAATATTCCTAAATATTATTTATATAATTTTATGATTTTTAGTATATATATAATTTATCTTTATCGATTCATTAGTTATTAAAACTCATTTTATACGTTTTCGATAAATAATAAGTAATATACATATAACTTAATATTATAAAATTTAATTATTTATTTACTTAAATTTAAACTCATATAATTACTTTTACTAATATTCCCAACTTTGTCATAAAATAAGATATATATATATATATATATTTTCATATCTTTAATTATATATTAAGATGTAACCATATATTTATTTTTTATTAAACCAATAGAAATTGTATCATATTTTATAGATTCATACTCTTAACAATTTATGTATTAGATTCTTTACATATTTACATGTATTTTTTTTTATTTACCTTCCCATGTTATTATGATATAAAGCAATGTTCGCATGCATATTTTGTTATTGATTTATCAACTATATTTATTTTTGGTATGCATGGCTTAATTGTATGTTTACTAGTTTAATGATTTTATACATAGGTTTCAACCCATCTTCAACTTCTCCACAAGTATATTTTTTGTATACAGGATTTTTGGAACATTTAATTTAAATAAAATAAATTTTAAAAAATATAAATAATAACATAAAAATATTATAAGTAATTCAAATGCATTCACATAGTCAAAAGCAAGTCTTATAACTGAGATAATACAATGTTCACCCCTTTTTCTTCTTATTACTTACTACACCCTTAATTACATTGTTTAATTATTTTTTCCATTCTACGATATTTATTTTATGGAAACATGAATCCCTTAAATTAAGGATTCAACATTAATTAGCAAAAGTAAATATTGCTCATTTTTTATTACTTTTATTATATTCAACTAAATACCATAATAGATATTCATATTTGATTACATCACTATTTTATTATAATGTAATAATTATCTATTACACCAATATTTTATTTAGTGAACTAAATGTATTGAAAAGAAGTTTGCTTGTGGATCCTTTTTTCCTTTGTTTTTTTAACCAAAATTTAAGGATACAGAAAAACAACAGACAGACAGGTGGATTAAGGTTTAATTTTTAATATATAACCTCGTCAGCATCTGCACTTGTCTGACTTTCCAAAACTAAAACCTTAAAAATTAAACAAAAAATGCAAATGATCAAATGGATTACTAGTTATCTTCAACTAGAAAACAATCAACACAAAAAATATAATAATCTTTGAAAAGCCCCACTTGTGCTTTTTCTTTGCTTCTCCGAATCAACGCTTCTTTCGTATCACATATGACAACTTTAATCTTTTTTATTTATTTATTACATTTTTTTTTTGCGTGATAATATAAAAAACATATATAAACTAAACCAAATCAAAGTAGCTCCCTTTACAGGAAATCGTCCATTAAGGACTCAAAAATACTCTCACACATTGCTTATGATTGCTTCCTAGGGTTTTAGTTGTCCGAAAATTTGCGACTAAGGTTTGTTTTCTCTGCCTAATTGGATGAAATCACGTACCGTTGCGGTCACTGATAAGGGGGGTTTTGTTGATTTACTGTGATTCTTGTTATTAGGTTTGTTAACTTGGGGATTTCGATGATGGATAATGGTAATTGGAGACCGACGCCACAAGGCGGCGGCGGCGGCGGTGCCGGAGAACCCGCGATGGAAGCAGGTGATTGGAGGGCTCAGTTGCCTCAGGAATCAAGACAGAGAATCGTCAATAAGATGTAAGTTTTGATTTTTTCGTTGGTCATTTCTTTGAGGATTTCATCAGGAATTTGATCAATTTCGTTTGAGCTAGTGCTTAAAGTTTGTGACTTCAAAGGGTTTATATTGAAAGGTTGTTTATTTCATCCTCGCAATTGGTGCTTGGCCATCTCAGTATGATATATAAATAGTTAAGTTTTGTAACAAAGAGCACGTAAGGCACAGTTTGTAGCCTTACACGCTATTTCCTAATTACTGCGTAGTAGAAATTTAGTTAAGCATGCCAGTACTTGGATAATTTTGGCCTCATAGATGTGTTCATTGTTTGTGAGTCTAAGCCCAGTAGGTTTTAGCCGAAGCCAATTGTATCGTCAAATAGATCAATTTAAGGAATGGTAGTTACATACATTATTCAAGCAGTGCATTCTGTTGAGACATAGAATTAGGATCATGTGAAAATATTCGACAGAAGTGGATTAGAATTCAAACACTACACTTACGCATAAGATTTGGTGGGTTCCAACCACCCCCACCCGAACAACCACTTGGTTAGGAATGTAATTGGCATCTAATAGGGCTACGAAGGGGGTTTTCTTTTATGTAATTGGTAAGTACATTATAATTAAATTTGAGGCCTTAGAATTGTCAAATCGGGATCTTGTACATCTGTTGTGTGCATGGATGCTTATATTCGTTAAAATGCATGGACACAACTCTACAGAAGAGTCTGAATGTGCACTATTGGGCACCAATATGTTGGTTATGGCAATGCACTGTCTTGTAAAAAGGAAAATACAAGATCTGAAGGATACATCGGACAATCTGACATCCACTAACCAGTGATTGCGATGGCGAGGCTTCCATGTAAAGTTATTTTTACCTAAAAGGAAATCAATTCACAATTACCTTATTAAGTTGAGATGGCTGAAAGTTCTTACATTTTGTTTGGGTAATTCAATGGGTATAATTTAATTATATCTTGTCCATATTTTTATCCTTTTCTTCTTGAAATATAATTACAAAAGCAATCATGTATGGACACATGCATATATGATGCATGCAATTTTGTAAGTACAACCATAAACACTGACAGTAGCAAATATAAGTATGCATAAATCTAAATTTATTTTTGTTTCCTCGATATCTAAGTCATCTAGGAGTCCTATTATTTTCTTGGGTAAGCAGAGTCCTATCATTTCCCTGTTCTGTATGTGCGATTGCATTGAATCATTCCCATATTCATGTGCCTATCTATGCAACATGGTTAATCAAAAAGGCAAGAAAGGGGTTAGAATCACTGAAGCACAGATATCCAAGAATTTGAAGAGCAGACTTATTCAAAAAAGGACTTATAAGGAACTGAAGTATGGATGTAGATCGGTTGCTTAAGGATTGGAACGTAGAAGCAAATTTTAATGGAAGAATATGGGTGGTATTGAACCCGAATGTATGGCATGTTTAGATTTTGGTGTCTAAAATCCAAGTAGTTTGCTGTTTTTGTAAGCTTATAGGTTCTTCCTTCTCTTGCTTTACCTTTTTTGTATATGGTGCCAACAATGAAGCTTCCAAGAAGATTTTATGGGCTGACTTGCTTCGTTTGAATAATAACATTGTTTATCCTTGGCTAATTCTTGGGGATTTCAACAAATGTCAAAGTTTAGAGGATAAGGTGGGCGGTAATGTTTTGTGGTCAAATGGGATGGGGGATTTCAATGATTTTTGTTTTGAAGCTAAGGTGGAAGATGTGGGTACTTCTGATATTTTGCTTCCTTGGTCTAACAGGGGTCTGTCCAATCCTATCTTTAGGGGGGTTGGTAAAGCTTTTTTGAACCAGTCGTGGTTCTCTCTTTATCCTGACACGGAGGCACAAGTTGTAAGCCCTAGGTTGTCCAACCATTGCCTAGTGATTGTGCATCTAAATTTGGCTGCACCAGCCCACAAATATTTCTTTATATTCTTTAGTTGCTGGTCTTGTCACCTGGACTTTGAATCCATTGTGTCCAACAGGTTTGGAGTAAGCATGTTGAGGGTATTATTATGTATAAAGTTGTGACTAAACTAAAATGGTTGAAGAAGGAATTGAGGGAGCTCAATGGCAGATTTTTTTCTAATATCCAGAGAGCTTATGATGCAAAGGTGAAGCTTTGGGATTGTCAAGAATTTAATTGTACGAACCCTTCAAATGCATTGTGGCAGGATGAGAAAAAATTGTACAAGGATTGTTACTTTTTAAGTGCAGTAGAGGAATCTTCTTTGAAGCAAAAGTCAAGAGTTACTCAATTGAAGTTGGGTGATTGGGATACAAAGTTTTCTTTCGATCATCGCAACAAAAATACCATAAGGATTCCATTAGTTCCTTGGTTAATAATTTAGGCCAGTGTTGTTCCTCTTTGGATGAAGTCAAAGAAGTGGCAATAAGTCTTTTTGAAAATTTATTGTAGGAACCTTAGTCTCCATCTCTTTTGTTTAATCAACTGGACTTTCTAGTGGTGAAGGAAGTTGATAGGGCAGATTGGAATTCTTTGGTTAACTTGTTTTTGATGAAGAAATAGTTGCTGCTTTAATATGATGGCCCAAGATAAGGCCTTGGGTCCAGATGGATACCATGTTATTCTGTTGTGCTTAGGACATTATTGGGAAGGATGTTTGTGGGGCAATTAAGGTTTTTTTTGCAATAGGTATATTATTGAAGTCAATTAATTCCACGACTATATCACTAGTGCCAAAGGTAGAAAATCCTTCGAGTTTGTTAGATTTTCAACCTATTTCTCATTGGAACACTCCTTACAAATACATATAAAAAATACTTGTAGAAAGATTGAAAATGGTTCTTCCCTACCTTGTTGGTAAGTAGCAAATGACATTTATTAAAGGTAGACGGACGTGGATAATGTTTTTCTAGCTCAAGAGCTTCTATATGGATATCATAAGGAAAATCTTGGGGCTAGATGTGCAATAAAAGTGGATTTAGATGCTTTCTCAAACAAGTGCTTGAGACAATGGATTTCCCTCCACAATTTATGAAATGGGTGATGCAATGCGTGAGTGTCCCAAAATTTTCTATGAACTTGAATGGAGAACCAGTTGCTTCCTTCCCCAACTCAAGGGGCCTTAGACAAGGGGACCCAATTTCTTGTACCTCTTTGTGTTGGTAATGGAGATCTTCTCATGTCTTGTGAGAGAAATGGGTAGTAAAGATGAGTTTTCATATCATTGGAGGTGTTGCAAAGAATGCCTTAACTGCTTATGCTTTGTCGATGATGTTTTGATCTTTTTTAAAGGTGACTTGTGGTCTTTCCGTTTGATGAAAGAAGCTGTTGATGAATTCTATCAGCTATTTGGCCTTAATGTTAGTCAAGAGAAGAGTTTTATTTTCCCTAGTGGTGTTTTGTAAGAGGTTAAGGTAGGTGTTGCGCAGTTATTGAATTTTGCTTATGGTTCCTTGCCCATTAAATATCTAGGAGTTCCTCTCTCCTCTTCAAAGCCTAAAGGTTTCTTGCCAATTTCTTATTGAGAGGTTTAGTGAATGGATTAACCATTGGTTGTGTAAAGCTCTCTCTTATGTTGGCTCGATCCAATTGTTTAAAAGCATCCTCTTCTTCTTATAGTTCTATTGGTCTTCTATTTTTATCTTGCCTAAATGTATCTTGAAAGTTTTTACTATGAAGATGAGATGGTTTCTATGGAATGGCAATGGCGAGTCTAAGGCCAGGGTTAAAGTAGATTGGGAATTAGTGGGTAGAAAATGGAGGGTGGACTTGGCATTATTGGCCTTATGGTGTGGAATAAAGTAGCCCAAGTCAAACATATTTGTATTTGTGTTTGGACGTGCATGGGGCTTTATGACCTAGCTGGGTTAGATTGAAGCTTTTAAAGGATAGGAACTTTGGTTCATTAAAATTCCTTCAAATTCATCTTGGTCTTCTAAAAAAATTCTATAGCTGAGACTGTTGACACAATCCTTGTTCAAATGGGAAGTTAGGAAGCGGAAACGCTATATCCTTATGGTATGATGTGTGGCATCCAAGGGGTACGTTAGTTTCTTGGTTAGATGAAAGATCGATTTACTCTTCTGGTTACCTCTTATGGTTACCCTAAGGAAGCTAGAGTTTGTTGTATCATTGTGAAGAAGTTTGGGATTGGCCAGTAGGGAATTTCTGGGAATCAATAAAGGAGGAATTTTGGGGCTACTTTATCCCTAAAGTGAATTACAAAGATAAGTTTGTTTGGATAATTTAAACCATTGAGGCAGCTATCTAGGCAGCAACGAAATCAAGTTTTATGGCATCATTTTGTTTGGAATTGGAAGCTAGTAACCAGATTTTTCATTTATTCTGTGGCTTATAACACAACAGAAGCTATACACACTAGATAAGTTGGTGCTGTGGGGAGTTACCACTCAAAATATTTGTTGTCTTTGCAACAGAGGAGAAGAATCACGTGACCATCTTTTTGTGAAATGTTCATTTGTGTAAGATGTTTGGAAAGCTTTAGGGGATACTTTCTTTGACCATGGGGTGCTTCCTACAAATGCAAACTTCATTGTGGACCTTTTAAACGCAGTTGGTCCTCTTTTAGCACCTAAATGGAAGCTTTTTACAGGTTTTGTGATTTACTATGTCTGGAAAGCAAGGAATGAAAGAAAATTAGGTCTTAACCCACGTGCTGTTTCAGATGTTATTTGTACCATATCCCCTTGTTTTTTTGCTAGTCATAGTGCTCTTTGGTTATATTGCCAAGATCTCAATCCTTACACCTTTTTTGTACCTTTTGAGGTGTTTTGCTTGAGTTCTTATGTCTTTTGTTTGAGCTTGTCTTTTGTATAGTGGGGGCTACCCATGCCTCTTCTCTTGGGGCTGATATCCTTTTCTTTGTATTGTTTTATTGGAAAACATATGAAAATTTAACATTTCGTCCAAAAACGTTGTGGAAATTAATTGAACAGGTCTCTCAATATATATATTTTTTTTTAATTTTTGCCTTTTCTCTATCATGCGGTCGGAGTCCTAATTGGTGTGTTCTTCTCTAAATACAACCAAAGGATTCCTTAAACCTAGATGCAATGAAGCCTTAGGCTAGTCAATGGTGTGTTTTGGAACGATGCTGACCCTTGGGATCATATTACCTCTATTTACCATCTTGATAGGGTATTCATAGATTGATGCTTAGCTAGGACTGTTGCTCTTTCAAATATATAAAAGGAAAAGTAAAGAGAGAAATTCAGGGACTTCTTTAAATACCGAGTATTGACTTGATAGTTGCCTTAATGGCTAAATGTAGTAGCATGGTGTTGTCTTAGCATCCATTTACAAAAGTTCAACTTCTTGCCTAGTTAGTGTATTTGATACGACTACAGTGGTGGGCCCAATTTCTTGGGTACATGTTAGGAAGCCTAAGGGGCTAACGGCTTCTATATCTCCTACTTCTGCTTGATTGGGCTACTTCATTAGTGTAGGAGAAGGATTGTAAATAAATAAGTGAGAATAATAATAATAACAATAAAGTGTTGATGTGGCAAGTGGAGTGTTGTAGTACTTGGGGAATAAGTAATGCTGAGTTGGCAAAAGGGCATCCTAAATACTTCCCACAAAATTGTTCCCTTTGAGTCGCTTCCTCTAAGTCTATGATTGAGGTTCTGAGCTTCTAGCTCACGTTAGCCCTAAATTTCTTATTTATTTTTCACTTCCATTGCTTCCTTAGATCAGAATTTTACTGTATGTTGGTTTGTGTGTTATCAAATTGGTATAAGAGCTTTATGAGTGAATCTGATATGACTCAAATGGAAAGTAGAGTGGAGGGACTGGAGAAGAAAGTTGAAGATATCCAAGATATCCAAGATGGGTTATCTGAGTTGCAGTAGTAGCTAACAGCTGTGAACTAAAGTCGGAAAACCTTCGAAGGGGATTTAAGGGGGTATGGCAGGAGTCAGAAAGCATTGGAGAATTCGGTCCACTTGGTTCAAGAGATGCTTAAAGAAGCACTTGGCAATCAAAAGGGAAAAACTATGGTGGCTGGTGGTGGAAGTTCTTTGCTTTCGCTGCGTGTAGTTGGAAATGGATCAGCAATGGGAGGTGGTGGTTTGTCCCATGTGCTGGAGCTAATTGGACCTTGGATAGGAGATCACCAACATTCGTAGTCCAATGTTGTTTTGGACATCTCCACGATAGTCGAGCAAATATGAAATTGGGCTTAATGAGGAGTATCAAAGTAATGCTGCAAGAATTACATTGCCAATCTTTGACCGGTTTGATCCAATTAATTGGATTGCTGCTCTGAGCAGCACTTTGAAGTTCATGACACTTGGGACGAGTGAAAGGTGGCTTTGGCCTCATCATGCACGAGAGGTAGATTGGTATATTGGCTTAGGACCATTAAATGACAAAATCTTAATTTGGATTGGGTTGGGTTCATGAAGCTTTGCTAAGAAGGTTTAATCAGATCACCTTGGAAAACCCCTTTATTAGCCTTTCTACTCTTCTGCAAGCATCTATTATCGAGCACTATGTGGATGAATGAACCTTTGTTGTCCCAAGCCCCGAATGTGACTTAGCTGTAAGTTTTGGGATGTTTTTTAGGGGTTTGAGAGAAGATATGAGAGCTTGGGTGCAAATGTTGAATCTCCCTATGCTTGCAGCAGCTATTGACCTAGCATCTGCCATGGAGCAAAAGTTTGAGTTAGAGATTTTCTTATCTCCACTTGCAAAGGGATAGGGTAGTGAGAGGTGGATGAGAAATACTTTGACTATGAGTCGAACAAACCCACAAGTACATACTATAGGAGCCTTATTACCTACCCCAAGGACACCAATTATTCACAGGGTGGTTAGTCTAAGGTTGCAAGATGGCAATGCCAATAGTGTAGTGGGGTGGACTTCTTTTCTGAAGCAGCTACATGTGTTCGACTAAGGGATATAGGGTGTGAGTTCATCATTCGCGGGGGTGTCCTCCAACTAGGGGTGCAACAACAGCTGCTCCTCACACGGCCAAAAACAGTTGACATACTCTGAGTATTTAGATACTAGAGCAAAGGGAATTTGTTTATGTTGTGATTAGTCTTTCAATGCAAACCACAAGTGCCCTAATAAGGCTTTGAGAGTACTAATGTTAGATGATGCAGCGGATGCTATAGAGGAGGATTGGGTGGTGGTGGATGGTATAGTAGAAGAGGCCCCTTGTGTTGAGGAAGGGATGGGTATAACAAAGATTTACTATTATCCCTAATGGCTCTAAGTGGCTTGAATGCCCAAAAGACCCTCAAATTCAAAGGTACTCTACTTTCCCATGATATTTCTATCCTAGTTGATAGTGGAGCCAGCCATAACTTTATCTCAAAAAGGTTGGTTGATGATTTACAACATTTTGTTGATCATGCTTCCTTGTTTCATGTCAAGTTGGGTGATGGACATGTTATAGAGTCTTGTGGAGTGTGTGCTGATGTGAATTTGCAGATTTGTGGCCATATATTTATTGTTGTTTGTTATGTTTTTGAGCTTGGAGGAGTTGACCTCATATTGGGAGTGAGCTAGTTGGAGTTGTTGGGTGAGGTGAAAATTGATTGGAAGCAGCTGGTGATGAAAATACCCTCGGGGCATGGGGAGAAAGTGTTACATGGTGATTTTTTGTTGTATCGCATGGAAGTTTCTTATCGGTCATTATGTAAGGCAGCAGAATTTGAGTTTGCGAGTGTGGTTTGGCAATTGCAACCTTGTGAGCTGGTGGAACAAAAAGAAGTTGGAAGGCTTACGGGTGGCTTCATTATTGGAGGAATTTTCTGAAGTCTTTGAGGAACCAAAAACTCTGCCGCCCTATTGAGAAACGGACCATAGAATTCCTCTCAAAGAAGGCATGGTTCCAATTAATATGAGGCCATATTGGTAAGCTAAAATATAGAAAGATGAAATTGAAAGACTTGTCAAAGAGATGCTGGTTGCTGGTATTATTCGGCCTAGTTTAAGCCCTTTCTCAAGTCTTGTAATTTTGGTAAAGAAAAAGAATGGGTCTTAGAAATTTTGTGTTAGCTATCATGTATTGAGTGAAGCTACGATACTAGATAATTATCTTATCTCGGTGATTGATGAACTTTTAGATGAATTAAATGGAGCTAGAATTTTTTCCAAAATTGATTCAAGAGTTGAATACCATCAAATTCTGGTCTTTTTAATATGACATTCCTAAAACTACATTTCGAACTCATTAAGGTCACTATAAATTTCTGGTGATGCTATTTGGCTTCACAAACACCATGGCAACATTTCAAGCTACCATGAATGAATTGTTTAGACCTTTCTTGTGTAAATTTGTGCTCGTATTTTTTGATGACATTTTGGTATTTATTGTAGATTTTTAAAAACGTTTGGAGCATGAGAGAGGTGTTATCTTTGTTCCAATCCCATCATTTTAAGACATATTGGAAAATGTGTTCATTTGGTGTTGCTACATTTGAATATTTGGGTCACATAATTTCCTTTGAGGGGGTGAGCATGGATCCAAGCAAAATGATGAGTGTTTTGAATTGGCTTATACCAGCTTCTCAAAAAGCAATGTAGGGATTTCTTGGGTTATTCAGGTATTAGAGAAATTTTTTTCGCAATTATGGCAAAATTGCTTGGCCTTTAATGGATCTTCTAAAGAGGGATGTTTTCCAATGGACAAATGAAGCTCTTCAAGCATTTCACACATTGCAGTAAGCATTAGCAGATGCACCTGTTCTTGCCATGCCTAATTCACTCAACCCTTCATTATTGAGTATGATGCATCAGAAAAGGGATTGGGGCCAGTACTAGTGCAAAACAACAAGCCTATAGCTTATTTTAGCTAGGCATTGAGTGATAAAAACCTTGGCCAAATCCACATATGAAAAAGAACTTAAGGCCTTGGTGCTTGCAATCCAACATTGGTGACCATATTTGTTGGGGAGGAGATTTGTGGTGGAAACTGGCCAAAGAAGTTTAAAATATCTTTTACAACAGCGAATTACTACTCTAGATCAGCAGAAATGGCTCTCCAAATTACTTGGTTACGATTTTTCTATTGAGTATAAGGCTGGTGCCATTAATTCTACAGCTGATTCTTTATCTTGCATACCAGAAGTCATGGATTTCTGTGGGATTTCAGGACCTATTTGGTCAGATTTGGAAGAAATTCAAGTTGATGCATTGCAAGATCCTATACTGGCAATGAAAGTGCGACACTTGTAAGAGGGGAAGGAAGCTGGTTGTGGTTTCCACCTTGAGAATAATACTTTATATTGATACAGAAAACTAGTAACACCTGCCAAGTCGCGTTGGGTGCCATTATTTCTCCAAGAATTTCACTCCACACCTGTTGGTGGGTATGCAGGATTCTTAAGGACATATAAAAGGTTGTCTTCCAACTTGTTCTGGTTCAGTATGCGGAAGGATGTAGCTACTTTCGTGGCCACTTGCGCTGTTTGCCAGTGCAATAAGTCTCAAACACTCATCCCAGCTGGTTTGTTAAATCTGCTATCGATTCCTTCAACTATTTGGGAGTATTTTTCTGTGGACTTTATCACAGGTGGTGGATTGCTTATTGAAATATGGGCATTTTCTCTTGCTAAAACGTCCTTACTTGGCTTGGACAGTGGCTGACTTGTTAGTTAAAGAAATTATCTGCTTGCATGGGGTTCCAAGAACAATAGTAAGTGATTAGGATCCTCCTTTTGTTAGTAAATTATAAGGTGAGCTTTTAAAGCTATGGGAACCCATTTTCATTATAGTACCTCTTACCATCCGGAGACAGATGGTCAAACGGAAGTGCTAAGCTATTGTTTGGAATGTTATTTGTGTTGCTTTGCATTTGAGAAACCCAAGACTTGGCTAATTTGTTGGCATGGGCTTAGTACTCATATCATATTTCTTATTATTTGATAGCCAGAATGACTTTGTTGGAGATTGTTTATGTCTCTAAGGAAATTGGTGATCTTCAGTTGCTTGAATCCTTAAAGGAAAGAGATGAGGTCTTGGCACTTTTGAGGCATCATTTGGAGCTTGCTCAGCTTTGAAATTGTCAATGGGCAAATAAACATCGTAGGGATGTTTCCTTTTCCGTAGGGGAATGGGTTTACCTTCGCCTCCGATCTGTTTCAAAATGCCAAGCATAAGTTGAAGCAAAGTGCCAAGTTGGAGCCGTAATATTATGGGCTGTTCCAAATTACTGAAAAGGTGGCTATGGTGGCTTACAAATTGCAGCTTCCCGAGGAGTGTCAAGAACAACCAGTGTTCCACGCCTCACTCTTGAAGCGCTTCATTGGGTCATCTCTTGTTACTTCTACACTTCCTCCTGATCTAGAAGCTGCCGAACAGCAGCTGCAATGCATTCCTCTCTTGATCCTAGGGTGTCACTTTTTTTCCCGCAATGGCCAGGACATTCCGCAACTCCTTGTGCACTGGCAAGGTGAAACTGCTGGAGATGCCTCCTGCATTGATACTGCTTCTTTTCAGCTTTAATATCCCACTTTTGTCCATGAGGGCAAGGACACTCTTCAAGGGGGTGGTATAGATACGACAAGGGTGGTTGGCCCAATTTCTCAGGTTTATGTCAGTAAGCCTAAGGGGTCAGCAGTTCGTATTTCTCCTACTTGTGCTTGATTGGTCTAAATTAGTAGTGTTGGAGAGGGGCTGTAAATAAATAAGCGAGAATAATAATAATAACAATAAAGTGCTGATGTGGCAAGTGGAGTATTGCAGTACTTAGGGAATAAGTAATGCTGAGTTGGCAAAAGGGCAGAATATATACTACTGGCAGTTGGTTAGAAGGGCATCCAGAATAATTCCCACAAAATTGTTCATGTTGAGTCACTTCCTCTGAGTCTATGACAGAGGTTCTGAGCTTTTAGCTTAGGTTAGCCAACAAACCCTAAATTTCTTCCTTATTTTTCACTTCCTCTGCTTCCTTAGATCAGAATTTTACCGTGTGTTGGTTTTGTGTGTTATCAGTATACATTTACAAAGAGTTAACTTCTTGCTGTGTTAGTGTGTCCCATTGTGATGTTGCTTGGTCTCTTGAGAGCACTGGAATAACTCAGCAGTAGTGTAATGGCAGTTCAGGTTAGCCAGATGGAGGCATTTGTTGAACAAAGAAAAATATAGTGACATTATTAATTTGTTCGTCTCTTTGACAGTAGACTGAAGAATTGGCCAGATGAGCTAGTGGAGATTGAAGAGTTAGAAATTTAGAACCCCACTTTCATTTCTTTTGTTTTTTTGTAATAATGTTTCTTTTGGTTTTGGTGATGGAGGTGTTGATATATGATGGACTGTGCTAAATTTATATGATTGTGTCAGGTCATTGATGGTTGTATGCCTCCTCTCACCTTTTTTTTTTCCCTCTTTTTTTTTGGCTGTGTTTTGATAATTATCTTGTCACATTGCATTGTTGATGCTCTTTTGGAAATAGCTGGTGACATTTAATTGCTTTATCTACTTTTGGGTATCTTTTAACTACTTATATTCTGTACAGAATGGAAACTTTAAAGAAGCATCTCCCTGTTTCTGGTCCTGATGGATTGACTGAACTGAAAAAAATTGCTGTGCGTTTTGAGGAAAAAATTTATACTGCCGCAACAAGTCAGGTATTTATCTGTTTGGAATTACTTGCTTGGTAAACCCACCTGCCTCAATCCAGCTCTGTAGTAATTGATTTTAGCTTCTTTGCAATTAGGCAGACTTTCAGTATAAAAGATAAGCCTTAAGAAGCAAATTATTATCATGTATGAAGAAAGGCATATCTGATGGCTTTATAGATTTGTATTGGAGAGCCTCTACCGATTTTGCATTAGTTTACAGCTATGCTCATGTAAGCAAAATCATTGTGTTCTTAATCATTGATTGAACTCTTTTGCTTAATATTTTTATTTTTAAATTATTTTAGCAAGATTACTTGAGGAAGATATCGCTAAAGATGCTCACGATGGAGACAAAGTCTCAAAATACAATTCCCAATTCCTTGCCTCCAAACCCTGGTGGGAGTAGTGGCAAGCCTCCTGAACAAGGTACAGTCTTGTCGCTGTGTCATTGTTCTTTCTTTTCTTTCATCGCTTTTAACTCAATAGATGAGTGACTGGTGGAGATATCCACATGAGGAGTCAAGAATGGTGAATGTGCCAACTTTTGCTTTCTGTGTATTAAATACGTGATTTTTTTATGTAATCCCTTTCCTATTACCTGTGTTACCTGTACTCTCCACGTTCATTCAGTGTACTGCTGTCGAATTCAGGTACAGCAGGGAAAAGTGACAGAGCCTATTTGCTTATAGATCTGAACATGTGTCCTTTTTATTTTTTTGAGTTCCAGTTTTGCAGCAACAAATTCCGAGTCAAAGCCCGTCGATTCCTAATTCATTAGTTCCCAGTCAGTCCCAAAATCGGCAGCAGCTTTTATCTCAAAATATGCAAAACAATATTCCTTCTGCTGCAGTTCAGGGCTCCACCAGCTTATCGTCCACATTGCCCCCTGTATCTGCATTGGGCCAGAATACCAACATGCAGAACATGTCAAATGTTTCGCAAAATTCAATTGGGAATCCTCTGGCACAAGGTTTAGCTTCCAATATGTTTGTCAATTCTCAAAGGCAGATGCCAGGAAGGCAACAAGTGGTTGGGCAACAGCAACAGCCACAAAATTCGCAGCACTACCTTATGCAGCAGCAGCTACAGCAGCAACTTATCAAGCAGAAGTTACAGCAGGGCAATATGTCCCATTCACTTTTGTCCTCTCAGATCCCCCAGCAGCAGCAGCAAATGCCACAACCACAGCAGAGTATGTTGCAGCCTAATCAGTTGCAGTCTCATCAGCAATCTCTTCTACAAACACCTTCAGTCATGCCGCCATCCACTATGCAACAAGCTCCCCCATCAAGTCTTCAACAAAATCAGCAGTCTTCTCTACAGCAATCGACACAATCTATGCTTCAGCAGCACATTAGGCAGCAACAACAGTCACAGGTGGCTGTTCACCCACAGCAGCCATCTCTATCGCAACAGCCAATGTTGACTTCACAACAACAGCAACCACAACTCGTTGGACAACAACCAAATATGCATCAGAATCAGTTGATGAATCAGCAAAACCCCATGGGGGATATGCAGCAGCAGCAGCAGAGATTGCTCAGCCAGCAAAACAATCTTCAGAGTCTTCAACTGCAACAGCAGCAGCAACAGTTAATGCCCCAGCAAAATAATCTACCTAATATTCACTCTCAACAATTGGCTTCTCAAACTAATGTCCCTGGATTGCATCAGCAGCAGCCACTGCTTGGGTCTCAAGCTGGTAGTACTAGCATGCCTGTAGGTCAGCATCCTGTTCATATGTTGCAGCAGCCAAAGGTTCCCATTCAACAGCAACTGCAACCAAGTGGATCGAACATTTTGCCCTCGCAAGGACAACAGTCACAGCCACAGCCAATGCAGCAACAAATGATGTCTCAGATTCAATCACAGCCTGCACAGTTGCAGCAGCAGGTGAATATGCAGCAACAAACAAATTCATATCAGCGTGATATGCAGCAACGGCTTCAGCCTTCAGGCTCATTAATGCAATCACAAAACCTGATGGATCAACAAAAGCAGTTATGCCAATCCCAAAGATCCCTTACAGAAGCTTCATCAAGTATGTATTTTTCTCCAATCAAGTTTGCTTCATACCCTTAAAATTAGGGATAATCTTAGAAGAAATCTTCAGTCTTAGGGCATTACATCCCTTACCTTAAAAGTTGACATTAGGCAGAAAAAATGATTTTATTTCCTGAAACCATGTATGCTTTTCATATACCATCACAAGTGCCTTGTTTACAAAGTTTGAGAAGCAAAGTTAAACAAGTCCTGGACAGGATAATTCCAATTCTGCCATGTAAATACTCTCCTTGTTCTTTGTAGTGCCAATGGACTCTGTTGGTCAGGCAGGACATGCTAATGGTGGCGACTGGCAAGAGGAAGTTTATCAGAAGGTAAACTATAGTTTACAGAAAGAACTTCTTGTTGCTTAGGTTGAGTTTGTAGGTCATTCAGTTTGTTGCTTTGTTAGTGATAAGAGTCGATGAAGTGGACTTAGGGTCTTCAATGAATTTACAATGAGTGATCATATGTTGCAGTAGTGAAAACAGAAGATTATGGATTTGGATGAGGATTTTATGAATAGATGGATAGCAGTAGCTATAAGAAGGATTTGAGCTACTGTTTTAGATTTGCTATAATTATGTTGCAAAATGTAGCGAGCTAGCTGAGATGGATGCATAGAAATTTGATGTGTAATGTTCTGTTTAATTTTGACATTCGAGTCACTAAGTTTCTGTCCAGTTAACATCTCTTTTATTGATTTACGTAGTACGGGATGCATCTGTTGTTATCAGGTGGTTCTTGATGTATTGACAAAGATTACTTTTCATTCTCAATATGTTTCATTAAGAATTGAATGAAGATCCCTATTTTCAAAGTTGGACTCTCCTTTGTTGACATTATCGTACTATTGAAATCACGGAAAATTTTAAATCATGGGGCCTTTTAGCTACTAAAGATACATGTGGGTAATATTTCTGAGTAACTATGCTTTGATGAAAATATAGATTAATGAAGCATTTGAAAGAAAGTTGGATATGAGTGCTTTATCTTATATTTGTATATGTAGCTTAAGTGGTGCAAATGATCAAAGAAGGGAGAAAATATTGTCTGGCTTCAGTATGTACTTGTGTAAAGTAGGTCATGAGATGGGGACATCTATATCTATTCTCATCATTTATCTTGGTCATTGAATTAATTTGTTTGTTCAACTAAGGATTGAGTGCTATTCTTTTTGTCTAAAATTTGCTACTTGTCCTTCTGCAGATAAAGTCCATGAAGGAAATGTATTTGCCTGAGATAAATGAAATGTACCAAAAGATTGCTACAAAATTACAGCAGGTATAATAGTAATCTAATTATCTTTTACCTTGATGTTTAAGTTGAAATACAAAATGTCCTTTTACTGTGTAGTCTTCTCTTTTACATTTCTAACAAAATCATTCTCTTCCCTTTCAGCATGACTCACTCCCTCAGCAACCTAAGTCAGATCAGCTTGAAAGGCTGAAAACATTTAGAACTATGCTGGAGAGAATCATATCATTTTTGAAAGTTCCAAAAAATGAAGTATTACCCACTTATAAGGAGAAGCTGGCCTCTTATGAGAGGCAGATAATAAATTTCATAAATACAAATAGGCCCAGAAAAAATCCTCCACTGCAGCCAGGGCAAGTTCAACAACCTATTCTTCCAATTCAACAGCAAGCTCAATCTCAAATGTCCCAAGTGCAACCACAGGAAAGTCAAATGAACTCCCAGATGCAGTCCATGAATTTGCCAGGGCCTGGAGGAGCTATCCAACAGAACAATATGGCAAACTTGCAGCATAGTTCTGTTTCTTCTATGCCTGGTGTTTCGAATGCACAGCAGAATATGATGACTTCAATACAGCCGAATTCCAACATGGATGCTGCACAAGGAAATGCAATGAACTCGCTGCAGCAAGTTACTGCAGGATCCATGCAGCAAAATGCCATTAGTGCTCCTCAACAGGTAAATGTGAACATGTCATCACAAAGTGGGGTAAACATGCTGCAGTCAAATATTTCTGGCCTTCAATCAAATCCCAATTTGCTTCAACATCAACATCCGAAACAGCAGCAGGAGCCGCAGATGCTGCAATCACAGCAGCTCAAGCAGCAATTACAGCAACGTCAAATTCAGCAACAGTTAATTCAAAAACAACAGCTTTTGCAGCAGCAGCGGCAGCAGCCGCAGCAGCAGCAGCAACAGTTGCACCAACAAGCGAAGCAGCAGCTTCCTGGCCAGTTGCAGACACATCCAATGCCACAACTTCATCAGATGAATGATGTAAATGAGATGAAAGTAAGACCGGGGATGGGTGTAAAACCAGGGGTTTTCCAGCAACATCATGCAGCAGGTCAACGATCTACATATCCACAGCAGCTGAAACCGGGGGCTTCATTTCCCATCTCTTCACCTCAGCTTCTCCAGACAGCATCTCCTCAGATACCTCAACATTCGTCTCCACAGATTGATCAGCAGAATCTGCTTTCATCCCTCACCAAAACAGGAACACCTCTGCAATCTGCAAGCTCACCTTTTGTTGTCCCATCTCCTGCAACACCTGCAGCTCCATCTCCTATGCCAGCTGACTCTGAGAAACCTATATCTGGTGTTACCTCTCTCGCTAACTCTGGAAATCTTGGTGGGCATCAACAGACGGCTGCAGCTCCAGCATCAGCACCAGCACCAGCACCAGCACCAGCACCATCCCTTGCTATTGGAACTCCTGGCATATCAGCCTCACCCTTGCTTGCAGAGTTCAGTGGCCCAGATGCTGCTCATGGGAATGCATCGGCAGCTCTTATTGGCAAGTCAAGTGCGTCTGAGCAACCTATTGAACGATTAATTAAAGCGGTTGGTTTCTGTAATTTTAGTGAGCTTTTCTCCAACCATATGCCTGAATCTTCAGCAAATATTCATTGATAAATAACCGTTTCCCTCTTTTCTTTCAGGTGAAATTAATGTCCTCTCAAGCTCTAACTTCTGCTGTTGGTGATATTGGCTCGGTTGTTAGCATGGTTGATAGAATAGCTGGGTCTGCTCCTGGAAATGGTTCCAGGGCTGCGGTTGGTGAGGATCTTGTGGCAATGACAAAGTGCCGTTTGCAAGCAAGAAATTTTGCAGTCCCTGATGGGACAAGTGGCAATAGGAAAATGAGGCGCTATACAAGTGCAATGCCCTTAAATGTTGCATCATCAGCCAGCAGTGTAAACGACAGTTTCAAGCAGTTAAATGGTGCAGAGACATCAGATTTGGAGTCAACAGCATCTTCGAGTATTAAGAGGCCAAGGGTTGAGGTATTCATTTAAGCCATGTATTTCATTCAATAGCTTATCAGTGGCACAAGCAATCTGAACTTTCACATTTTTTGTCCCCCCACTGATTATGGATGCAAGAGTTCAGTCTGACACATGAGTTACCATTTTCAGGCAAATCATACACTCCTTGAAGAAATAAGGGAAATTAATTATCGGCTAATAGATACGGTGGTTGATATTAGTAAGGAAGAAAGTGATCCCTCTGCTGCAGCAGTTGCCAATGAGGGAGGTGAAGGAGTTATCATCAAGTGCTCTTATAATGCTGTGTCTCTGAGCCCCAGCTTGAAATCACAATATACTTCAACGCAAATGGTGGGCTTCAGATAGTTATGTTTGAATGATATTTTGAGAAGTGATGAAATTCACAATACTTAAATTCCTTTCATGTAATCTTATGTGCAGTCACCAATACAGCCTTTGCGGCTGTTCATCCCCACAAATTATCCAAACTGCTCTCCTGTGCTTTTGGACAAGTTTCCTGTTGAAGTCAGGTGAGACAACTGATTGTTCATCTCTCCTTCATTGACTTGGCATAATATTTATAATTAATATTTGCCATCAGGATGGGGCTTTCTTATATGCCACCACCAAGTATTTTAATCACATTTTATGATGTGCTACGTCTTACAAGTTTGAAGAAGCAAAAATTTTCTGATGTTTATTTTATTTTTAAAAGTTGATTTGGAAGTGTCTTTCCTGAGACAATGTTCTGCCATCGGATCTCTAAACTCACATACTATGTGATGACAGCTGTTAGCAACTTTTTCACTCTTTCGTTTTCTTGTCGTCAATTTCTTAGGTGCACTAGGAAAATATGAATTTTTGGGCAAGTGACTGTTTTTAGTCACATCTTTACCATAGAAAAATAACTTGAATATGGCATTAGGGTTTCGAATTTTGAAATTGTCAAATTTTTGGGGTTGATATTCTTCCATTTTAATCTCAACTTTTGTGTGACTATCAATATGTTATGGCGGTAATTTCCGTCCACTTAGTTTCACGCCGCATTCTACCTCTATACCTTTTAGATGAGAAATTTTTCTGAGTGACTAGTGAGCTGCTCAAAACAGTCAATTTTTTATTTTTATCTTTTTTTTTTTGTTTGAACAGATCACTCTTGCCCTCTAATATGACAAAATCACGTTCACATGGCCGAATGGATTATGGCTGAATTGGCATAGTTATTGGAAAGGAGTGGAATAAAGCCATAATAAAACCTAATTACTTCATTGAGCTGGCTAAATGATTTTAAGGAATAAAAGTTGAATAGCTAAAAATTAACTAGAGTACTATTATACGTAATTAACTGTCTTGATTACATGATTATATTATATTTTATCATTTATAATTATAAAATTAATATAACAATTGAAACATATAATGATTATTAATTTTTATATTAATCTAATATGTTATGCATTATATCTTAGTAAAAATTATATAATTAGAACTACTGTGTTATGATAAATATATTAATAATCTATATCATAACAACATTATAATTGTAATAAAGTAACACTTGTAATTGATGGAAAAATAATTATAATTGTATTATATTATTTGGTTAATTATAATTGTGCTTTAAATTATCTTAATTACAGGATTAATATCTATTAAGTATTAAATATATAACAATTATTAGTTTTTATATTGAGATCATATTTTACATATCATTAGATATTATGTAACTACTTTATTATATTATGTTATACATTATTTATATCTGCAAATATCCAGATTTATCATATAATATGAAAATCTGAATAAAGTAATGTTTTTATTTTCTGATATAAGTATCATTACTTTAACAATATTATTATTATTGAATTTATAATATTTTTATTATAATTATATATAAAAATATTATAATATTTTAATATCATTATTATATTATCAACAGATATGTAATTATAAAATAAATATTTAAATTTAATATAAGTACATTATAAACATTACTTTTATTTATTATCTTGTACAATTATGGTTATTTATATCTATTATGACATAATTTTATAATTATTTATATTACATGATTGATATTTGTTTATGTAATATTATAATATCATTTTATATCTCATTACATTATAAATAGACTGTAATTATAAGTTAAGTATTGAAATTTGTTACATATATGTATTATATATGATTTTTATTTATTATCTTATATAATATTTTAATACATGTTATTATTTTTACTTATTAAGATATATATAATTTTTTGATTATGACAGCGCAATTTTTATTTGTTATAGCATTGATATTTATTTATGTAATATTATAATATCATATTGTATAGGCAATCATGAAAAGTGCCATGAATAGTCAAGCTACTTATGGGATCCGGCCATGAATCCCTATTTAACATTTTCTTTAATAGGGAATAAGGGGGAACATAATAGCGATTCCCCCAAGTGAGCATTTCATTAGGCACAGTTGTGAGTTTTGATACTGTTGTTGTCTTGCTGCCCCTCATCAAACACCAAGAGTTAGGCATTTGTTCCTGCTCTGTTGTAGTGTGGTTTTCTTTCATTTTTTAGCAAGGCAAACAAATGAGTTGCTGATATATTAATTGCTATCGTTTTAAGAAAAACTGAGATCCAATGAGAACTTTGCCTGTAGCTTCTGGTCTTTGACATCAAAAAATAAGGTTGTAATAACGAAAGGGTCATGTGAGAATTTGGTCCTAGCTAGTAGAATGAGAAAGACATGAAGCTATATTGCATATGCAATCAAAGGATTTGCCCCCAAAAAGTTTTAGATACTTTGCATATCGGGTGCCAATGAATGCCTTTGGTTTCGCTGGATTTGAACCATCTCCATGATGTTGTGTCTAACTGGAGAGAGTCTGATCCCAGTTTGAACCCTTCAGCTCTCCAATTCAGAAATATGTTTTGTGCTACCTTTTACTGATCACATTATTGCAGTGCTGTATTCATTATGCTTGATCTATCTGATTAATGTGCCAATTTTATGGAACCCTGTGCTTGCTTTCAACTGTTTATTCTATTATGTAAGATTGATAATATATGGATTCTCAATGTTGTCTCGTACATTTGAAATTTGATCTATTTTACTTCTTGTACAGCAAAGAGTATGAAGATCTCTCAACAAAGGCAAAGTTGCGGTTTAGTATATCGCTTCGAAGCCTTTCACAACCCATGTCTCTCAAGGATATAGCCAAGACTTGGGATAATTGTGCACGTAATGTAATTCTTGAGTATGCACAGCAGAGGGGTGGGGGAAGCTTCAGCTCGAAGTATGGAACGTGGGAGAACTGCTTGAGCGCGGCTTGATATGCATATATATTAATGTGGAGAAAATTACTATGGATATCATGGAGAATTCCATCATTGCTTTAGCAGGCCGTATTCTGGTAGATTTTTGGGCACTTGGAAGGTACATAAATAACGAGGTCTATGAAGTTTTCATCTTTCTTGGGTTTAATATAATGTGACTTGTTTTTGGTTAAATGTTAGATTGGGATTAGATTATATGACAAGTGCACTCTGGGTTGGACTTTTTGCCTACAATATATGTTGTTTTATGCCTTTGCATCATTATGCTTCAGTTTTTCCAAGTCTCTCGTTAGTTTATTCATTGTATGTTTTATGACTATCTCATATATTCTTGATTGTGATTGAAGCTCTCCAATAGCATTCCTTTTAGATGTTTTTCTTCTACATTCATACATTTTCAATTATGCTGATATATATATATATATATTGACACTAAAAATATTGCTATGGAAACCACAGCCATTACATCTGAACTTTGTTCCCCACCTAGTCTTGTTTTTGACTTACTCAACACGGATTGTGTGGGGTTTAAACACGATGAGGAAAAAAAAAAAAAGTGTAAGAAAATAATTAAGAGTTTTATTTACCTTTGTGTATTTTTTTAGGGCTTCATTTTTCTCAAGTATAATTAAGAGTGTAGCCGTGCATGGCCATGCGCAAGGACTCAAGGGAAAATAAAATATTCCTCAATCCCAAATCTAGGTATAATTATACAAAATAGAGTCCTAGCATAACTAGGAAATCAGTGCTTTCAGTTAGAATTTTCGTCCAAGCTTTGAAACGTAAACCTCGATTGATTCGTGTACTAAAATTGCACATTAAAGATTGATCTGGAAGGTCGACGGTACATGTGCAAAAACGTTGAGCCTGATATTAACCTTGTTGCGGTTAGTATTTCTCAAAATTCAAAACTAAACTTTTATAGCATCTTGAATCCTAGAGTTGGAGCTCGAATGTGAGAGTTATGCCCAATTTAAGGACCAATGTTGGAACTGTCCAAAATGGTCAAAATATCTTCATTTTGCACTTGATGCCAACATTTGCATCCTAAATCAAGATATAAGAATAATGAGTATACTTTGGCATAAAATAGATGTAAAAGACATTTTAAGGGTGGAAAACATGGCATTTTGCATCCTTATCATCAAATGCCCTAAAAAGAAATATTAAGCAAAACACGTGCACATATGCATACATAAGTGCACATGCACATATACATACTTGTATACGCACACGTACGCGTGTGCGCTCGCACACACATAGAGGTGTTCATCGAGCAAACAAATTGTGGCTTTTTTTTTTTTCTTTTGCCAAATTTCTTTTTATTAAAAATAACTTGTGGATTGTTCATTTTTTTTAAATAAATCTAAAATTTTATATTGTTACTCATAAATAAAAATTTTTATTGTCGGTTTAGTTTTTTTTTTTTTTTATTCCAAAATAATTCATTAGAACCATCTAAGCATAAATATATGATATTATGTTATATATAGTATAATATATAGTATATATATATTGTAGTGTATATATATAGTATGTTAATTATTATATATTACATATACTATATACATATTTGCATTATATAGTATACTATATATTATGTATAGCATATATATAATATATTATATATTATTTATATATATTTTTTTTAATTTTTAGGAATAGCTCAGCTTTGAATCATTGAGTCAAACCGCCAATTTAAGAGTATTTCGACCTGTCAGGTTAATAATCTACCAACCTAGCAAGTTGCGATAGTTGAATTGCTTAGGCTCTTAGGTCCTGGTGGTTCACTTGCTGATTCAAGCTCCTTTAAGGCGAGTTTGAGCTGATTTACGATTCGAAACTATATTTTACTTAGGTCTACATACAAAAAGACAGATACATAAATATGTATAAACACACACATGTGTGTGCACGCACACATACACACACACACACATATTTCCTCTGATAATTATAGATAAGACTTTAAACAATTTAGAGTCAAAATGATACAATTTTTTACTTTTGCTTGAGCTCTAATTGTCAACTCAAAATGGTATTCAACAGGTTTGAGTTCTACTTAATTAAGATTGTTAATCCTCAATTTATTTAAAACATATTTTTATTCTCATTAAAATAGTATTCATATTTAAACTTGACTTTAACTCAACTACTATATAAGTTTGACTCAAGTTAACCTGGTGAGATATCATGAAAGCTGAGTTCAACTTCATAAACTATTCAAGTAGTTTATATTCTTGCTTGATTTGTTCATTGTCCAATAACACTCGGGTAAACTTTGTATCAAACAAGTAGTTTGCAAAGTAGGTTCGGTTTATTTATACTCCTTGTCGTATAAGTATGGCTCCGTGGAAGGTGCAACCGGCAATACAAACGAATTTTGATATTAGTAGCACATTTATGCATAGAAGCCTTCTTGTAAAGGAACTTGGTTAAACTTGGGGCATAAAGCTACTATTGTACAACGTGAATCTGTTCATTCGTGTCCTTGTCTAACAACTCTGATTGTTTGTGTGCATCCATGTTCATAAAGCGTAAAAAAAAAAAAAAAAACTCAAAGGGAAAATGTGTAGCTTCTTATGGCCAATTTTCTTGAATGAAGAGAGTAGCATGTTTGGATAGGATTTATTAAAGGTCTAAAATGGAAAAAGGGGAATGCTAGAGAAAAGTTTCCTCATAATTAAATACATTTCAATTATGGGTTAATGGCAAAAACATATTTAAAGATTATTAGTTAAGTATGGATATAACTAATTAAACTCCTAAAAGGCTACTTCGTATTCTCAAAACTTTTAGTAATATGCATATACCCACTAAGAGGACCAAGATAGCACATGTTTTAGGGCCTTTGTAATTTTTCTCTAAAACATCATGAAAATGTGAAAAATCTATCGGTCAATAGTTTTGAAAGTGGGTATTTTCGATGTTCTTTCAATTACATCAGAGAATGTAATCAGCAACGGATATGTTAATAGCACAAAGGACTCAGTTTTAATTATTATTAAAAAGGTCCATGTAGCAATATGCCAAAGTAATAAGAAGAAATCAAAGGACACAAAGAAGAGGATCGAACTAATCATTAGCTTGACAAAAAAAAAAAAAGTATATTAGATGACAAAAAGCTAATTAATACAGAATGGATAATCATAGGCCAACGTGCAAAATATATTCAGGACAAAGGTAAAAATAAGATCAGAATATTGGGACCCTTTTATAACCTTTAAGATTTTGCGGTTAGATTATATGTACCTTTTGCATATCCTCTGTCCTCTGATTTAAATAAAGGGGTACTAAGGCTGGGGATAGCGTGTAGGGTTACATCCCACCAGCCTTATGAAAGGAATGTTATGCTACAGCAACATTTAATACCAGAATAAATTAGAAATCACATTTCGTGTAACACATGACCTTACTTAAAATGTAAAAGAAAGAATATTAAATGTAATCGCTTGTTTGAAAAATAAAAATGATAATTAGGCTGTTGTATTTCTATGGTAAAAATACTGATTTTTCAATACGATAAGTTAAATTCGATTTTTCTTTTGCTAAAGTTATCATATATAATAATTGGTAAAAAATAAAAAAAGTGAAAATAACGACAAAGAGCAGGAAATTTTATGTCGGAGTTCTTGTTTTACAATAATGCCATATGTACCAACTTGATAGCATGATTCCATGAAGGTAAAATTATTAAAAAGTGATGTGCTTTGGGATTTTTTCGAAAATTTATCCGTGTTTTATTTTTAATAAAGAGGTAACTTTATGTTATTTAATTTTTTGTTAGTGATAAATAACGGTACATGTCAATTTTTTATTGGTTTGTAAATATTTAATTTATAAAAAAATTAATAATATTTATTTATATAATTTCATAAAATATAAAAAAAAAGAAAAGGAAAAGCGAGGAAAAAGTAAAAACTTACATCCACTTAAGACCCCATATTCTGATGGCATTAGCCACCACCCTACCTTAGGGTGGTGAAAAAAAAAAAAAAAAAGAAATTAACAAAACCTACGAGTCGTGATCTACCATAATAGGTGGGTTATGCCATCCCGACATAGTAATACGTGACTTGCCACCTATAAATTAAAAAAAGAAAGGAAATTTGATAAAACCCTAGATGACTTGGAAGGATTTTTCTTGTTAATTATCAAACAATTACTATTTATAAATCTAGTATGGAGCTAATAATTTTCATTTCACATCTTATGGAAAACTCTTTTCACTTTACTTAGCTATATCCCTTTCTAGAGGTAGTTTAGTGATAAGTTCTACAGGAACTTGACAATCCTATTTAGTCAAATACCTAGCAATAAACTCATACGTTCCTTTATTATAGTATTTTTGAATAAATTCATAGATAATAACCTAAATATTTTCCTATTAATGATATCAATATTGAGAATAGTGATGATATTGATCATAATCTTAATTCGAAGCTAAAGCTTCTAGCTATGATGAATGTATAGACTATGAAAATGATGCTGGAATTAGATTGATTTTTTGAATTTTTTAGTGGTGAGTACCTGCATTGGAAGCTCTTGGGCTACCTTAAAGCCTGGGAGTGGTTGGAAAAAAAAAAAACTAATAAGGTTTAGGTAGATTTTTCTTTTTTCTTTTTTCCTTTTCTTTCTTTCTCTTCTTTTTTTTTTTTACAGTTTATTTTATCATTTTAAATAAATTTATTGAATTAAATCTTTTCAATTGCATTATTTTATAAATTAAATAATTTTGACTAATCAAAACCTAATATGTGTCCCATAATTAATATCAACACTAAGTATTAAAGCATAGATTCACTTTTTATTAAAAAGTAAAACACAGGTAGCCCCTTTACAAAATGACCAAAGGAAAAAAATACATGTTACCTTTTTGTAATTTTCCTGATAGAGTTTTCACATTTCTTAGAAGCTAATGTTACAAATGAGGAGGATGAGACACTTACTTATAATGCTTTGGGCTTTGGAGGGCTTAGGCCAGATTAGACTTAAGTCTTTACAGATTTATTTGATCAATAAGTGTTTGTCGTGCTATCTTATGAAGATAGTAAATTTGATAAGTAAAAATTCAATTAGGTATGACATTTAATGAATTCAAACTTTATGTATAAAATTCAATAAGCAAAATTTTAGTTGGACATTAATATTTTGAAATTTCTTGTATTGAATTGAAAAAAGTACATAAAATTTAGATAGTAGTTGTAACATTATCTCAATGGGAGGGGAAGTATCTAACGTGGTAAGAACAAATAAAAATAGCATAATTAAAGTTCTATCTTTAATAAATAAAAGGAAAAGATAAGAGCTACTAAAACTAAGTCTTCAAGAAAGGAATATAATATATTCGTCACAGGCATTTACATCCCCATTGCTGAAATAGTATCACAATGTATTATAATGTTTCCCCACAAAGAATTAATTAATCACATACCAAATTTCTCATAGTCTGTAATTTGAGTGCAAATTTAATATATTCTTCATGGGTATTTACATCGCCATTACTGAGTTAGTATCACAAGGTATTATAATGTTTCCCTACAAAGAATTAATTGATCACATACCAAATTCCTCATAGTCTATAATTTGAGTGCAAATCTATTATTATAATTCACAATATTTGAATGGTATGAGCCTAAATTTATTATTATATATAAATTATACATAAGTTCTATTATCTAGTTATTGGCATTTAGACCGAACTACATGTGTTCCTTATAATGAACTAAAGGTGGTCTATCAAACATTTATATACATAATTATAAAAGAAAAAGAGAGAAGAAAAAATTTCCACAGGAGCATGTAGGATAAAGTAACGTTTACATTGGGGAAATCTAACCTATATTTCCAATCTTTACTCTTACATGCAATTGATTACAATGACATTTCACAATTAATTTATTATATACTCGATATTGTTAAATTTGCACACGTATTATTGTGAATGTAGCACTCTTACCACCTTGTTTGATTTAAAGCTTTTATAGTATAGCGGAAATAAAGAAAACTCTTTTTTGTAACTTAACCTTTTCAATGCAATAGACAACATATATTGAACAACTTGAAGTTATTATTTTTATTTTTAATTTTGAGCATGCATATGGTGGGTGTGTCCCCTAGCAGATCTTCGCCTTTCTAACCACTAGATTTTCTGTAGAGTACATAATTAATACCAAAAAGCTTGAGGTGTTAGTTTTCCAGTACATAAAGATTTAAGGGCTCCAATTGACTGGACCAATTTATAAAGCTTACATGCGCTGTTAGATGAGTCCAGTGATTGTTTGTTTCATGTGTCATACATTTAATTAGTGTAGGATGTGTCTAAACAGAAAATTCGAATACTAATCAGGTGACAAACGATGATGAAAACGTCCCTTGCATTTATCTCGTTGAAAGGGCAAGGTAGATGTCTTCTACAACTCGATCAAAGGAAGAAATATATTCTTTAATTTAATTAAAGGTAAAGACAAGTAGCAACTAAAACTAAATCTTTTAAGGAAAGAACAATAATATATTCTCCAAAGTGGTGAGCTTGGACATCTTTGTTTTTGTATAAATACCACAAGGAAGTTTTATGTCTCTATCCACCCAAAAGATTTAAATACCAAATATATTATTATCCCTAACTTAACTCGAGTGCTGAAAGATACAAGCGTCTACAAAAACTTAACCGAGTTTTTTTAATTTTTTTTTTTTTTTAATACATGGGAGGTCCGCCTAGGTGTTGTACTCAGCATGTCAATACAAATCTTTCTTTTCCTCTTTGGGCCTCGAAGGAAGACTTTCATCATCGCTTTGGATCACGATACCGATTTGGTGCGCGTATATGTCTGCTGATGCAGTGGCGACTTTTTCACTAGGTGTTCTTGCCCAAAATAGAGGAGAATTATGCAGCGAGGAGCCACTGCGCATGCAAAACCATCAACTATGGGTACCGTTCCTGATTTTGCATCTTGGAGGACCAGACACCACTCCTTAGAAGACAATAAGCTATGGTCGAGACACCTGCTCGATCTAGTTATTCAAGTAGCGGTGGCTCTCTATGCTGTCATTAAGTCCTGGAACAACCATAATCCTCTTTCCTATTTGGTAATTCCCATATTTGTACCGGGATTCGTCAGATAGTGTGAGAGGATATGATTCTCAAATCTGCAACACTGGAACAAATAAATGATCGTTTTTTTTCTGAGCGGTGTTTATCTGAACCAACAGGTACTGATCTTGATGAAGTTCTCCTCCGAACTGACCCTCCCCTTTGCACATAGGTTACCACCATTTGAATCTGTTGCACATAAATTGATCTGTCAGCCGGCGAAGGAAAGTGAGAGTCCGGTGCAGGAAAGTAAAGCGTAAAGCGTGTGCTTGGAAAGTATGATCGTGATGATCGTTTGCGGAGATTTCATTGGAGCTCGAGCATAACTGATAATTTCGAGCGGACCCTATTCATATGGCACATTGCTACTACCCTTTGTTACTATTCCGATGAAAGAAGGCAAGTCCTTGCAGGTGATAGAAGAGTCCGCTCCAGTCGCAATGGAAGTCGAAACATTTCAGACTATTTGATGTATCTGGCACGCTTTCATCCCAAACTGCTACCTGCAGGAAATTACAAGCACATTTACGAACAGGTGGTTCGTAATGCCACTCGTTTTAATTTAAAGAGCATGGGTCATCATTGTGAGAGAGTAGTTGAAGACGCAAGGTCTCATGGTCTAGGCTTCCCCGACTGAAGGTTTGAGCTGGTACTAGCAACTAGGTTGGTAACCATGGGAGCCAAACTAGCAGCGTTGTTGCAGGACTCCTTCGGGATGTACGATCAGCAACTAACAGTGAAATGGGAGATGATAAGCGAAGTTTGGGGGCATATGCTTTTATATGCTGCCAGCCAGAATAGATGGGAACAACATGGGCAACAACTTAAACGAGGTGGAGAACTCATTACGCATGTTGCAGTTTTAATGGCACATGCATTCCTAACTGACCAGCAGGCCGAATTAGTTCTGTCATGTCACCTTTTTCTTTAGGTTGCGGTTATTTTCTCCTGATTTTTCTTAATTTAAAAACCAATTGTTGAGATTGTTTAGAATTTTGAAATACTCTATAATATTATTATTTTTCTTATAATTTCAACCATTAACTATACTTAACAATATTTTAAGGAAGAAAAATTGAGAAAAATATAGAAAAAGTAAATTGAGATAATCAATTTCTTATTTTTTATCTTTAGAATGTATCATTCTTACTCATTAGTAATAATATGTATATATTTTTCTTCATATCTCATATTCATTAGTTACTTATCAATGTTATTATAAATGGTTGACTGATTTGATAAATTGATTAAAGTTATAGTTTTTAATGATTCAATGAGGATAAATACAATAGCAATTTTGTAGAGTGAAGAGTTAAATTTGATATATTTAATAATTAAACGAATATAAAATATTCAATGGGACCTTCCCAGAGTGAAATTGAATTTAAAACAAGTTTCTTAGGTAAAATGATATATGCATATAATTAAAAATACATAAATTGACTAAAATGACATTTGCATAGTAATGCCACATTGTATAGTAGTGTGTATGCGTATAGTTATAGCTATGTCTCACTTGCAAGATGTGACATAAACATGATAATTTGATAATATTTTTTATTTAATTAGTAATTATGTTATATCTATTAAATTTAATGTTAAGTTTCAATAGGCTATTTTAAGCTCAAGCTCCTAAGACCCAATCTAAGTGTAAGGTTAAGTGCCTTAGCCTACTCGTATACCTCAAGCAACTCCTTCGTATAAAGAGCTAGCCTCATCAAGTAAGCTCAAGCCCATTGTATGCAACTAACTTGGGCCATCAAGCACTCTTACGATACCGGCATCTTGTCTTGCTTAGACAACATAAGCTATCATGACTCTTACTCGGTTACCCCAAGCACCTAAGTCCCTTAAGCACCTTGGGTTCCTCAAACATCTCTGCCCGACCCCATCTAGCCAAGGTCACCTTCTTCCTCTTAGGCATACAATGGGAGATCAACACATAGCTTGGAGCCTCGTAAGTGCTTCTACCTAGCAACATCCTTGTCCCTTTCTCTCTTTTCCTCTCTCTCTTCATTAATTATCCTCTAACGTCCGTGGTATGGCCAGTACACCCAATGGCCCTAGATATGTCATCATCCCAAGTTTCAGACGTGGCTATTAGCATGTTTATGGTCAACTAAGATACAAAGCTGTTATGTCCCTCTTGTAATACATGTCTCTTACAAATAGTGATCACGACCGAGCCCTAGGATGATACGTGTCCTTGGTAGGTAAACTCCTTAGCCTATAAATAGGGCAAGGAGCCAAAGGTACAGGATCCTTTCTCTCCTTTTTAAATTCTCTCCGTTCCTAAGCATGTTAAGCATTCCTAAAAGTTCTCTTAAACACACATGCAAACATTCAAACATACCTCCTATTCCCCTTACAATCTCTCCATGCTAACTTAAGTATCGAAGGGCCTTCGTGAACAAAACCACAGGATGTTTTTTGCAAGTTGATCATTGAGTAAAGAGCACGTGATATTTGGAGCAACTCACATCCAATCCACTTTGGTTCTCACAACCAACATTTGGCCGCTATCGTTATTAGCAAATCCACCCAAGATGGTGAGAAGTAGGAGTACTAATCCTTATGCTTCTCAACAAGCTGATTGTGGCAGGTCATCACCACCACTACGACTACCACCACCACAAAGCTTACCCACTCCATTAGCTACAAGCACCGAAGCCTATGAAATGGAGCAACTTAGGGTGATGTTTCATCAGGTTATTGAGGAAAGTCAAAGGACTCAAGAATTAAACATTGCCCTCCATAGGGAAGTGGTTGCTTTGAAAAAAGCATAGGAAAAACACTAATAAGACTAAGCAACAATCAGCTCATTTACATGACCAAGTAAACAAAGCGTAACACCTATCGCAAACCATGTATGCCTATACGAGCGGGTTCAACTTGATTGGCATCCTCTTGAAGACTTGTGTGATCAATTGAGCAACAACCATTGCAAGGCACATATGTTAAGTAAGCAATTTGGCATGAGTAGAGTACTTAAGGAGATTTCTCCAAGATGCTCATAGAAACCACTTGAGGACATGAATGATCAAGAGTTAGATGAACATATTCATCGTACATACAGCATACACAAGCAAAAAAAAGGTTGAATCCTCAGCTTACGTTACGTGACCAACTATAGTAGAAAGCCCTTTTGTACCTATCATACTCAAGGAGAGGTATTGAGCTCCTGCTCATGAGCACTTAAAATAGCTTTAGTGACCCTAATGATCACCTCGTACACATCTACACAATAATGAACCTCTATAACTTCTCAGATGCCATCATGTGTAAAGCCTTTCTTAGTACACTCATGAAGGTTACACTCCTTTGGTTCAATACTTTGCTAGATAGCTCGATCAATTACTTTGATGAGCTGGCTACAAAGTTCCAACAGTGCTTCCTTAGCTCAAAGTTGTTGTGTAAGGACTCCTCTATGCTATACAGCATCAAAATGGCCCAACAAGACGTTATGAACCTATTTAGAGCGATTCAACCAAGTAAAGCTTTAAGTTTTGAAGTTGGACACAAGGGTCACACTCCAGGCCCTCATTACATGAGTCCACCCTAATGGCAATCTATTCAAGGCCATTATACTCAATTGCTGGAAGTTACTTAATGAATTCATACATATGGCGGAGAAGTATGTAGCTTAAGAGGATGCTATAAGGGCGAGGTTAGAGACCAACCATGATAGGTGCAACTCTATCAAGGATTGCCTCAAACTGAAGGATATCAAGCTAAACTCTTCCTCTAGGGAATGCCAAGAGAGGCAAAAGCAAAAGTTCATAGATTACGAGAACTATACCCTCCAACCCCCCTTCGAATTGCCCTTTGGGCAAGGTGCTTTATGAGGTTAAGGGGCAAATCCCCTAACCCCCATAAGTAAAAGAAACATCGAAGGCCATAGGATTTGGCAAATTATATGATTACCACAACGTGTGCAGGCATAATACCAATGAGTATTGCCATTTGATGAATGCGATCGAAGGCCTTGTTCATAAGGTTACACTAACCATCTCATAGTTGATGAGAGAAACTAGATCTAGCGACCTACTTAGCATCGAAGGATTAAGTAATCGCAATAACAACAGCAGTAGTAGTAACAATGAGAAGGCCTCTTCAATGAGTGGTAATGTTGGGGTAGGAGGGGTTAAGTCAATACCATCTTTAGCAGCCTTGGAGTTAGAGGAGCAGCCTCTTCCTCATCAATCAAGTACAAAGTCCTTGTCCGAGGAAAGAAGGGCAAAATCGATACCACATTCACCTTTTCCATCAAGGATAAGGAAAGCGTTGAATATCTGTACAACGATGCCTCGGTCATAAATGTAGAGATTAGGTACTTCAATGTCCCAAATACATTTGCCAATAGTGGTAGCTTGGCGGATATTGTCTTTTATCATGCTTGCAAGCAAATGAAAGACCAACTCAAGGAGCCACTGCAACCATATAGACACAACCTCACTAGCTTAAGAAGCAGCAAACCTATGCTGAACAAAAGGTTCATTACCCTTCTTGTCCAACTAGGTTACGATGAGCACATTATCACATAATTAATTGATTTTGTGGTCATTGACCACTGGTCCCCATACAATGCTATACTAGGGTGACCGAACATGACTGAATTTGACATGTTGATAAATCAAAGGTGCCTTAAGGTGAAGTTTCCTACACCAACCGAAGTCAGTGAAGCACAAGGCGATCAAAAGCTATCTAAAGCGCTCTATCTTAAGGCAGAGTCTCAAGATAATGTCATGCACATAGAATTAAGGCCAAAAGAAAGGCTAACCTTACGAGGAGAGCTGACCAAGAAGACTGAGGAAATAGAGCTTGGGAGCAGCTTCGGGCTAACTATACCAAAAGGACATTGCTACCTTAAGAAGAAAGAGACTAGCTTGTTGATTTCCTTTGTACTAACATTGATGTATTCGCATCACGCCCCATAGACATGTTAGGAATTATTGACATCCTCGAGGTAATGCATCACCTCTACGTAAATCCAAAGGTTTAGCTTGTCAAGCAAAAGAAAAGACATTTTGTACTTGAGCGGAAAGCCATAATCGAGCGAGCGGTGCAAAAGCTGCTACGAGATGGGTTCGTTAGGGAAGAGCGCTACCCTACATGGTTAGCAAATAGTGTTCTTGCAAAAAAGTCCAACGGTAAGTAGCACATGTGCATGTCCCTTACTTAGGATTGACCATCTCATCGATTTGATGTTAGGCCATGCCATGCTCAATTTTATAGACACCTTATTGGGTTATAATTAGATCCACATGGCCCCTAAAGATGAGATTCACACCTCATTTGTCACTTATAGCTATAAGGTCGGGCCCTTCGGCTTGAAGAATGCAGAGGCAACATATTAAAGGTTGTTAAAGACCATCTTCAAGCCTTAGCCCGGATGAAACATCGAAGTCTACATTGATAATATGATCATCAAGAGTAAGGAATGAAGGGACCATGTGTAAGAATTACGTAAGACCTTCGAGACTCTTCTTATATACCAAATAAAGCTCAATCTCAAAAGTGCATCTTTGGGTGGCTTAGGGCAAGTTCCTAAGATTCATAGTCATGGGGTGTGGCATTGAAGTCAATCACGATAAGATAAAGACCGTCCGTGACATGCAAGCCCCTTGAACCATCAAAAAAGACCAATGACTTATAAGTAGAGTTGCATGCTTAACCACTTCATGTCTAGAAGTGTTGATAAATGTTCCAAGTTCCTTAAGCTACTAAAGAACTTAATGGAGTTCAACTGGATCGAATAATGCCAAGCTACTTTCTACAAGCTCAAGTAATTCTTAAAACCTCGGAGAAGAGATTTATTATACTTAGCTATTAGTGATTGAGCACTCTCTTCTATGCTCCTTCAAACAAACGGATGCGAACACAAACTAGTATACTATATCGGCTACATCTTATAATGCTTAGAGACCAAGGATAATTGGGGGGGGAAATTTGCTTTAGTCGTAGTGATCTTTGCAAGGAAACTGAAGCCATACTTCTAAGCACATTTGATAGTCATCCTCACCAACCAGTTACTATAGACCATCCTACAGGAGCTAGATGCCTTGGATCGTATGGTCAAATATTTCTTGGAGCTTAACATTTATGGCATGTAGTTTTGCCGAAGGCAAGCAATTAAGGAACAAGTCCTTATAGACTTCGTGGCCAAATACAATGGAGAAGAGGAAGCACCAAAAGACGTAGACATACTGGTATGGACTCTACATATCGAGGGATCCTCCACTTGATCGCATGTGCACACAAGTCGATCATTGGGGTAGGGAGATGGGGAGAGGGAAAAGGTGGGAGCAAGCATAGTGTTGCAAGGACCTTATGGTACTATGGTCCTATATGCACTTAAGTTTGGGTTTCCAATGAGCAACAATGAGGCCGAGTATAAAGCACTCATCACTGGCTTGAAGAAAACAACAAACATTAGTGTAGAGAAGTTAGATGTCCACCAAACTCCATACTCGTGGTGCAACAAGTGAGGGGGAATACAAGACTAAGGGAGAGATGATGGAAAAGTACCTCTAAACAGTCTAAAGTCTCATTTCGAGCTTTACCTCATGGAAAATAAACAAGACTCCTCAAGTAAAGAACTCCGAGGCAAATAGTTTATTGAAACTTATGTTAGTAGTTATTTCAATAGCACACGATAGTGATAAGTTGCTCTTCATTCAAGAACTTCGCAAACACACCATTTAAGAGCCACAACATGAGATACTAAGGATCTGACCTTCATAAGTTGAGCCTTGTTAAATGAACCTAAAAGTGAGCATCCGAAGTTTGAAGCATTGTTTGACGATAGGATTGAGGCTAAGAGATTGGCCTACGCTACGGTAAACTACACACTCATTAACAATGTCTTGTATCACTATAGACATAGTGTACCACTTATCTAATGCCTTAGGCCCGAAGAGGGCATCTATGCCCTTGAAGAGCTCTATGTTGAGATCTGCAGCAACTACATCCAAGCCCAAGCTTTATACATTAGAGCTCTTAGCCTTAGCTACTACTGGGCAACTATGAAGGAAGATGTGAAGGCCGTGGTTCAGATGTACCATAAGTGCTAGAAGCATGTGCCCATTAGTCATGCCTTAAGCACCGATCTTCATCCCATGACGAGCCCATGACTCTTTACCTAGTAGTGCTTGAACGTCCTTGGACACATTCTTAAAGTGTTTGGGGTTCATCAATTCATCTTACTGGCCATGGAATACTTCATGAAGTAGGTCAAAGCTCAAGTGGTTGTGAGCATTACCACTTGATTCCCCTATGCCCTGATTACTGACAATGGCAGGCAATTCAATAGCACTAAATTCAAGGAGTTTTGTGAGAAGCATCATATAAGGCTCCATTACACCTCAATGGCTAATCCTCAAACCAATGGCTAAGTCAAAGCAATCTAAAAAAATTGTCCTTAGCAGCTAGAAGAAAAGAGTGGAACGTATAGAGGGAATGTAGGCAAACAAGATCCCCAACATCCTCTAAGGATATTGGATGACTCATAAACTTCTATTGGTGAGACACCTTTACACATCACCTTTGGATCAAAAGCTTTCATACCTATTAAGCTTGAGCTACTAACGAGTAAGGTCCAAAGTTTTGGTGTCAACTTCAACTACATAGCCCTGCAAGTGAGCCTTAACACAATCAACAAGGTACATGACATCGTACGAGCTCAAATGGTACCTTTTCAACAATGAGTGGCCTAATATTACAATAAGAAGGTTAGCCACAAGGTATTCCAACCCAAAGACCTAGTATGTCAAAAACTAAAAGCCATGGGCTCTCGAGAAGGGTAGGGGAAGCTTACTTCCAATTAGGAAGACTCTATGCGAGTAAGAAAAGACATAAACAATAAGGCATACAAGCTATAGGCTCTTAATGGGTAACTCATTCCTAAGACTTGGAATCCAAGTAACCTAAGGCCTTGTGTTGTATAAGTTTTGTAACTAGCTACTTATATCTGTAAACTTTCAATGAATTAATGAAAAGACGAGTTCCTCATACTTTTCTAATGTTCTCTCTTATTGATTTACACCATGTATTCTCACTTTCGGGTAGATTTCCATCTTCTACACCACCCTTTATTGGTATTGACATTTACCCCTTAAGGACAAAAGGCCCTAGGTACGATTAAATTGAGATACCTCTTTGATGCCCAAGCACTCTCAAAGGACCTTGCATCTAAGAATCTTCAAGCCCCAAATGATAAAGTGGACCTATGTCCCCAACCTCAAGCATTCTAGTAGCATACACTTCAAAAGGGTTGATGATACAAGACTAAGTACACTGACTTAGTTGGTACATTGGTCTAAACAACCACATCGAGGTACTTTACATTTGAAGTACCAAATGAAACTCACTAGGTCCTAGCCGAAGGAGTTCTTTCCAAACTATTCTAATCGAAGTGCTATTACATCGAGCATCAAGCAAGGCTTTACCATTATGACCTAAAGTGATGAAGTTGCAAAAGTTCTGCCATGTAAACCAACCTATAATATTAACTAACCCTATAATCCCTATCATAGATAGATTTACACAAACCATCCACGATCCCTCGCTTTGAAGTAAACAGCTCATTTATAATATAGACAAAATTTATAAATATAACTAAAAACTTTAAGTCATATTACATAAAGTTACTTATATTGTCTTACAATCCCAAGAAATAATTGCATGACACAATAGTTTGATAAGTAACGTATTACAAGACCAGTACATAAACCTAAGAGTACTAATAAAATACTAAAGGACTCTATTGTTTAGCTAATTGATTCTTACTCCCCTAAGGCACTTCAAAAAGAGACTAACCTTAGGATAGTTATATCATGACATCTTAATTAGAACTTGCAAGAAAACTTATAAGAGTATGAGCAACCAACAATTCAATAAGTTAGAATAGAGACTTAAAAATTCATAATAAACGCAAATAGGGTTTTTAAATAATTAATTATATACAATGTAACACACAAATGCCATAACATAATGTAATCTAGTTTGTTGTGAAATCAGAGTAATTTCACCGACTCTAATTCAGGTTGAGGAGTTTCAATGTTTATGCAACAGCTTACAACTAAACCCAAGTTTATGCAATGGAGATACCACTCCCCCTATGACTATCCTTCAAACCTTTGCCCTTATTCTTACTGCAATCTCCTCTCTTGTTATTTAGTTTTGCTAAGGATGAAGAAAAGACCATTAGATTATCTAGCACTATCTTTTTCGTAGGTGTCAATATTTAGTTTGAAAATCCTAACTATCCCCTAAAGGGTTAGAATGCATATCCAATTATAGTATTAGGGTTTATTGAAATTAAGTTTGGTTTAAGGTGACGAAACAATCTTATTTTACTAAATTCACGACAAACCACCAAAGCATAACATCAATTTTTAGTAAATAATCAAAGACACACAAGCACATGCATGTATGACTACTTATAAGCACGATCATGTACAATCTTAAGCCTCTAAGTACTTTAATATAGTACTCCAAAATATAGCAATATATAGAACCCAACTTACTTGAAATTTTCGGTTCACTTACTTTACTTACTGCCAGTTAACTTATCTCCGCATGTCCTATATTATAAATAATCTTTTAATTATTTATATCCTTATGACATATAGGTTTTAAGTTTTGATTTAACTCAATTTTCTAAATATATATACTATTTATTACCATTCCATTCTAAGTTAGTTTTGGAATTGATTTTTGAATTCATTTTCGATTTAGGTTTTAATTTAGTTTTCTATTACAGTATTATACATGAACCTTAAGAACTCATTTTGAACCATAGTATGAAATCAATTGCATTATTTTTGGGTATCCTAAATATCATATTTAACTCTTAATTAGTATTTTAGTCCATATATTATACCCTAATCCTAATTTAACTACCAAATTTACTTTTGATGTGAAAAAAATTTACATTTTTCATATAATTATCTAAATTTAAGTTCCATATCAGATTCATTGTATTTTACTCTTATTATTATATTATCAATTTTAATATAATATTTTTTACTTATTACATTTCCAATTTCACATATTCTTAATTTGCACATATACACTACATAATACACCTAATAATTATATTTAACACCAAATTATATACTAAATCAGTAATTAACCATTTAATTACTTAATTAACTCAAAATCACCCATTTTATATATTATTTTAAGGCCTAAAAACTATCTAAAAATTTTTGAATAATAGATTTCTAAAAAATCTCTTCATAACATTGTTTCAAATACTCTAAATAGTTTATACAAAAATTTTAAGCTTAAAACTACAATATTAAGGTCATTCATTTCTAAATAGAAATAAGCTCAAGTTTTCAAAATTTTTTAAGTACTATACATTTTCAAATATAAATTCATCAAACTAATATTTTTCCCTACATCTACATACATAAAACCCTCATAATACGAAATTTCATAAATTTTTAAACACATTTAATATTTTTACAAAATTAAACAAAATTAGGTTGGAGATCGAACTTACCTATTCAATCAGCTTCCGACCACCAAGGGGTGGCTCCAAGTGTGTCAGCTAACTTGGGCGGTGGTGGTAAGGTATAATGGTGGTGGCCGTTCGTTTCCAGGTTGCCGTTGGCCATGGTTTCTCTCCCTAAACCCTGATTGCATACTAATTTTACTAATTTTTCTAACTAGTCTTCACTCTCATTTTTTTATTTTTCTATATTTTTCTTGGATGACAATTTAACCAAAATGAATGTTAGGACATGATTTTTGATTTTATAGAGGGGTTTAAGGCTTGCTTTTGATTTTTAGAGGATCAAATGTCCTTTATCTTCTTCCTTTTTGGCTTTCTAGTTGGATAAATTTGATTGAATAATTTTTTCCACTTCATCCCAGCTTGCCATAACCTAAATCTAGACATTTCCACACTTTTTGCTATTTTTCCTAAATTTTTATAATTTTCTTTAATTATTTAACATTATTTTAGCATATTTAGAGTATTTTAAGTAATTTCAGGTATTTTTACTTATATGTAAATACATATATAGTACAAATAAGTACTCATAAATATTATTTATGCTGTTTTATGATTTTTAGTATATATATAACTTAATTTTATTGATCGTTAGTTATCAAAACTTATTTTACACACTTTTGATAAATAATGGGTAATATGCTTATAATTCAATATCATGATATTTAATTATTTTATTACTTATTTTTCAAAATTCATACTTATAGGGTTACTTTTACCAATACTCCTAACTTTGTTGTATAATTTAGGCTCAATAGGATAACTTACCCAATCGCCTTAAACTTAATGTATCGACTCCAAACTTTTGATTGTAGGGCCTACATTTACTTTCAAACAACTAGCCATGCAAGTATGTTATTTGGGCATAAGCACTTGAGTTGCGTGAATAATGAAGCAAATAAGGGTTAGAGATAAAGAAATGAGCACATTAAAATAGAAGACTTAGAAAATACATTCATTTAAATTTTTTACAAGGCTTTAGGGGTTGGTATCCTTGCCCCAAGTATAGGTAAATTGAAACTAATGAAAATAGAGGAAATCAAACAAAATGAAAGAATGAAAAGAGGAAGCCTTAAGGATCTTTGCTCAATGCCAATCCATTCAATGCATGCAATCTTTAGATAAATTCCTCATTTATCACATGTGTCGACAATCATGCTTAGGGCCGATGTGACTCATTTAGCTTTAGGGAAGATTCTTGCAGTTGCGCAAAAACTAACGCTAGCTCACATGCACGCATACTTACTATGGTAACACATGAGCATCCACTAAGGTATGTTGGTGTACATAAGCAACCCATACAGCATTTACGCCACCATGGCTAGAGGATGTGTCTGAACGCCCCCCCCCCCCCCCCAAATTTCATAAACTAGCCTATCTAGGAGGTAGATTTGACCAGTAAGGCTAGTACCCACCCACCCTAGACCGTTATTCAATGACCCTCCTCTACCATGGCAAAGATATTTATACCCCTTAATCACTACTTGATAACTTGCATCTACCATAATGAAGACATTGGTTAAGTTCATGTACACATCCTAGAAGCTTGATCCTCTTTGACCTAAACATTGCTTAGATGTGGTTGCTATAGGGAAGGAACTGGACCTCAAGAACCTTAGGGTTGCTAAGAAAACCTTAATTTAGGAAGTTTCCAAGAAAACTTTAGCTAAACTTCGCCTAAGTCCTCAAGTGAAGGTAGGGAAAGCAAGACCATTTAAGCCCTTTATATAGGCAATTAGGAGAAAAATGAGTAGTCTACGTGTCCATAAAGGATGCCCAATGGCCTAGATCCGTTTAGCATGAGGATTACCAATGTGGCCACCCACACTTTCCTAAATGCCATAACTATACCCTATATGGCACTCTACCCAAGATGCCATAAGTGTCACATGTATTACGCTCTGCCCTAAGTACTATTATTAAGCCTTAGGAACGGTCACCAACATGGTTATCAAACTCATAGTCTAGATGGATTTGTCTGAGGGTTTGTAGACTCGAAACATAGTTTCTAATACCTATGTAAATTTTCCTTAAAAATTGTATATTTTTCATAGTATTCAAAAGACTTAGAATAAATGATAAAATCAAAGAAATTCAACATGAATTTAATCATAAGTCATAATAAAAGTTATAGTCATAAACTTATAGTGTAAATGATCGAGCATAAGTCTTCATGTTAAAACATAAAAACTACAATATAAATAGTAGTTCTAAACTCCTATTAAAATGCATTACAAGAAAATTATCACAATAAAGTACAAATTTAATACAAATCATCATCTATCTTATCACCATCAAAAGTACCACCAACTTTCTCATCACCATCATCATCATCATTGTCTTCATCTTCATCTTTATCATCAATGCCAACATCATTATTGGTATTGCTACTAATAATTTTCGTATCATCCAATTCCAAGTCCTTTAATGTACCTTCTTCTTTAATAGCATCAACATCAAGAATCTCTAAATCATCTCGACTCTTGCTTCTATGGCCCTCCAAGTCTATATAAGTACCAATTTCCTTAACATCTTCATCTTTTTCATTTCCCTTTACACTTGAAAGGATATTCAACCAATCCTTATTTGATGAATCATGCACATCTTCTCCCTAAAAAATCCATTCATCATCAGATGAGAGATCTTTAATAGTAATGTTAACAAAACAATCTTTTTTTCTATTTTGCCTATCCTTCAATCTCAAATTGTGCATTACAAATACTATAGCATTCATTTTTTGCTAGTGTAGCTTATTCCTCCTTTTGGTATGAATTTGAGAATTAAAAAATTTTAAATATAATTTTAGCAAGAAAAAAGTTAAATATAACATTAATAATATAATTTACATAAAGGATAAAAGATAAATAAAAGATTCTTTTCATCGTACTATTTCAAATGCACTCCAGTTGTGCCTACTTGAAAGAACCACAACTCAAGCTTAATATACAAATAGCAAACCTCTATAATTATAGGCATTCATCTCCATATAAATCCTACCATTTTACTAGAGGTTTTTTGTTTCTTACTAACCTTGCAACCTTAATATCAAACAATCCTTTAGCATCCTTAAATGCTCTAAGTTAACTATCAATTTTACACCTTTCAGTTGGATCGACAACCATATCGGCCAACTAACTCTGGCATCTTAGCAAATTTTGGATTTTTCACATAGTTAAAAGGAATTCCATTAGTGTAAATAAAAAAAAAAAAAAAGCAATTTGTTGACAACAATCTTCTCTTAACTCTTTCCTCATGAATTGGTTATGGTTGCTTTGTTTGGCTACATACCACTACTTCTCTTATTAAAAAAGGAGTTCATGACATTCCTTCCTTTTCACTTAGAGAGTGCTTGTTCTACTTCCTCATCATCAGATTCTTCAATTCCAGATATTTGCTTTTTGTTTTCTTTTTTATCATTTATACTGCTTTCAACAAAAGTGCCAAAATTTTCTTTTTAACATCATCAAGCATGCTTGTGCATGGCTTTATATCTTTTCGTATACAACCTAAGTGATTCTTGAATCTTTGAATACCATTATTGACAATTTTATCGTAATATTTGTATTTTACCTTTTTCCCATTATTATCTACATCAATCCCATGCTCCCAACTGACATCAGTCCTATTTCCAAGTGCATTTTTCCTCTTAGAGCTCTCTTTAGATGATTTAGAAGATGATATTTCAACATAACCGCTACCTAAGTTCTTGTAATGAATTAAATAAAATTGAAGTAAAAAATAACGAAGGAAGAAAAAAATATAATGAAATATCTAAACAATAATCAATAACCATGAAGACTTAGTTGCTATAAATGTAAAGCAGATTGCATAGACCATAATAACATAAAGTTGAATCATGAGAATAGCTAGATAACTGACTGTTGGTACTCACATCTCAAATATTCTCAAACATTATGTTGGTTGTGAAGTAACTAAAAAAAAAATTAGACCATACTTTAGTAACATGAAGTTGGTTTGGTAACATATTTTAAATAATATACACCTTGTAATATAACAAATATTATATTCCTCGATCTCTAATAACATTCAAAAGATATAAGAGATTTATAAATTTTAGTTCCCCATTTTCACCACTATTGCAATTTTGCCACTTTCCCATGTATTAACATTAGAACACAACAAAGGCACTTAATATAGGACTGAAACATAGTAGGATTAGACATTAAAGAATCTGAGTTATAAATTAAACTAGAAATGATTAACACGTAAACTAGGCAATATAATAGCATAAATTTGAAATCAAGTATTTTTATATGGATGCTATAGGGGGAAGTTTTAGTCACCAAACAGCTTATTTATATTTATAAATTATAGCCCATTATATATGTAAGATATTAGCTTTTTGCTGGTGCAGGTTTCTAGTTCTACCTATAATCTTAATAGAAACATAGTTATCCAAGGGTTAAGAAGTATCAGTGCACAAGAAATATATGAATTTTCGAAGGATAATAAAAGCATACTATAATCCTGATAGACATCACATATACTCGGCAATTGGCATAATCAAATTCAATCAACCGTACCAAATGGAAAATTACAGACATCATCTTTTTCTTTTTTTTTTTTCAAAGGAAAAAGAAGGATGCCGTACCAAATATTATAGTTTACAGAACATCTAACTGTTGAGTTTTACAACCAAATGGAAAATGGACAGATGAAATTATAACTTTGTTGAATTGATTATAAGATTTAATTCTATGTCATAGATATAAACATGATTTCTTAGACAATGAATTGCCAAAAAAATTTCATAGTTATTTATAATACAAGATGATTCCAGTTAACAACTTTGGCCAACTAATACAGCCTAATAAACTAATAAACAAAATAAATTAATCAAAATCAACCAAAATAATTGTGCTAGCATAACATCAATCTAAGAAGGGGAGAAAAAGTTAAAAAGGATTTGTTCATGTATAATTGTTGATCATATTGTCTTCACAAATCACGATGGCTAACCTAACTAGCTTGAATTCAGCAATAGAAAATCATTTACATTTACGTATTAAGTAATTCTATTCCATGTTAAAGTTGAATTGAAGAAGTAAACCAAAACCAATAAAAGCAAATTAGCAAAAAGAAAAAGAAAGAAAGAAATAGTACCTGATAAAAAACTTGCAGAAAAAATTGAAAGTTGAATATAGGAAAAAGATAAGGAGATATAACGGAAAAAACTAGAATAGTAGAACTAGGGTTTAGTTGGATAAGAAGGGTAGTGGAGTTAAATTCAATAATGATGATTGCAGTGTAGAAGACTTAGACCCTTTTGCTTTTTTTCTTTCTTTGTTTTTTATTTTTAACGTTAATGGTATTGATAGGCTATTAGAGATTGGACTTATTTTAATTTCACTTGATCTATAATGGTCCATTAGAGCTTTTAGATTCATATTAAAGATATTGTGTATAGACTCATTAGACTTAGTCCCATACGTACGATTCAAGTAGGTATAGCATGTAAACTCATGAGTCTATTGCGAGTTTACACCAAAAAAATTTTCTAAATGAGTTGTCTAGAAAGGCTCTCAAAAACTCTTAGGCTTGTAGACTCGTACGAGTAGACTTGTGAGTTTGACAATCATGCTTCTACAAGTCAACAGTTTGCACTAGTATCCATAGAAGCTTCGACAAAACCTTCTATAGCTACCATCTTCTTCACCAACTCATAAAAAACTTCTATGACTTCCAAATTTGTCCAATTTCACCAAAACATCGCATTTTATTCTTCCCTTCACTATGTTCAAATTCACCTTAATTGAAACTCCACTAATATTGAGTCCTATGCCTCGGAACTCACCCACATCAACATGAACAATCTGAACTTCAACTAAACAGAATATTAAACATACCTAATCAACTAATATACCTAAAATACATATATCAAGCCGAAAAATAATGGTTTTAGTGTGACAATTCTTCTTGTATAATAGCTAAAACTTCAATTTGCTATTGATTATTAATGATTTTTCAAGAAAAATGATTAATTGAATAACTTAGTGAAAATCCACATAAGTATTTAAGTAAAAATCATTATGTTTACCTTCGAGAAATGTCTTTTGAGAAAATCCTATATTTCCACTTAAAAATCATGATCAATCTATTTCACATAACAAAAAATTACTCACAAGTAGTAGATTTAATAAATTTATTTGAAAAATAGCTAATTTCCTGAAAATCAAGCTTATTGATTTTCTAAAAACAAAATTTAATTTTTTTAACAAAGTTTTGAAAATCGAGTGCAAAATCAAACTCATCGATGTAATAAGCTCCAACGATCAATAGTGGAAGGGGCTATATTAGCAAGGAGGGGTGTTAAGTGGAGATCCAAGTGGTGGTGGCTACTTGTCATCAGGCCTTCTCTTGATTTGGGAATTCCACAGGTCCATATTACTACTTAGTTTCCCCTATTTTCTTTAAATTTCTCTAGAATCCTCCAAAATTCTCATGAATTTTCCTCAATGTCTAAAGTATCTAAAGAGTCAAAAATGGTGAAGGGAAGGAGTATTTATAGGTCTTAGGTTGAGTGGGTTGGTTAATTGCACATTGGACAAGTTTTGGGATTTCTATTCCTTCATGTGCCAAGTGTTGAGTAGTTTTAATAAAACTATGTTCTATTCATGGTTTTCCACTTATGGTTTTGTCAAAACTAGCAAATCTATCCATAGTTTTATCAAACCATGAGCTCTCATTGTTTTATTAATTAGTGAAGTATATTTTATTATATTTTAATACTTAGGTAAGTGATGAGCTTTATAAAGTTGCTTCTACTAAAACTTCTACAACCTATGCTCATTTAAATAACTAATTACATATTATTATTTATTTATTTTCCATAACATTTGTTAATGTTCCTATTTATTTAATCTATTCCTAAGTTTCCTTTATATTTCATGCCGGTTTTCGATATTCTAAAAATTTACGAAATGAAGAAATCAGCTTTGTCATTTTAATTTATATTGATATTTTAATATTATGTTTCAAGATTTAAATTTATAAGGTATCTCTAACTAGCTTTTTGGAGTCCTAGTGTGGACTTCAAGTCTAAATGGACTTGTTTCATAGATATTCCAAATTAGGTGTTCGAAATTCTATAATTATAGTTAGTTAATTCTTTATTTATATATTATCCTAATGAGTTTTTCGAGCTATGAATAGAAAATTTTTACAAACATTGATACTAAGGTCCCATTTGTTAAAATGCAGGTCTTACACTACCTATGGTCGAGGCCAATAAGGAAGCTTTACTCCAAGGTTTATTGAGGACAAGCTCAATCAACTTACCGACCTAGTTGAAAGCTTAGTCACCACCTTGAACATGCAGGCTCCTAAAGATGAACTTAATAGGGGTTGAGCAAATGACTTGACTAAGTGAAGTCATGGCTACTATAGCCGACCTAATTATCCAGCTAGAAACCTTAGAGTTGAAGGAGTAGTAGAAAGGTTTACTTGTTGAAGACTTGCCATAGAAGAGATTGAAGAAGCAAACAAGGAGTTAGAAGAGGAAGGAGAAGAGTACTATGAGTTAGAGGACCATAACAATCGAGCTACTAGAGTGAAAGGCCTAAAACTATAGATCCCAAGCTTCTTAAGTAAAGGAGATGCTAAGGATTACTTAGATTGGGTTGATCGATAGATAAGCAATTTGAATGTCATGATGTCCTCGAGAATGCCAAAGTGAACCTTGCTATGCTAAAGTTCATTGGTTATGCCAGCTTATGGTTTAAGAACTTTTAAGCTACTCAACGAAGAGAAGGAGAACAAGAGTTTAGATATTGAAATGAAATGAAGAGGGTGATAAGAAGAAGGTTTGTGTTGAGGTGTTATCTATAAGACACATTAAAGAGTTTATAGGAGTTGAGGCAAGGAAGTTTGAGTGTAGATACTTATGTAAAGGAGTTTCAAATGCTAATGATTCATAGTAAAGTAGTGGAACCCAAGGACCGAACCATCTCTAGGTTTATTATTGGGTTAAGGTATGAGATTAGATATATTTTAGAGACAAGGGACTCACACTATATGAAGTAATCTAAGCCACCTAGAGGATAGACCGATGTCAAATGAGTAGATTCCGAGCTCATGCCATTGGAGCTCCATCGAGCCAACCTATTTCTAGCAGACTTATGCGATTGAAACCAAGCAAAGCTAGTGAATTTGACCTGTCCTGGTTATTAAGCTAATGAAAAGGAAGTTCTAAGGAGGCTTAAGAAGGGATAGAGCTTGAGTAGGAAGATGAGTGAGATTAAGTGCTTCAAGTGTTAAGGCTTTGGGCATATGGTAGTTCAATACCCGAATCGAAGGGCAATGATAGTAAAGGGAACAATGCTGACTGTTAAGGTTGATACTACTAATGAAGAGGTAGAGGAGTAGAAGGAATCTAAACAAGCAGACCTATTCAAGGAAGAGTAGACTATCTATAGCGAAGAGTGCAGTTTCATGCCTACGACTATGGTGTTAAGATGAGCCATGAGTATTAGCCCTACACCCGAAGATGAGCAACGTAAGAATTTATTCCACATTGGTTGTAAGGTCAAGGGGACATTATGTATACTCATGATTGATAATGATAGTTACACTAATAAGGATCAATCTAGAATGGCAGTGGACCTCAAATGAATAGGAATGGGTATTCGGGATTCCAAAAGAAAAATAGGTACGAAGAACAAGAAGGTTTTTTATGGTGAATGTAAATGGATATAACTCACCAAGACACAAACACAATTAGGGGATTGAGTTCGAAATAGAGTTTAACATAACTCACGAACGCTAAATGTCGCTTAGGATTCAAATGAGGGTTAGATGCAGCTTACTAATCGGTTTAAATGAAGAGCTCACCACAATCTTAGGGTTAAGATTGATAAGAACACGGGAGATATTAAAGAGTTTAATCAACACTCAATAATCTAGTAAACACAAGCTCTATTAGTTCAAGTACAGCTTTGCTTGAAAGAGGAAAGTTTCACTCTCTGTATATTCTTCTATATATTTCTATGTGTCCGTATGTGTCTATATCTTCTTATGTTAGTACAAATGTTGCTATTTATAGCAAGTCCTAAACCCTAGTAGCAAAACTGTAAATAATATATAAGGCCTTAAACCCTAAAGAATCAAGCTCACAAATAAAATGAAGGAAAACATGTATAAGAATACAAAACTGTGTGTTTTACAAGAGAAGTTAGCATGCAGTCACTTGGCATATCCTGGAAGGAATAGTATCTGAACCGAATGGGGTTGACAGTTGGATGTGTGGGTTTGGGAGGGAGTCCCTGAAGTCTCACGTGGCTTAGTCGAGACACTAGAAAAGTTGACCCATAATTGCCGAACTCTAAAATCAGTCAGCACAAGTCTCTCGGTGTGGTGCTGAGTGGTTCTTTGGTCTCGAGTACTTGGCCTTATGGTTTTTAGGCACCTTGGTTGATGACAGAGTTAATACTGAGTGTTTATTTTCCTTCCCTTCATCCTTCTGGTTACAATTCAACCTTGGCAAGCATTAATAGGCCTCGGCTTGGATATGGTCGGAGGTTAATTCCCATCATTCCAGTGGGTTTGAAAGGAAGTCACCCTCGACGTTAAGTGCTGAGTTTGGGCTGAGTTGTCAAATAAGCTCCTTCTCCCTTTTCATTTTACCATGGGTGTTGAGTGTCTCTAGATTTCCTCAATGCTCATCAAGGTTAAGAGATAGGTCTTTCCATCCTTTCGAACAGTATAAGTGTTAAGGAATCCGTTATGGATCACTTTTCGATCAAACTCCTATGGTCGGCTAAGAAGCAGGTTCACGACATTCATAGGCATTACGTTGAAGTCAATCTCATCCTCATACTGTCCTGCCTTGAATGTGATCCGTGCTCTTCTATGCACATGGACTATATCCTCGTCATTAAACCACTTCAATCCATAAGGCTAAGGGTGCGAGTAGGTTAGTAATTTCATCTTTTCTACCAACTCAGCAGAGATGATGTTAGTACAGCTTTCTCCATCTACTACTAGGGAACAAGTCTTCCCATTTACTAGGCACTACATATGAAACAAATTTTGCCTTTGTTTGGGATCTACCCTTAGGTTAACTCGCATGCCCGTAGCTAAGAGTTTATTAAGGTCCTTGGGATAGACATCTTCTTCTATCAACTAGTCATCCAAGCTCTTGTAACTCTGACTCTTGATTTAAGCCTTAAGCCCCTCGCCTTTCAAGACCATGACCCTTTTATTCGGGCATTGGGACGTAATGTATCCATACCCTAAGCACTTGAAGTACTTCACTTCTTGGGCTTTGTTGCCAAGTGCCTTCTCTTTCTCGACATGGGTTGGTCGGCTAGGCTCTCCTTTCTCTATCTTCTTTTCTTGCCTTCTTTCAGCATACCTCTTAGGCTTAGGGCTACCTTGTTGAAGTCGACTATTCGGCCTTTGATGCCTTCTTCTCCTCTGCCTCTTCACTCTTAATGCCAAATTAATTAGCTCGTCCAAAAACTTGAACAGCTGCAATTTAACTATGTCAGCTATGTCGTCTCAAAGTTCACTCAAGAATCTGACAATGGTGTAGTCCTATGGCTCGGCAATTTCACATCTCGTCATCAAGGTCTCAAACTCTTGCAAATACTCTTCAACAGTATTTCGACCTTATCTCAGGTGCTAGAAAGCATGGAGCATCTCCTGCTTGAAATAAGTTGGCACTAAGCCTTGGTTTATCAATCTTTCATGAGCCTCTAAGTTCTGATCGGCTCTTCTCCTTCAGTATCTCGTTTAGCAACTAGTTTATCCCACCAAAGACTTGTATATTCAACAAGGGATAAAGAAGTCAACTTAACCTTTGCTCGATCATCGTACTCATAGCACTCGAATAACTTCTTCACTCGAGAAACCTAGTTAAGGAACTCTTTAGGTTGGTTGCTTCCACAAAAGGTCGATAGTTTCAGCTTGACATTATCAAGTCCTCGGCCAGGTGCTTAGGGTTCATCCTTTGCATTCCGAGCTAGTTGATTCTCCTCGATTTGGCTACTTTTGTTAGAGCTTTGCTCGGCCATGTTCCTTCTTGGCCTCGGCTCTCTTCTCCGGGCTTCTCGATTTGTTTCATAGTCAACACTCCTGTTATTCCCTCTTCTCGACATTGGATGGTGTTCTCTTCTTCTTAGCTTAGTAGCTCTTTTCAATTGTTGTTCATCATTTTCAAGCTCATTAGAACCACTTCCACTTGTGGATGTTTGCTCCCTTTTTTCTTTTCGGCCATCACATTTGTGGCTTCTGACTAAACTAGTAAGCTCTTGGATGGAATTAGTGAGATTTTGGATTTGATATTTCAAGTTATTAACACATCGTCTCAAACTTCTGTGAGGACTATCACCAGTGTTGTTGACATTATCCTTCGACATTCATATCTGTATAGTAATTGACCAGAGAATTGAACAAACAAAAAAACATAATAATAGTAACCTAGAAACAACCATTACTTGGCTTCTGTAGCTACTTACGACTACTACAAATAGTATGCTACACTACAGAACAATGATTTAACAAAAATGTTAGAACCACAAATCTACTTTGAAGAACACTAGCATACGTGTCTCACCAAAGCTTTGATACCAAGATGATAAGGATTAATCCAGAACGACAGCGAATCTTGAACAAACAGGAATGGGTATTCGGGATTCCAAAAGAAAAATGGGTATGAAAAACAGGAAGTTTTTTTATGGTGAATGTGAATGGATATAACTCACTAATGTAAGCCCCAAAGTTCAGCCAAGTAACCGTAGGATTGAACTTAGAACCCAAGGTTTACGGTGATCGGTTAAAAGATCCGATCAAACCCAAATTATAAACTACTGAGAGAAATATTAGTAAAAATGACCCTGTAAACATGAATTTAAGAAAATAAGAAATAAAATAGGAGACTATAAAATTTTTAAATTTTAAGCATAATAATTACTAATTACTGAAAAGGCAAAAAGTGTAATTTAATAACTAATAAATTATTAGAGATGGATTATATGTATACTAAAAATTTTAGAATGACCAAAATAATATTTAGGAATGTTCACGTGTACCCCACATGTATTTACGTGTAGATAAAAATACGCGTAATTACCTAATTTGGCCAAAAACTAAGCAAATAATTAAAGAAAATTATAAAATAATTATGGAAAAATCAGAAAAAATCAGAAGAGGATAAGATGCATCAATATCAGATCGTGGCATGTCAGGATAAGAAAAAGAAAAATTAGCCAATAAAAATTGAACAACTTAAAAGCCAAAAATTAAGGAATTTGGACAAAGTCTTGTCAAATTAATGCATATTAATTATAGAAAATGTCTATAAATAGGGAAAAAATTTACAAAGCTCATTTGGACAGTTTGGAAAATGAGAAAATTAGGGAGAGTCGAAAATTCGAGAGAAAATCCAGAAAATAAAAAAAATAAGAAAAACTGTGCAGTTAGAGCATTTAAAGGGAACCCTTACCAGACGAGCAGCTGGAAGTGGACGGCCACCACCACCACACGGTGGTGGCAATGCCCAGGCCGGCCGACAAGGCCATGGCGGCCCGCGGTGGCCGGAGCCACCCATACCGGTGAGTCCAATTTCTAGCCCGATTCTTGTGAAATTTTGTAAAAATAGTAAATATAATTAGAAAATTATGAATTTTGTTATTCTGGGATATTTTTGTATGTAGTTTGTAAGAAAAATATTATTTTGATGAAATTATGTTCCGTAATATATGGTCACTAAGAAATCGTGCAAAACCGAGCATATTTCGGTTTAGAAATAAATGACCTTAGAAGTGTAGTTTCAAGCCCAAAATTTTTCTGTAGATTACTTAGATGATATAGAACAGTGCTATGAAGCCCGTTTTCAAAAATTAATTTTCGAAATTTTTAGATAATTTTTAGGCCCTAAAATGAGGCATAAAATGGGTAATTTGGAGTTAATTAGGTGATTAGGAGATTAATTACTGACTTAGTGAATAAGTAGATGTTTTAGGATGTTAAAATCTGATGGAGTATGATACTTGTAGCAATTAAAGTGTTAGATGTAATTATTAGGTTAATTATGTAGTAAATAGGTAATATGGAAAAATAGTACATTTTAAGATAATTTTGTAAATTAGGGTAAATTGGAGTAAAATCTGATTTAGGATGAATTTATACATTTTGAAATAATAATTGCTGTTTAGAGATGGTAATTAGGGTAATAGAAATATTAGAAATGCATTATGTGCATAATATGCAATAATGCATAATGTGTAAATTTTGAAAATATAATAAATAGAAAATATTTAGATAAAAATTGATATTATATAAATAATAGGGATATATAATAAATCTGATAAGAAACTTGAATTTATGTAATTATATGAAAAATGTAAAAATTTCTCACATTAGGAGTAAATTCGGTATACAAATAGGGATTTAAGTGTACCGGATGGAATAAAATGCTGACTAGGGGTAGTGATCGTATTTAGGGTATCGGGAAATAATGTGATTAATTTCACATTATGGGTTGAAACGAATTTCTAGGGTTGGAATATAAAACGCTACTTAGAAAATCGAACTAAAATCTAATTTAGAAATCGATGTGGAAAATCGAACCTAAACCTAACCCCAAACCTAGAATAATTGTAAAAGACTTGATACCTAGATAATTAGACATATTAAACCTTAAATAAAACCTAACAATAAGCAATATAGGATAAAACAAACTTATAATATTTATATGAAAAGCTGAAACCATGTTCGTGTTATAGGGATGATTGGTGATGGCCTGAGCAAATCGAACCTCGAGTGAGTGAGCGAGGAGTCGAGGTAAGTTGGGATTAATACGATGCTGTATTTTGGAGGCTTAAGATTATGCTTGGTTGTGCTTGTTAGATAGTTGAATGTGTGCATGTGCTTGATTATGGGTGATGCTATGATTCTGTTTGTTGCTTTGGCACATATTGTATGAATTGTATATAATGATTGATCACCCTAAACTGGACTTAATCAAATATACGACCAGTAATCATAATCGAACATGCATGCAACCCGTTAGGGGAACTTAGGACTCTCCGGCCAAATACCGACCCCTTTGGAAGGGATAGCGCAGGATTGCAAAATAGTCCCTTCTTCATCCTCAGTCGAACTAAGTGACAGGAGAGGAGGTCACGGCGAAGGTGAAGGCAGTGGTTCGAAGGTAGTCGCGGGAGGAGCAAGGTCTCCATTACACAAGCCTGGGTTTGGTCGTGAGTTGTTGCATTAACAGCAACTCCTCAACCCGGATTAGAGCGGGTGCAATTTCTCTAATCTCACGATGGGCCGGACAACGTCGTGCGATGGCATTTGCTTGCACATGCATTGCACCTAATAAGTGATTGAAAACCTTGTTGTGTATATGGTAGAGTTTTAAGTCCTCCGTCCTAACTTACTGAGCTATGGTTGCTCACATCCCTATAAACATCGTGCAGGTGCTGGCTAAGAAGCGGCAAACAAATACTTTGAAGCTAGCAACTGCTGGATCCTGGGGAGTGAGGAAAAACATTGAAGAATCAACACATATTTTACTTTTCATTTCTGATTAATGTAATAACTGAATTATAGTGATTATATATAACTTTTCTCACTTTCTTAGGTAAATGATTTGTTTAAATTACAAATTGTCTACTTCAAAGCGGGTTAGTCGTGGACGCTTTGTGTAGATCAAGTCTAAGATAGCGGTTGTAAGGCCAACTTCTATCTTAGGATGGTTTACACGGCGGGGGCTGTTACGACTCTGCCGCTTCGGGGCGTGACAACTAAGATATAAACATAATCAGGGGTTTGAGCTCGAAATAGAGTTCGACACAACTCACGAACATTAAATGTCGCTCGGGATTCAAATGAGGCCTAGATGTAACTCACTAATTGATTCGAATGAAAGGCTTACCACAATCTTAGGGTCAAGATTGATATGAACACGGGAGAGATTAAAGAGTTTAATCAACACTCAATAATTTGCCAAACATAAGCTCTATTAGCTTAAGTATAGCCTTATTCAAAAGAGGAAAGTTTTACTCTCTATATATTCTTCTGTATATGTCTATGTCTTTATGTGTATCTATATCTTCTTATGTTAGTACAAATGTTGCTATTTATAATAAGTTCTAAACTCTAGTGGCAAAATTGTAAATAACTTACAAGGCCTTAAACCCTAAAGAATTAGGCCCATAAATAAAATAAAGGAAAACATGTACAAGAATACAAAACTGTGTGTTTTACAAGGGAAGTCGGCATGCAATCACTTGGTATGTCTTAAAAGGAGTAATATCTGAACTAGATGGGGTCAGCAGTTAGATGTACGGGTTTGGGAGGGAGTCCTTGAAGTCTCGCGTAGCTTGGCTAAGATACTAGAAAGGTCAGCACATAATTGCCAAACCCTAGAATCAGTCAGTACAAATCTCTCAGTGCAATGCCGAGTGACTCTTTGGTCTCAAGTACTCAGCTTTGCGGTTTCTCGATACCTCAACTAACGACAGAGTTGATGTCGAGTGTTTATTTTCCTTTCCCTTGTCCTTCTGGCTATAGCTCGACTTCGGCAAGTATTGATAAGCCTCGACTTGGATATGGTTGGAGGCTGATTCCCATCATACACTAACATAACCTCTACATTCATGGTTTAATAATTGAAGTTGCACACTACACCTCATCCCAACCTTACAAATTACATTGCTTGGTGATAAAGGAGACATGCAAGTAACTAAACAAGTCATGGTACCAATCTCTATTGGGAAGTATCAAGATGAAGTGCTATGTGATGTTTTACCCATGAGTGCTTCACACATTCTTCTAAGTAGGCTGTAGATGTTTGATTAATGAGTGATTTGTGATGGGAGGAAGAAGACTTATTCTTTTAAACACCAAGGAAGAAAGGTGAAGTTGAAACTTATGACTTCTAAGCAAGTTAAGAAAATGTAAGTTCAACTCAACGGAGCTCTAAAGAAGGAGACCTTAGTAATGACTTAAGTCGAGTTGTTGAGGGAGATGAAGTTAGAAGCATTAACCTTCTTGTTAGTCAAAAGATTGCTCGAGTTGAAGGCCTTAGACACAAAGCTACTCGTCGAGGTAAATGGTTTGCTAGATGAGTTTGATGACTTGTTCCCTAATGAGCTACCTAAGGGTCTATTCTTGGCTCGAAGGATGAAGCATGCTATTGATCTGCAGCCAGGAGCAACATTACTAAACAGGCTTGCATATTGAATGAACCTTGAGTAAGTTACCGAGCTTTAAAGGTAAGTATACAAGCTGATAGTAAGTTATGTTCGAGAATCCTTAGGTCCCTGTGCTATACCAGCCTTATTGGTGCCAAAGAAGGATAGCATATGATGGATGTAAGTGGATAGCTGAGCTATTAACATGATCACCATTAAGTATAAGTACCCTATACCATGACTTGATGACATACTAGATGAATTGCATGGGGTAAGTGTCTTTCCTAAGATCAATCTCAAGTCTAAATACGATCATATTAGAATGTAGGAGGGAGACAATGGAAGACTGCATTCAAAACCCAACATAAATTGTATGAATGGCTTATGAGACCATTTGGGCTATCAAACACCCCAAGCACATTTATGTAATTGATGAACCATGTGCTCCAAGAGTTGATTGGGAAGTTTGTAATTGTCTACTTTAATGATATCCTTATTTATAGCCCCAACTTGGAGATAGATTATAAGCATCTCTAAGCTAGTTTCTTTACGCTTTGAGCTGTTTTCTTCAAGCTACAAGCTGAAAGGTTGTATGGAAATCTAAAGAAGTGTGACTTTTACTCACCCAAGGTAGTTTTCTTAGGTTTTGTTTTGAACGAAGGTGGTATTCAAGTTGATGAGGAGAAGGTGAGAGCGATTACTGAGTGGTCAATGCTAACTTGTTCTACTAACATTCGTAGCTTCCATGAGATCAGAATGTAGGAGGAAGACGAATGGAAGACTGCATTCATAACCCGACATGGATTGTATGAATGGCTCGTGATGTTATGTGCAATTGATGAACCATGTGCTTCGAGAGTTGATCGGGAAGTTTATAGTTGTCTACTTTAATGATATCCTTATTTATAACCCCGACCTAAAGACATATTGTGAGTGTCTCCAAACTATTTTCTCTAAGCTTCAAGTTAAAAGGCTATATATGGCAGGCTATGTATCCTAACATGTTCGATGCATGAGTTGTAAGTGCAAGGGGCATATGGTGGTGGACTATTTGGAAATTTTGGTAAGGCAAGGACTTTTGAGTTGTTGGCCTTAAGATTCTTTTAGCTAAGGATGAAGAGGGAGGTGCAATTCATGTTGGAAAAGTGTGCAACTTACAAGAAGGCGAAAAGCTAAGCTAAATAAGGGCCTAATCTACCACTGCCTGTCTTGACTAAACAATGGTCTAAGCTGAGCATAGATTTTGTGTTGGGGTTGCTAAGGATGTCCCGAAGGAAGGACTTTATCATGGTAGTCATGGATCGATTCAATAAGGTAGTACACTTTGTATTGTATAATTAAACAAATGATGCTTTGGCTATCTCTTTTTTCTTTTTGTAGGAAATAGTTAAGCTATACAAAGTACCAAGGGACATAGTATCTAATTGGAACCCCAAGTTTCTAAGCCATTGTTAGAAGACATTATGGAGATGACTGGGAACCAAATTGTTGTTCATAATGTCCTTCTACCTATAGATAGATAAATACAAGAAGGTCATTAACTGAACCTTAGGTACCCTACTTCAAGTCACTGTTATACTAGGTCGATTAGGATCTATCCTTACCCATAATTCAATTTGCCTACAATAAGATGGCCCATAGTGTTACGGACAAGTTGCCCTTTGAGGTTGCTTATAGATACAACCCTCAGCTTCCACTTGATCAAGCACCCTTACCAAGCTACCTTGAGGACCAACAAGTTATTGACAGATTAAAGGTCATCAAGGAAATGCATCAAAAGGTGGTGAACCATTTGACTTGAGGTGCTTCCTAGCTTAAGAGACAAAACCAAAGACCAAAAGTTGTAGAGTTCCAACCTGGCGACTTGGTATGGATTTATCTTTGCAAGGACCGATTCCCAAGTCTAAGGAAGAGTTAGTTATCTATAAAGGTAGATGGACCATTTAGGATCATCGAGAAGATCAACCCCAATCTTACAGAGTAAACTTGCTTGAGGGATACAGGCTCTCTGACTACTTCAGCGTTGTCTACCTTAGTACATACATCTTCGGGGACGAGCTTCCTAAAGCCGAGCTAGATTTGATCTTAAATCTCAAACGACCTGAATAAGAATCTAGTTTTGATTATAAGGTCCTAAGCCTAAGGACTCACAACCCTTGTGCACTTAGCTCTCTTACATGAGTTGACTTAGGAAGAGGAGGAGTTCCTTTAAGCCGACCTAGTAGGTTACCTAAGCTCTCTATGACAGAATACAATCTCTTGGGTAGAGGAACTTAACACAAAAGGTTAGATCTATTACAACCAAAAGCCTTGAGCTCCAAACACTATGAGTGTTGAACATTAAGCACTTTACCCTCGAGTTGCCAAGCTTAGGGAGTTTAGCCAATAACTCAAATAGCTAACATTAAGCACCTAACTTGTTGAGCCAAGTACCCAACTTGCTAAGCTATTCCCACCCAAAGCCAACCTGATTAGTGCCACTCAATGACAAATTTAATTCCACGTGGTAACTAAGACCACAAAAGTGAATTAGTAATGCATGTCCTACCCTTTCAACATCCATACTATCCTTCATAAGGATATTCCTTTTTCTATTTTTACACATTTACCCTTGGACACTACTTATTTCCATTTCTAATAGGAATTTGATCGTATATAATTTGTTAGAAACCAAAGATTTATTCTAATTAGGCCATATAAATACTCTCCTTTTTGTAATAGTTAAGGATCATCTTGAATTTTAGAAATAGAATATCCTTCTTGTTTCTTCTTGTACTTGTGCTCTCCCTTGCTAGAAAACTAAGTGTTGAAGCACTCTTATCTAATCTTTTCTTAAGCGTGGACTAATAGCTAATAACCTCAAGATTGTGCTTGTGCATTATATAAAGTATGATCTTGAGCTCATGTGAGGCGTTAGTGTACTGTATCCATCGTCGGTGCACAGGAACCTAACTTAAGTCTTGACTCTCGTTCCCTTTTCGAGCCACCTTATAGTTCAGACTTACCCTTATGCTCATGTGATACCATTAGTTATCTATTCATCTATGCCAATGCTTGTATCATGCATTGTAGCAATTGAATTCCAAATCACCTTGGCCTCATTGTTAATGCTAACAATAGTCTTCCAGTTGCTGAGAAACATTGAAATTTTCACGTAAGATCAATAAATAACGTGATTACTAAAGTATTTAGTTGCTAAACTTGTTAAAACTTATGTAGAATTGAGTTTCAAGTATAGTTCTCAAGGAAAACCTTAAAGTTAAACATTTTACTTTTATTTTTTATCAACTCGAAAGTAGATCTAAACTTTTACCTATAATTATTGGTGCTACTGTAAAGTAGTCTTCATAAAGATTGCAATGCAACTTGCAGTTTATTATTTAGTTGAGAAATGGAGAAGAAATGAGTAGTTGAAGGGGATAATAGCTTACGAAAAAGGGAAGTCAACAGAGAGAAAAGGAGGATGATGGTGACAATGTAAAGGTGAGGAGAGTGAGAAATAAGTTTTATGTAGTTTTTATCTATAAATGAAAAGTTAATTAAATAGTATCCAATATCGAGTTCAACTAGCATAAGCAATCACAAACTTTTTTACTTATTTGAACTATAATATTTTTAAATGGAACCTTACATATAGCTTAAAATAAGATATTGGAATGCTTAACATTTTATTATAGTTTTTTATACTTTTGATTTCTTGTATTGTTTATTATAATTATCCATTAAGCAAGGTTTCTTCTTATTTTTTGTGTTATAAAAGTTTTATAGTTGTTTATTTTAAGATATTTACTATACTTAAATTATCAATTCTACACTATATATTATTAAAATCTATGAGGTTCAATAGAATGTTATAAAGAGAAGCAATAGAAGAGGAACAAACAAAGTCAATTTCTTTTAGTGCATCTACGACATCGGGTCAAATATCACATTCTTAATCATTCTTGATTCATTCTCAAATAACTTATTGCTTTGGCCTTATATGGATAAATTTCAGAAGAGTAACAATGTTTCTTTGAAGCTTTCCCTAATTTCAAATATTCCAAATAAAGAGGAGAAGGCTCTTATTTATAAAATTTGACTCACGATCTCAACCGTTGGATGATTCTGAGATGGACAGTTGAGATAAGCTATTAATGAGGATCATTGGATCTCTTCTAATAATTCGATAGACACTATTGAATTTAAACCTCCTTGATCAATGGGCTTTGGGCCTTGAAAATAGGCTCTAATCAAGCCCAACTCCTATTTAAGTTTTATAAGCTTAGCTTAACTTGAATATAAGAAGCCCACCCTTTAGATATAAGCCTAAGACTCATGAAATGAGCTTTAAAGCTTATGAGAAGTCTAACAAGGCTCAAAGCACCTTTTTCAAGATTGTTTTTTGTGCATAAGAAAATTGAGTAAGGTTAAGAGCAAACAAATTGATCCAATTTATCCTTTTCCTAAGCCTAATAGGCAAGATTTCCTAGAGACAATTCTCATATTGACTTATTCCTTAAGTCAAGTTGCTAACCTAGAAACTAGTCCATGATATTAAATTGTGCTAAATCCTAATTATAGAAAGGTTCCCCTCCAATTATTTTGTAATATTCTAATAGATCGCATCTCTTAGTTCCGTGGAATACTAAACTAGTTGAAAGGTTAATTGTATTAAGAACTATTTACAATCACAAAAGAGATTGATTATATATTGCTAAAACTTTTTAGGTATTGTAATAATATGATGGTCTTATAATTAATGCTGAAAGACCTATCAGGATATAATTCGGTGTAATTATCCATGCTTGATGTCACCAAACTTAAGTCGTTGTGAACAAGTGCTATTTCAATTCATTCAGCAACAGTAATGTTATTTAATCCAAAATTAAATTTAACAACTTAATCTATGTAATTTGTCAAAAGAACCGGTGGTAAAGATACCCAATTAAAAATGCATCCAAATCACAATAATAAATGACTTCACAATAAAATTGCTAATACAGATTTTCACAGCGAGAATAGTAAACTAGCTTTCCTTCTCAGTTTATTTTACACATAAGATAAGAGCACAACACAAAATAGAACAGCTGTAGCAAACTAAGATATGCTGACTAGTAGCTTTACTTAAATATAGATCTCTTGGTGAAACCGAATGAAACGCAAATCTCAACGGACATCACACACATTATTATTAACACAAACAATAATAAAATACATAAGATAATTCTCAATATCCAAGAGTTTCGGTCCAACGTAGACGTATAGCATGCTTTTGTCCCTTTATCCAACCCTGTTAAAAACATACCAAAAGCAAAAGCAAAGCTTTTTTTGTCAAGGGAGTTTCAGATAATAATGCTTAATTTAGCCATGATGGACAAGAATGGATGAAAATTTGCAAATAATTTCTTTAATAAATTGGTTAAATCATTAGGGTAAAATGAAAAAATTAAAAAAAAAAATTATATTGGAAATAGTGCTTTGATAATCTTGTTAGTTGTACCAAAACTAATATACGCCACCTAACCAAATAATAATATTGCAAAATTCCAAAATAGGGTTTGTTTTCGAATATAAAGATGTAATTTTAAACCATTCCCACATGTTTTTGGACTACTATATATATCCTATATGAACTCATCAAAATCAAATCTCAATGACAATCAACATTGCATTCGATAATTAAGCTGATTAAGATACAAGCGAATAAGACTTTTTCTTTTAAATTCATCAAATATCAATTTTTTTGGCATATAAATTCACAATTCGATTTGTTAATGCTTCCTTTTCGATATCCTATATGGCTTACCTGGGATGGCAACCATATAATAGATAGTTCAATGACAATGAGTATTTATGCCTTGGTTTATAGTATCGTTTCTGGTAACCGTTTATCTAAGTTTGTTTCTATAGATATTTGGGTAAGTTATTTTTTACATTCCTTTGAAACTACTAAAATTGTGGAGCACTATAAAACTTCAAAGATGGTGTCCTCATAATCTTCGAAAGATACTGTTAGCTAAAATATACTTATGCTTGAATATAGATACAAAAAATACCAAGTTAGTTTTCTTCTGTGTAAATTTACACCTGTAAAATACATTTTCTAGGCTAATCCATCATCTAATCTGAGGATTTTCTTTACTTATATGATATTTCAATGCTTAATACAGGTTAAATCAGATAAGAAACTAGCCTTAAAATATTATCACAGTTGCATACCGATGATGGTGGTGATGCTAACAATAATAATAATAATAATAATATATGTTGTATAGAATTTTATGATTTCAAAGTTTTAGTTGTGTGATATTCTGGAATTTCAATAGTTTGGAATGTTATTATAATTTGTTCCAAGAGTTCAATAAGCATGCCATGAGCGTAGACACATGATTTTTTTTTAAACTTATTAGCTAGTAGAATTTATATAACTCTTTAAGAAAAAAAAAAGAAAAAAGATTTGATTTTTGAGTGTGATATGCCATTTAGACTGGTGAATGGTCAGGAATTAATAATTGACTGTCCCTCGAATTTATAATTAAACAGTTTTATAAGAAAGGTGAATAAAGATAATTACTTGGAACAGTCAACATTAGGTGACACCGCGACCGGCAGCGTGATGCCGCAATTGCCGGGGAGAGCTTTAGCCAATTGTGCATTGGGGTTCATCTTCTGGGCTGCTTGTTTGATGCAAGCACAAGCTGCCTTCTTATCAGCCGAAGTGGTAGCTGCATTTGCAAGTGCAGTTGCTCCAGCACAACAAGCCGAAGGGGGCATTCCGGAACCACTCTTCAAATAGTTCACACATGGCCTTAGGTCTTTCAACACATCACTACACGAAATTGCAGATTCTGATGCTGGTGTTAGGAATACAAGCATCAAAACCATAGTGGCTAGGCCAAAAAATGCCACACTAGAGAGCTTCATGGTGATGTAACTAGGTAGTAAAGGAGTTTATTTAAAACAATAGATGGGTGAGTCTTTAATGACCGTCTATGGAGGGGATTTATAGAAGCTTTGGGGTATTGGAAGATTAAGATCACAAGTTATGCAATGAAAATTGGAAATAATTTCCTTGGTTGATTGAGTCATTGAGTGCAAGAAAGAGCGGAAGTAGTTTTATGGACTAGGGCCTTTATATATTCAACATCATATATTATGCAAGATAAAACCTTTTGTGTCTCTAAATGGTGTCACCATTCATATTATATTTTGTTATGCATAAGAAAGAAAGCAAAGGATGAGATGTAACTCAATTAAACCTTATAACCGACAGCATGTTTTTTTTTTTTTTTTATCAATGAGTACAGATTTAGTTGACCCGTACATTAAGTATAAGCAAATGATGCAACCTAAGATTAGAAGTTCAAATCTCTAGAAGTAATAAGGTCAGTTGCTTGCTGTAAACTAAATCTCGCATGACAATTAGGTCCATCCCTAATGGATGTAACATACCCCGTGGGAAAGAACAGTATATTATTAGTGAAAACATGCCTCAGAAATACCATCTAGAAATAATCAACCTTGATATTATGTGTCTATATTTTGGTTGAATTAAGTATTATGTTTAGTTACCTAACCTAATGGCCTTGAATAATGTAACTGAAAAGTCCAATGTGAGTGGCGGTGGACAATTATTGTGTACGTTTTGCAGTAACACATAATTCAGGCTTTTGCAATAACAAATTGATGACCGGTACAAGGTCATATTCTTCTACAGCGAGTAAACAAACTTGCAGCCTCATTTAAGTAAGAGTGAGAATAAAATATTCAATTTCATCTCAATAAGTAATTTACCTGTGTTGTGACATAGATGAATGTTGCCATGCACACGATATCGGTGGTTGTCAACGAGAATCGGAAAGAAGTTTCCTGTTACTGTTTTGAGGGCTATAATTAAAAGATCAAATTACAATTTTTTTATGCTGTATTCTCGCAAAAATGCTATGAGTAAACGAATTTAGCGATTAGAAGAAGGTAGTAAAAGGATGGAAAAGAAAGTAGAAGATTGTGTGTTAGTGGCCCAATACCGTTTGGCCCACCCAGAAGATTCACTTGCAATAGGGTTACTCTCAAAATACCACTTTCACTTTAACTTGTATCTCTCCACTCTTGTTCTCTCAAAAAAGTCTCCAAGTGCTTCTCTCAAGTTAGGGTTTGCTTCCAACGTGAAATTCAAACCCTTTCTCTCCTATTTAATCTAATTTTGTACCATGATATTTTACTAACAGCTCTTCTTCGTTGTCATTTGTGAGGAATTGGTTAAGAATGGTGCGTCTGAGCCGACCAAAAGCTCCAAAAAAGAGATGAACAAGAAGAGGCCCCAACTTTGTTTCGGGGGTGTAATGTGATTCCCATATACCATTCTCTTCTTTTTATTCTAGTTGACTGTTATGACAACACCTAATAGCAACTAATAGTTGTGTGTGTGAAATAATCTCTATGTTCTATATTAAGAATGTGTTTGCTATATAGTCTTTGTGTCATTTGTCTTATCGCTTTTTATGCAACATTGTAGAATGGGTTTTAAGTAGAAAACATCAATAAATTTTTTTTTTTTTAATTTATAAAAAGCTAATATCAGCAATGGTGTAATTAGTCTCGTTACAACAAAACCTTTAAGAGACTTAACATCCTATAACTTAGAGACAAACAAACAAAAATCCAATACATTTATTTTTATAAATCAAAAGAGAAGTAAGGAACAAATAAACATGAAATTTGAAACAAAGCGTAAAAGAGGAAAATTTCAAATATATTTTTTTTTTTTTAGAAACGGTTAGATCACTCGACTAATCTATAGGTTTAGTTCATTGTTCGATGATTGACCAATCTTGGCCTAAAGCAGATTACAACTCAATCGCCTAAGCCTTTGGGCAACTTCGAATGGTTGGTATGTAAAAGAATTGCAATTCATGTCAAAATGTAGAAAAAACCAAAACAAGTCTCGTCACTATATAAATAAATCTCCTCGTCGGCTTATATTCGATCAACAATGTAAATGTTGTCATGCTCCACCTCGTGGTGGCTCCTTCATGGGCCAAAATTGACCAAATTGCACAACACTACAAGGTTTACGAAATGCTTTAACTTTGTTTATAGATAGACTCTTTCTCAACATATGTTTCGAATTACGAAGAGCACTAATCTTCCATATGTGAACGGTGAACATCACAATTGGGAACAAAATTGCATATATATGATATCTTATGTGAATTTGTTTAGTTCTCTCATGATGTATCCTTAGTCAAATCAGTAGTACCTTAACCATCCCAATATACATTAGTATCACCCTAATTCACTATCACTTCAAAAAGGTTTTCTCTCAACTAAATAGTTATCTTCTTTGCTTCACTATAGCCTGCGAAGAAGACTTCCAATTGTTAGCATGCCGATCCATGAAAGTTCAAAAAAGAGTTTTGAAGTTAGGGGCAAAATCGTAATTTAGTTTCTAACCTCTTTTTATATAAATGCAACTAACATCTAGGTAACAATCTTGCTTTTGGATTAAGAATAATTCTCCTACTTTTCAATAAAGGTGGTAAAAGAATTTCTATTATCGGCATATGGTAATGATTCAAGGAGAAAAAAAAAAGTGGAGTACAGTAAATAGGACATTCCTTAGCTTGTAACGGTGGTGGGAAGCTAAAGAAAACATCATTTCTAAATATAATATTGGTAATTGTAAAGTTTGATTAATTTCTAACTTGTTTGGTGTGTGTAACTAAGGAAAATTCAAGAAGGAAGATGAAGTAATTACTTGACAAGTTAAAATGGTCATCTAAGTGTCGAGCCCAAATTTAAAAAAAATAAAAATTCTTTTGATTCCTTAATTTATAAAATATCACTAATTTATATAAATTACTCGACAAAGAAATTAAAATATATATATATATTTTTAAGTAGAGTTGTTACCAACAAAATCGGAAACAAATAAAATTAGTTACGTAAACTAATTTTAATTTTCAAGGAAATACTAATCATTCAAAAACCATAACCATAGGTTTGGGGATTTGTACTTTCAAACCAAAAGGCAATTACCAAAATAAAATCTTCCAAAATAAGAGGGCTAAAAAAGATGACTAACTAGAAGAATATGTAGAGAAGCAATTTACTTTTTCTCTATTTAGTTTTTATTACTTTTCGCATATAAATTTTTTGGAAAAAATAGGCTAAGTTTAAGAAAAAGAAAGGAAAAATTAAGAAAACGAAGAAAAATAGAAAATTTTTTTATTTAGGCTATCGTAAGTGATTATATACCCATTATTCGAGATCAAAACATATGTAGTTATTTTATTCTTAAAGAAAATTTTTTAGTTTTTTTTTTTTGTTTCTTTTATTTTCCAAAAAATGACTTATGCTTTAAATGATTAAAAGTTAAATATGAAAGAGAAGGGAAAAGAAAAGGGAAATATTGTAGTGGAAGGGCCTGAATTTGTGCCATTTATGCAAAACACGGCCTTGATTTTACTATCATGCTTCTCTCGTTTAAGGGTCTTGTCCATCAAGTACTAATGACATGGTGGTTTCAAACATTTATTTAGTTGATGTGAGTCGCCAACTCATATTGTCATGTCATTATTTTCTCTCTACGAATTTTTTTAATTTCAAAGAATTTTTTTAATTAAAATATAAAATTTCTTTTAAAAGTTACTCTCTCTCTCTCTCTCTCTCGCGTCCAAGACTATCACAAGATTAAACCTTAACTATTCTACTGAAACCTACTAAAAAATTTAAAAAAAAATCCTAAATTGAAATTAGAACCGTGAATCTAGATACCCTAACCCTCAACAATCGAAACCCTAACCTTAGGCGTATGTATTAAAGTTAGTGGATACTCTTTAATAAAAGGTCAATTTTTTTTATTGAAAAGTTTGGATCTTGAAACCGCAAAAGTCATACCTTCATAAAAGGGAATGGAAAAAAAAATCATGGAAAAGAAAATGCAATGAAGCTCCTTAATGATATGGGTGATAGAAGCAGTTGACATATTATACCAAGCATATAAAATGATTTGTATTGTCATGAATATGTTATTTTATTTGTCTTTGGTTCAGTAGAATCACAAAGTATTGTAGTAGTTGAATATTTTTCCTTACGAAGGCTAGATTTCAAATACAAATGGTATTAAGGTTTGTTTTTGTTGAGTGATAGCCAGAGAAAAGGAGAGGGAGAAAGAATGATGTAAAAGGAGAAAAAAAAAAGTTAATATTTAAAAGATATTTTTGGTTTTCGTTAAAAAAAAAAACTTTTCGACTGAAATTTTAGGAAAATAATAGAGATAGAAATAATGATATAGCAGTATGAGTTAGCAATCTACATCAGCTAAATTAATATTTGAAAGTTCCATGCTAGATTCCATTAGTACCTAATGAATGGAAACCCTTAAATAAGAGAATTTTACAATTGTAGGCCTTTAATCGTATGATTATAAAATTAAGGCTCTATTTTGTATAAAGGGCACAAATACAGGCCCTAAGTTGCATTTTTTTAGAAGAAATTTTTTTTCAAAAAAATAGGGAGGAAAAGTAAAGGAAACTCTTTTTGGAAAAAAAAAATGAACTGAAGGAAATGAAAGAAAAGTTCCCTTTTTTTTTTTTATTACCTTGGTAGGTATCTTTTATTTTATCTTAGAAAACTTTCTCTTAAGTCATTGAGAATTTTATTTAAGAGAAAAAGTACAAGAAAAAACCATAAAAGAAGTCTTCTTTCCTTTTTTTTTTTTCTTTGAACAAAAATATTACTAAAAAGAAACTTTTATTTTTTAAAAGGAAAATTATTTTTTTAAAAAAATCAAAGGTTAAAAAAATTTGACCTAAGAGAGAAAATTTTCCACAACGTTATTTCCTTTTCTTTTCTTTTTTTCTTTTTTTTTTTTTTTGCTCTTTTCTTTTGATTTTAGAAAAATATCATAAGCCCCATACTTTTACGACTCAATTCTAAACAAGCAATTTTGGGCTTTCGCGAAGGCAACTCAATTAAGTTATACTTCACAAGTAAGTTATAACGGTTACTTGACCCCGTAGGTTCAAAACATGAAAATATAATAGTATAATAACATTTTAGCTAAAATAGCTAATTTTATTATATTACATTATACATACTAAAAACATGCAAAGTAGGTATCCAAAATTAAATAAATCTTACATATAAATTATATGTACTATGGAATTTTAGAATGACATAAAACAATTTGTAATAGTAATGTAGATACTTTGGGTATAATTATTATATATAAATAATACTTGTAAATACCTAAAATTAAGTAAAATTAATTAAAAATTATTAAGAAAAATAATTTGAAAAACCAAGAAATTACTAAGGTCATAAGAATTAGTGGTGAAGGGTGTGCATGAACTTAGGATGATTGTTGAAGGGAATTATAGCTTAATGATACCTTGTAAGTTAAGATATAAAAGGTACTTAAGCTTTGAGGAGAGAGAAAAACACCATTTCTCACAAGCTAAACTTAGGAAAAATCAAAAGTTGCTCTTTACAGGTTCATTAAGGTCTTAGAATTTTAAGGAAATTCTGGAAACTTAAAAAAGGTTTGCTGAAAAAATCATAGCAAAATTAGAAAAAAAAAATAATGCTATCTAAGCAAGTTGTTGGTGTAAGAGTAGAAAGAAGGTTTGAGAGTAAACCTCTACCATAGGGTGATAAAGAAAGCAGTGTCTTAGGGGGTTGACAAGGGGGTGGCGACCAATAATGGCCAAACGACCACATTCCGATGACTACCAAAATTCATCCGATTTTCTCAAATTTTCTAAAAATATTAAACTAAATCTAAAAAAAATGGGAAAAATATTAGATTGCCAAAACTTCAAGGTAATATATACTATTCTTAAGAAATCGCTCAAACTTGCATCAATTTTGAACTTGTTTTAAACATCCTTGCTGACGTTGTTTTGAAGTCAAAACATTTCTAGGATATCACTATAATTTATGAAAGAATGTAATGAAGAGATTCTACCTAGAAATCTTTTCTAAAATTTTTATAATTATTTTAGCCATTAAATCAAGAAAAATGCTATTTTTCAATGTTGTTATTTAATTAATCTTAAGGAAAATGATTTGTACTTATTCTAGAGTTGATTTGTATTGAATCTTATTGAGTTTAGTGACATGGAGATGAGTGGATTTGATTGGAAGTATTGATATACTACAATTGGTAGTTTTGGACTTTTTTTACTTAAAGTAAAGTTTAGGAATTGAGGAACTAAAGTGGAGATGTGTTTATGAGATTGATGAAAAGTTGAATTGATATGCTATAATGAGCTTTGAACTAAAGAATAAGGTACAAGAGTGAACAACTTAGTGTAAATATACAAGTTTACGCTTTGTCAAAGGGTTCATTAAAGGGTTTGTTTAAGAGTTAATCTAGAAAAGGAGAAATTTAACTTAAGGGTTAGAGACTTGCTTAGAGAGTTGAATAGTGAAAGAAGCTTAGTTGAATTAACTTCAGAGAGTTAGTCAGAAGGTTAGTAGTTAATGCGACTTATGTTATGTTAGATACTTTGTTTGAGGGTTCATGGACTAAAACTTAATATTTCACATACATGCAGAGGCTTATTCAGAGACTTCACTACTAAGTTGAAAGTTAATAAATGGTTTACTAAACTTGCTTAATCTACATCATAACCATACTTAAATCATTACAATAATTTCATATACCTTGTATTTAGCAAGAACTAAGATAATTGTGTTGAATGTTACGGATTTATAAGGGAAACAAGCATGAAATGCAAGGCTAATGCATGTCAATATCAAAAAAGGTAAGATCGGTTCTTTATGGTATCTTAGAGTATCATTTCAAGATACCTGAAGGAATTAGAGTACTTGTTTGAGGTTGTCATTAGATTATTTATGTACATGCTATGTATGTGTCTGAGATACTACTTTGCTGGTTGGGAGATGAACTTCTCATGGTGTTTTCTAATTGATATTACTTTGATTGGTTTATCTTGAACTTGATTAAGCACTTATAAGTTAGACTAATCATAATTTGACTTTAAACTCTAACTTAATATTCATAGAAACCCATTAAGGGTAATGTTTAGGGTATCAAACCAAATACTAACACTTTGATGAGGATAGAAGAAATGATCATTTTCTAAAGAACTAAGTGATAGGAGAGGAGGTCACGACAAGGTTAAAAACCTTAGTTGGAAAGTTTTCTAGGGATAAGAATGTTCTCCATTGCATAAGCCTAGATTTAGTCTAATGGTATTGCTTTAAAACTCCTCAATTTGAGTTAGAGCAGACGTAATTTCTCTATCTTCATAATGGACTTATTAAAAATTGTGCAGTGAACTTTCATTTGCTTGTTGTGTTGCGCCTAATTATTGTTTAATAACCTTGATTGTTTGTTGTACTCTTATAACTTCATCCCTTCATATTAAGTGAGTTGTGCTCACATCCCCGTAGACTATTTTGTAGGCATTGCCTAGTTCTTGAAGATGTCACACTATAATCATCTATAAGTTAGTATTCAGCAAGTCGGGGAGTAAGGACTTGGAGATAAATGGATCATCTACTCTTTTCTTTTCTTATTTTCCTTTCTTTTGGTGGGAAAGCTATATGGGTCTCCTTAAGTGGCCTTATAGTTTTTGAACTATTAGCTGATGTTATGTGTAAATATAAATGTATCCAACCTATGGAGTTGTAATGTTTCTTTTGAAAAGCTGAATCTTTTGATATAAATACATATGTATTTGAAAGTAACAAATTAATAGTACTCCAATATAAGTGTTTTACAAAGCTATTCCACAGGTTCTATATGTAACAAGTGTCTATCTGATTGCTTCAAAGCTAGTAGCATGCCTTATGTAAGCTGTATCTATGATAACAACTTAGAAGCTAACTTCTATCTTATGTTAGTTTACACTATAAGATTATTGTGACTCCTAAAATTCAGCGCATAAAAAATATTTATTTGATTAAAAAAATGTAAAAAAAAAAGGGGGAAGACATAACAAACTTACCTAGAGATGGATTACATGCAGGTTGGACATAGATCTTAGAGTAGGTCTTTTACTTCTAATTGGAGCTTCTTCAACAACTATAATGGAAACCAAGCTTTAAACTCTAGCCAAACCAATTTTCCTTAAATTTTCCTATTGAACTATAATGATGAAAGTACAACAAAACAAGTATAACAATGGCTTTGAATTGGATCGATGGTCATGATTTGGGTATTATTAGTCAATGACAGAGGTAGCGAAGTCGACCTTTTCTAGGTGATTTAGGTACTGCATGTTAATTTGTGTGCAATTTGTTGGAATGGTGTTAACTAGCTTAAAGGGTTAGAATATGGTGATTGCATAGTTATGGGGAGTGGTTGGAGATGGTTGTTGAGTTAATTGAAGATGGTTATCGTTGGGTTTCAAGGTTTGCAAATGTTGGCAACGCTTACAATGGCTACTATGTTAGCAAAGGTGTGCTTTCAAATGGTTGTGTCCTCAAGTTTATAGGAGTGTCCTTTATTTTTTGCCAAACTCATCACTAGAGGATAAACTTCAAGTGGAAGAGGATGAAGTTGCCAAATTCAATGGAGTTAAAAAAAAAAAATTCAAGCTTTAATCCACAGCTTAATTTAATCTATGGGCTATTAAAAGATGAAACTAGATAAAATTAATAATTGCCATTGATTATAGACTTGATTCATGTCACTTTTTCAAATTTTAAACACATATTAAGTGTAAGAGATAAGAACTTCAATTATCCACATCAAAATCCAAATCAATTGTTTAAATTAAAAGCAAAAGGTAGAAAATGGTTTAGGTCATTGATTTGAGTTTATTTGGGTTAATTCTTTTCGATTTTGGGTACTTTCATGGTTATAGCTTCCAAAAAGAGAGTGCATGCACACTTAAGGTTTAGATCAAGCTTAGGATCTTAAGGTTCTCAATTTTTTTTCCTTGCCATGAGGCTAATTGGCTCATGCCTTATAAAGTTATGCAACTAAAAATCTTTTGAAGCTTTAAGTGGCTTAAACAAATTGATTCAAGCTGAAAATGGACCAATTTTTTAATTTTTAAAAAAAAAAAAAAAAAAATCAAATGCTCATGTGCAAAAGTTAATTCAACACTTTTCAAGTTTCAATTCAATTCAATCCAATTTATATTAAACTTAATTTAATCAATTTAAATCTAATCAAAGCTTTGTTTGAAACTTAAATTTTTCATAACTATTTCTTTAAGAATAATTAAATTGGACTAAAATCGAATTTAGAAAAATTGACAACTTGCTTAAAAAACCCAAAAACTATGAAATTGTACATATGTATTAAAATACCAATTTTGACCTTAAATGATGAATAGACATGAAGTCCATCATTTTGTAAGGCCAATTTATTATTTTACTTCATAAGGGCAAAAATGAGTATCTACACTAAGAAATCTATAGAATTCATTATGAGGTAAGTAATATAAACCCATATAATATGTTTTACCTTAAGGAAAATATTGAAATGCAATCCTTAGGATTATAATCATATAATTAGAGGTTTAAAATTGTAAAAATCATGAAATTAGACCATGAATATTGTTGAATTTATAATATGACAACAACCTTAAGAAGGCTTAATAAATTAAGATGAACCAAAGGATTTCATTAAAATTATGAGGAAAGAATAAGAGATAATCAAATAATTAATGAAAAAATTGGTACACTTACAATTAATAAGGAATAAATAAGGACTTAAAACCTAAGATGCCATAGATTAAGTATTTAAGTTAAAAAATTGAAAATTCAAAATTTAAATAAAAGTGGCTAACTGATTGGAGTTTAGATAGACTACATAAGGAACTCGATAGATATTGAGAATATGATGATTGAATTAAGGGGATAAGAGATTCGGCTTTAGCTGAGTATTGCGTTAAAATGAATTGGGCCCAAAGGAAAATTAGTTGACTAGGTTTCTTTTGTAGGGGTTTCATTTAAGACTTTTAGGATAAGAATATGATTTTTTAGCATAAGTAAGTTATTAATTGATTATCTCATATATGACTGAAAGGGTTTTATCCATTTCAAGTATTTGCAACTTAATAAACGTTATCCAAGTAGTATGTTACAAATTGTGCATACAAGATCAGATAACAAACTCAAAAATTATTTGGCTATTGAATTGATGAGTGTTGATTGTACACATGCCAAGGCCAATAAGCATTTCAAATAAGGAGTCATAGACTAGGTTTCAATTGTTGATTAAGGGGCAAACATTCATAATGAAGTGGCTAGAAGTTTAGGCATTAGACCATTACATATAGGTAAGTCAGTCATCAATGTGACTAATGGCTAATGGTTAGAGATAAGCAATAAATGGATCACACTAATGGAATGGATGCTATTACAGACAGTTACAATGTATTGGTTGTTTGATAGTTGATACTAATAATGAAACCAATATGAGAATATTTGACTCTTAGAGTGATTGATAGATCCATGTATTTTGAAGACTTATGGACTCTAAGATTCTAGCCTCAAGATCTTAGAGTGTGTATGTTACGCTCCGAAGTAATTGACTCATAACAGTCATATCGTACAGACCATTCTATGATAGAAACTAACCTTATAACCACTATCTTAGACTTGATCTACACAAGGCATCCACGACTAACCCGCTTTGAAGTAAACAGTTCATAAATTAAGTTATTTACCTAAGAAAGTATGGAAATATATACATACACTAGGATTTAAGTAGTTATTTACCTAAGAAAGTATAGAAATATATACATACACTAGGATTCAAGTATTAAAAATAATGTTTATAGGGTTTTATTATCTTATACTTTCTAAGTAATACATTATTTGAAAATGAAAGATTCTAAATAAAAGCTAAGATCTTAAAGATATATCTATCCTTTAAATGTAGTTCCTCATTCCTTAGGATCCAGCAGTTGCTAGGTTTAGGGTAAATGTAAGTCGCTTCTTAACTAGTATCTGTAACAACATTTATAAGGATGTGAGTAACCACAACTTAGTAAGTTGGGATAGAGATTTAAAACTATATAGCAAACGTAAACAGGGTTGTCAACTAAACTATTAGGCGCAATACATGTTTAAGCAAATGTCATCACACAACGTTGTCTAACCCATCATGAGATTAGAGAAATTACACTCACTCTAATCTAGGTTGAGGAGTTTCCGTCAATGCAACAACTCACAATCAAACCCAAGCTTATACAATAGAGACACCACTCCTCCCACAACTACCTTTGAATCATTACCTTCACCCTTGCTGCGACCTTCTCACCTATCACTTAGTTCAACTAAGGATATCCAGTGCTATCCTTTTTGAAGGGGTCAGTATTTGGTTGGAGAACCTTGGGTTTCCCCTAATGGGTTACTATGTAGGTCCGATTTATGTTTACAAGACATATATTCCATTAGGTCCAGTTTAGAGTGATAAATCATTTCATACAAATCACATAATACAAGCCAAAGCAGTAAAACAAATCACATCATCAACTTTGAAACAAACACATACGTGCAGTCAACTATTTAACAAGCACAATTAAGTACAATTTTAAGCTTCTAAGTACTATAAATTAGTACTCTGAAATAAAGCAATGTATTAATCCTAATTTACTTAGACTCCTTTTTTGCTCACTCAGGGTGTAACTTGCACAGGTTGTCGCTGCTAAACCCTATAATACGAATGTTGTTTCAGTATATATATAGTTATTTTATATAAACTCTATTTTGTAATACTTTTATGTTATCTTTAGTTTAGGGTGTAATATACCTAATTATCCAGGTTTTTAAGTCTTTTACAATTATTCTTAATTTAAGTTGAGTTCTAATTCAGTTTTGAAGTTGATTTCTAAATTAGGTTTTTAACTTAGCTTTTGACTAGGGATTTTATACGTAAACTCTAGGTAATCATTCCGACTCATAATGCGAAATTAATCACATTATTTTTTAATATCCTAAATATCATTTTCGATCTCTAACCAATGTTCTAGTCTGTGCGGTATATCTTAATCTTAATTTAACTATTGAATTTACTCCTGATGTGATAAAATTTTACATATTTCATATAAACACCTAAATTTGAGTCTCTTACCAGATTTTGTACATATTCCTATTATTATTATTATAATATCAATTTTAACCTAATATTTTCCTACTCATTAATTTCTTTTACTTACATATTATATATTATTGCCTAATATGCATATAATGTATACGTCTAATATTTCTATCACTTCAAATATCATCTCCTAATATCAACTAATATCTCAAAATATCTAAATTTCTCCCAAATCATAATTTACACCTAATTACTCTAAATTACAAAATTAACTTAAATTTACCATTTTTTACCTACTATATATATAATACATAATACCGTAATAATTACATCTAATACCCTAAATATTACAAATATCATACTTCATCAGATTTTAACATCCTAAAACATATAATTATACCTTAAATTAGTAATTATCCTTTTAATTACTTAATTAGCCTAAATTACACATTTTATACATTATTTTAAGGCCTAAAAATTTTGAAAAGTAATTTTTGAAAAAAGGCTTTATGGCACTGTTTTATATCACCTAAGTAGTCTACACAACAACACATGTTCGATTTTACATGATTTCTTAAGGACGGTATATTTATAGATATAAATTCATCAAAATAATTTTTTTCCCTAAATCTACATACTAAAATATCTTTGAATAACAAATTTTATAATTTTCTAAGCATATTTAATATTTTTAAAAAATTAAACAAAATCAGGTTAGAATTTGACTTGCCCTACTGATTAGCTTCCAGCCACCAATGGTGGCCACAAGTGTATCGATAGCCTTGGGTGATGGGGTTAGGGTGGTGTGGTGGTGGCTGTTCTTTTTTAGGTGGCCGTTGGGTTTAGGTTTTCTTTTAAAGCCCTAATTGCACAGATTTTTCCTAAGGTTTGTAAAAAAACCCCTAACTCTTTCTTTTTAGCTCTCTCTTAAATTTTCTAGATTCCTAACTGCCTAAATGAGCTTTAATAAAAAATTAGGCTATTTATAGAGCTTCCTTATTTTTTTCTCCTAATTTCTAGTTGCCAAATGTCTTTATCCTCTTCCAAATTTGCTTTTTGTTTGGCTAATTATTATTGGTTGCTTTTTATTTATTCACTTCCAAGTTGCTACACTTCAATTCCAAACATTTCTATAACTTTTTAATTTTTCTTAATTTTTTCCTTAATTATTTGTGAATTTTCTTTAATTATTTAGTATTAATTTAGTATATTTAGGACATTTTAAGTAATTTCGCGTATTTCTACCTATATGTAAATTTATATATAATACAAATAAATACTCCTAAATATTATTTAAGTTATTTTATGATTTTTAGTGTGCATATAATTTATTTCTATCTATTCATTAGTCATTAAAATTCATTCTAAGTGTTTCCGATAAATAATGAACAATTTTCATAAAATTCAATATTATATTAATTAATAATTTTATTACTTATTTTCCTAAATCCAAACTCATTGGATCACTTTTACCAATAATCCTAACTTCATCGTAAAATTTAGGCTGGATCGAACAATTTGCTCGATCGCTTTAAATTTTACGAACTGAACCCCGAGTAATTGATTATGAAGCTTACAGTATATTTGCTACCACATTGAATAAGATAGCTAACCTAGCATATGTATATTGTTTGATATTGACAATGCATTAGTATATTTGTTTAAGTATGCATGTAACATGTCTTATGTTTATATTTGCACATATTATCTCTACATTAGGTTTTATGGCTCATTGATGTTTAGCACTTACGATTTGAGTCCAGATGGATTATAGAGTATTAATCCATATGTTTTCCTTGAATATGATTAGTTGTGTAGAGCATCTTTGACAACTTATCGAGTTCTCTACACTTCATTGAAATACTCTCAAATAATTGGGTAATTTAACTACTACCTTAAGATCTCATTTATAGTAACAAATCAACAATTGTAATAAAGGAAAGCACAAATCAAACAAAAATCAAATATTGTTTCTTAATGGTTTAATTCATTGTTTCATTTTGTAACATCCTAGAAAAATAATTAAATAAAGGAAATAAAGAAAAGAAAATAATAAATTAAGGTCAAGGCACAGAAAGGTAATATTGAATTTTGTGAAGGGCAAGGTAGTCTTTTCTACCCTTTAGTGTTGTTAGGTGATCTTGGGTTAAAATTTTGATCCTACAAAGAAAAAAAAGGCTATAAGGAATCAAGGCCATTTTAGTGCAGCTACTTTGATACCTAAGTCAGTAAATGAATATGAGAGAAGATAAGACAAGTAGTTCTGCTAGATCTTTCTTACAGTGCTTCTTCTCTATATTTATAGGCAAATACCAACTGTCTAAATAGCAATTAAGCTCATGATTACTATGATACGTAAAGACTTCTCGATGAGTTACATCCCTAAAATGTAGGAGAAGTGAGCAGTTATGTAATATAACCGTACCAAGTGATAACTATTCATGCCACTTTCCTTTAGTTCAAATATAATATAGATTTGAGTTAATTGGCATTTGCTGAGAAGTGAGTTACTCAGCATAACAGCAACTGAGTAGTTGAGTGAATGTAACAGATGAAATCCGACTATCAACATTTAGTATAAAAGCTTATCATAAAACACTAGGGATCATTTTCTTGCACTATTAATTTGTAGAACCCTCTTCAAGAGCACAAGAGGAACAAGGCTAAGGTAAGCTATTGTGAAAAGATTTCATTCATTTATGAGTTTTGTTTCTGCAATTTCTTAACATAAGAGTTGTTTTAGAGTTATTAAAACACGTAGATTAAGGAGATCGCTAAACAAAAGTTAGAACAAGATCTAAACCCCAACCTGGTAAGTATTACCTAAATCCTTAGTACTATACCGGTTGAATTTGATGTTATTATCATATTTAGAGTAGTTGTATTGTGTGTGTATTTGATTTAGGCATCGTAATCAAGTTTCATGTGGTGCAAGTTGTGATTTAGTTCCAGCGATTTTGAATCAAGGTAAGATCTTATTGTTTGATTAATGGGGATTTAGAACATACTTGAATGTTCCATGTCGTTAGTTGATGGAGAAAAACAAACCTTAGTAAGATTTTAGAGCATCAAATGTGTTGGGATTGATTTTGGTTGATTTGGAGGAGTTTGGAGTCGAAAAGAAAAGAGAATTTGATGAACGGAAGAACATGAGCAAGATCCATAGCAGTTATCTTACTCGTGGACTCTCGTTAAGAATTCTAACTCAAGCATAAAAAGAAAAGTTATTGCTAAGAGGAACACGACCTAACATCATGGCCATGTACCTTAGTCATACTCTTGCAATGTGGTTGATCATAGGCATGAACTAAAGCTTGTTTCCAGGGAAAGGACTAGATCCAGGAATACAGCCATAAATCTTAGGTGTATTCTTGTAGACCTCTTTTACCTATCTTTTCTTGTTGTTTCTTAGATCTAATATTACCTTAACCTCTTCTAAACATTTGTAGAAGCCTAAATAGATCCTTAAACTCAAGATGTCCTAAATCTAGACCTAGTAACTGAAGGAAACAAGTGAAGATACTTAGTTAAGATTGTGTAACCAAAGAATAGAGCCTAAAGGAGTTGTTCTTGTTTATCTATATCTTGAAGAGTTATCTGAAGTAGTTTCTACTAATTGTATTCGAGACTTAAGTATGTAGAACCTTGTTTGCTACTGATGCTTGCTTAGGACAGTTAAAGTAAATTAGACTAATTAAATAACTAGAAGGAAATGTGATTGTTGCTTGTGTTTGGTTGGACTTAGGGGGAAGTAGTACTAGTGTCCCTAAGGTGGCACCTCATTGATTTTTAGGCAATGTTGTCCCCTGTGGAGTGCCCCCCAACCCTTCCGATATGATATGAGGTAGAGTAGGTTAGTGTCCAGAGGTTGTAGAACCAGTATCCGAGAACCAAGTAAGTTAGGTGGCATTTGCTATAGTGCTAGTATCCTAGTATCAATGTAGACGGGGGTCAGAGTGCTAGTATCTTGACTTGGAACTGTATGTAGAGTTTAAGTTACTCTAGGTTTGGGTCAATCGTAAGTGATCCTAAGCTGTATTGATTGTTAACTTGATTAAATACATAATAACATGTTTGATTCATTCTTGTTGCATTATTACCCATGCCATATGGATTGTTACATGTCACACGCTTGTGTTTATGGGTTTTAGTACTGGGTGTTAGGTCATTCCACTTTCTTCTTTAGTTGCAGGGACTTCAAATGAGCAAGGAGTCTATGATAATAATGGGGAGGCGTATTATTACTATCAGGACAAGGATATTAAAGAGTACTATTATTATTATGATATTGAGTTATGATCAATTGGAGAGAGAGATTATATAGACTTATGAATTGAGAGTTTTTATCAATTATTTGAAAGCATGAGAGTTTAGTTATTTATATTTACTTCAATTAAAGTATGTTGGAGAGATTTAGTTATAACATTTAATTACCTTAAGTTTTATTAAATGAGAGTTATGAAGTTATTTATGAAGTTGTGGAGAATTTAGCTACTCATTTAACTTAACGTGTTAGTAGATCACTAAGGACACGTGGCAATCGAGGGCACCTTGAGCCTAGGGCACAAGAGATTATATAGACCTATAACTTGAGAATTTTCATTAGTTATTTGAAAGCATGAGAGTTTAGTTATTTGCATTTACTTCAGTTATAGTATTTTAAAGAGATTTAATTATGATGTTCAATTACTTTCAGTTTTATTGAATGAGAGTGAAGAAGTTATTTAATAAGTTGTGGAGAATTTAGATAATCGTTTAGATTGACTGTCAGTAGATCACTAAAGACACGTGGTGGCTTCTAGCACCTTAAGCTTGGGGTGTTACAGATTAAAGTGGTATCAGAGCATAGGTTTGGTAAATAGAAATTTAGGCAAATGATCTGTAGGATGATGAGCTATGATGAGTCTAGGATTTATGGGGATTCTTATTGCAAATAGCTATTCATATTTGTTAATTTCTTACCTCCCTATCTCACTGTTTCCTTTCCATTCCTCGTATCAAGCTTAGTTTTATTCGTTTTCTTGTCTATGTTCAAATATAGTATGCCTTCAAGAAGAAGAATTGAGTTAGGTGGAGCTACAGGAGCAGGTCAGGGTGATGCTCCTAGAGAAGTTGAATTACCAAGCAATCAACAACAGCCATAAGATGCAAATACCGATGTGCTTATTACCAAAGATGACATCAATAGGCTACTAAATTCTCTTGATAACACGCTAGGGGTGATCAATAAATAGCAACATCAAATTTAGAGACAACAGCGATAGCTATAGTAGCAACAAATCGGTTGATGGCTAAGAAAATAGAGTTAATGGAGGTAATAGGCATGCTATATGAGTAGGAGGTGGAAACAATCATAGGAACCATAGAGTTATCACTATTAAGAGGTTTGTGAAGCTGGCAAAGGAATTCTACCCTAAGACAGATGAATCTATGGTGGCTAAGAAGTGGATAAAAATATAGAGAAGGAATTTGAGGGTTTTTAGATCCCTGAAGGAAGGAAAGTACCTTTTGCTACCTACATGTTGAGAGACACCGATGCTGACTGGTAAGAAGTAGAGAACGTACATCATGTTGCTCTTATCACCTAAGCTGTTTTCCAAGAGTTATTCTATAGTAAGTATTTCCCTGCTAACCTTATAGAAAGATTGATTAGCTAATACTATGATTGTAAGCAAGGGAACTAAATAGTGGAGCAATATGAAGCCAAACTTAATCGCCTACATAAGCTCTTACTAGAGGCTCAAAGGGTGGATGAAGTGTCTAAGGTGCAGAAGTTTGTGAGAGGGATAGGAGTTGCTTTATGGCATAAGGTAGGGTCTTTTGAGCTATAAACATATGCAACTGTAGTTAATAAAGTTAAGAAGATGGAGAAGAGTAGGAAAGAAATGTTAGAAGATGAAGCTAACTCTTCCAGGGGGGAGGTGATTTTGGGAAAGAAACTTTCCTTAAGTATGGTAATGCAAGACTGCGGTATCAGAGTTTTTCTTTAACCTGCCAAACCTATAACCAGACTAGTGGGTGTTCCAATCAAACCTCTACTAGCTAAGTCAGTCCCTCTATCTCTGACTTTGCTGCTACCAGCTCCAACTATAGGACTCAAGTGCACTAAATGTAGAGGTCCTCATGATTTGTCAAAGTATATGTAGCCTAAGGGAGCTTGCTTCCTGTATAGTAAGGTAGGACATGTTAGGAAGGAATGCCTAGAAAAGGTAAAGATTCCTTAAACCTTTTGCTTTAATTACAGATAAAGGGGGCACAAGACATTTGAGTGAAATGCTACTAATTAGCCAACCCTACTATAATAGCCAATGCCGTAGCAAAATGTTAGACCCTAAGGTAGAGGATAGAGTAGTAGAGTTGTAACTACAAGATTGAGGCAAAGGACTCTTGCAAGAGTTTTTTCACTTCAATGACAATAGTCAAAATACTAAGAGGATCAAGGAAGTAACACCATAGCAGGTACTCTTCTAGTGAACTCTACTAAAGCTTACACATTATTTGACATTGGCACCACTCACTCTTGTATAGTTGAGTCCTTTGTAAATGCTTGTAATTTGAAACCTGAATTGTAAGTCAACTTTATGTGTGTTGGGTCTCCCTTGGGTATGGGAAAGGTATTGATTCAAATTTGTAAAAGTGTTAAAATAAGGATTTGAGGTCGAGTCTTATTAGTTGATTTGTAGGTTTTAGAAATGTTTGATTTTAATGTAATTCTAAGAGAAAATTGGTTGTAACGTAACTATGGTACCATAGATTTCTATGATAAGCTAGTCTATTTTACTCCTAAGATTGAAGAATCTTTCAGTTTCCAACTAGAAGATCAAAAGCTGTCAGGGTTCTCCTCATATGAGTTGTAGAGTAATAACAGGTTAGCAGCTTTGACTATAAGTTCAAGCTAGACTATCGAGTTGGAAAGGGTTTCAATAGTAAATGATGTCTAAAACGTTTTCCCTAAGGATTTGCCTAAACTACCTCCAATCAAAGAGATTGAGTTTAGCATAGATTTGGTACCCAAGACAAAACTGATCTCTAAAGCAACTTATAGGATGGCTCTAATAGAGTTAGTTGAACTGAAAAAAGTAATTACAAGAGTTGCAAGACAAGGGGTTTACCAAGCCTAGTACGTCATCTTTGGGTGCACTAGTTCTTTTTATGAAGAAGAAAGATGGCAAGATGCGCTTTTGTATTGACTAGTAGGAATGGAACAGTATGATGATCAAGAATAAATATCCCTTCCATCATAATAACAACCTATTTAATCAATTACAAGGAGCTTGAGTAAGAGGAATCAGAGCAACAGACCTCTAACTTGAGCTTGAGTTGAAAGGCTTGAGAGCATGGCCAAGTGAGTTATATACTGACCCACACTTAATGAATCCGAGTTGCTTCAGTCCACTAGTTTATTGCCTTATCCCAGCCGAACACTTCTCTAATTGTTGACTTAAGACATGTTAAGATAATAGCTTAGCTTGCTCGATCACTAGTTGTCTCTTTATATCCCTTCCCATTCTTTTCACATTACTTATTTAAGACTTTAACCTTTTTAGTCATATTCATTTGTAGTTGTTGCCCTAATATTTTGGGTGTAATACCCATTGTAAATGTAGCTACATCAAATATTGAATATACCCAATGTTCTCTTTCGTGAGTATTCCTCTTTGCTTATTTCATTCTTATCCTAACCCTTAAGCAAGCTCTCATTGGACCAATTCGTACGTCACATCAAGTTGAGCTGTGAGTCCTCGATAGTTCTAAGGTGTGCCATATCCTTAGAGCATATTGTAGTTTTACTTATTTGTTTTTTCTAGCATTTGTTCCCCTTCCATCCTTATTTTCAAACTTTCTACAAGCTTGGACCCACCCCTTACAACTGGCCTTGTCAGTCCTTGACACGGATTATATCATTTTGGTATCAAAGCGGAGGTTTGTTTAGGTAAGTTGTTAATTAGTTATGATTGTTATTATGTAGTTTGTTGTGAATATGAAAGGGACTAGTTTAAGTGTTTTGGAGAGTTTTTGAAGTTTTGTTGCTGCGATAGGACCTTTGTTGCGAAATACTCTATTTTGCCTTGTTTCGAGCATACGAAAATAGAGCAAATTTCAAATGGGTTTATAGTTCTTTAAAGTAGCTATTATGTTCATAGTTAGTTTAAACTTTCGTATGGAGAAGTGTATATGTGAGTTGTTTGGCTTGAAAAGGATAGTATCTTTTGTTCCTTAGATTCTGAGTTGGTTACTGAACTTTGTCGAGAGTATGATGGACCCAAGTGTCAATACCGGTATTGGAGACAACAATACCAGTGTTATCCACTATGGCGACAACCCCAGAACACTCCTAAAAGTATAGATGAGCAAATCAATAAAATAGCTAACCTTATAACCGATCTAACTAGAGCTATTCATGTATTAACCTTTTAACCCATCGAAGCCAAGTAGAATACTCCCCGACCTACTCGACCTATAAGAGGATAGATCCCAACTCAACAAGATCAAGGTAAATTAGTAGGAGGACATATGCGGAGAAGAATTGACGTAGGTAATATGGATGAAGAAGAGTACATTAAGGAAGAGGAGCGAGCTTGAGCACCCCAAGCTACCAATCATATGAAGCTTCAAATTCCAAGCTTCAATAGTTTTGGGAATGCAAATGACTATTTGGATTAGGAAGAGAAGGTTGAATGTATTTTTTATTATTATCAGTATGAGGACTGTAAGAAGGTGGGGACTACTGTTGTAAAGTTCTTAAGTCATGCCACGATGAGTAGAAGAACTTCCAAATTATGAGGAGATGAGAAGGATATAAGGAAGTAAATACTTAGCTTAATATGAAGAGAATACTTAATAGATTCGTAATGGATACTTATTTGCAAGTCACTTTTTCTCAACTTAAAGGGCTGAGAGAAGGAAACCAAACTGTTGATGAATATGTTCAAGAGTTATAAATACTCATGATTCAATGTGAAGTGGATGAACCATTAGCCTAAACCATATCTAGATTTCTTATTAGATCGAGAAGTGACATCCGAGATATCATGGAACTTGAACAGTTTACTACATTGGACTAGGCTATAAGAATAACCCAATAAGTGGAAAAATAGATGAGAAATAGGCTAAGTCGAGAAGCTAATCAAAACTTTCCAAACGCTAAGCTTGATGGATTGATTTTCTAGAAGGATTGAATTTTGTCATCAAATGCAAGCAAAGCAAGAATAATGTAGTTGCCAATGCTTTGTCAAGAAGCTATGTTCTTCTCACCAAGTTGCAAACCAAACTGCTATAGTTTGCAAGCATTAAAGAACAGTATCAACATGATTCTAACTTTGGTCTGATATATAGATGCTATGAAGAGGGGAGAACAATGGATGAATACCATGTGGAAGATGGTTATCTATTCCGAGGTAGTAAATTGTGTGTGCCAACCTATTCAATAACAGAGCTGCTGGTGAGAGAAGCTTATAATGGACTCTCTAGGCACTTTGGAGAACGAAGGATGTATGAGCTATTAAATGATTGATTCTTCTAGCATAAAATCAAATGTGATGTACATCGTATGATTGAGGGATGCACTATATGTAAAAAGGTAAAATGCCTAGCTAAATAAGGGAAGGTAATGCCTTTACCTGTTTCGTTCAAACCATAGGCTGACTTGAGTATGGATTTTGTCCTTGGATTACCTCGAATTGCCTAAGGCAAAGACTTTGTAATGGTTGTCATGGATATATTCAGTAAGATAGCACACTTTATACCTTGCACACTTTATACCTTGCACAAAATTAACAATGCTTCAGCTATTACTTCTTGTTTTTGTAGGAAATTGTTTTTCTGCACGAAGTGCCAAGGAATGTGGTGTCAAACCGTGATCTAAAATTTTTGAGTCATTTTTAGCATCGGATGGGAACTAAGCTACTATTCATTTCTTCTTACCATCCCTAAACTAAGAAATAGACAGGAGTTGTCAACCATACTTTAGGGTAACTACTCCAAGCTATGGTGAGAAAGAACTAAGCTAATTAGGACATCTACCTCCCTATGGTAGAGTTTGCTTACAACAATACCAGATACTCCACCACTAGACATACCCCATTTGAAGTCATCTATGGTTTCAACCCTAAGTTGCCCTTAATTACACCTGATGCCCTCGACTAATTAAGAAGATTTAGAAATAAGAACCAAAGCTCAGTCCCTCCAATAGATCTACCAATAAGTCACCTAGCACATTGACCAAGTTACCAAGAAGCTAAAAGAGAAAGGCAAAGTAAGGGAAACCAAACAGTTTTAGCCTAGTGACCAAGTATGGCTACACTTAAGCAAGAAAAGGTTTCCTAACAAGAGAAAGAACAAGTTATCTACTAGAGCTGAAGGACCATTCAGGATACTCTAAAAGATAAATGACAATGCGTACCAGTTATAGCTACTAGAAGACTTTAGAGTGTTTGATGTGTCTAATGTTTCCTACCCCAGCCCTTACCAACCTAAGGAAGAATTGAATGAGAACCAGTAGGATTTGATCCCAAATCCCAGTCAACTTGGTGAAAGTGATAAGAATCAAAGCACCAAACCTCTAACTTAAGCCCGAGCTCAAGGGCTTGAGAGCATAGCCAAATGAATTCTATGTTGACCCATGCTTAATGAATCCGAGTTGCTTCAATCCACCAGTTTGTTGCTTTGTCTAAGCTAAATCCTTTCGTACTTATCAATAGTCTATGACTACCGACTTGAGATACACTTGGACAATAGCTTAGCTTGCTCAATCATTAGTTCAGTCAACCTAAATATGAACTGCTCTAAGCATGTCCAAGCTAAACTTATCTTAGAAGAACCCCTAGTCTAAGCAGTTGCTAGCCCAACCATACAATTTGTCTATTTCAGCCAAAAATTCACCTACCAACCAACAACCATGTGTTTAAGCCATCATATGACAAAATCCTCCATACAAGACTGATGATTTTCTTGATTTTCTCTTTATGCCTTTTCCCATTCTTTGTACATACTTATTTAGGACTTTACCCTTTTTGGTCATTTCCATTTATAGTTATTGCCCTAATATTTCGGGTATAAATACCCATTGTAAATGTAATGGCATAAGATATTTAATATACAGCATTGTCTCTTTCATGAACATTCCTTTTTGCTTACTTCACTCTTATCCTAACCCTTAAGCGAGTCTAGGTAGTGAGTACCCTCATTAGACCAACTCATACATCATATTAAGTTGAGCTATAAGTCCTCAATAATTTTGAGGTATGTCATATCCTTAGAGCGAATCGTGGTTCTACTTATTTAATTGTCTAGTATTCATTCCCCTTCCATCCTTGTTTTCAAGCTTTCTACAAGCTTGGACCTATCCCTTGCGACTGGCCTTGTCAATCCCTAGCGCAAATCATATCATCTAGTCTTCTTTAAAATAGACTTGAGATCAGGATATTATCAGTTGAGGAGCAAAGAGGAGGACATACGAAAAACATCCTTTAGCACAGTATGGACTATATGAGTTTTTGGTTATGTTGTTTGGGTTAACAAATACACCAGTTGCTTTTATGAATCTCATGGACAAAGTATTTAGAGATTTCTTAGTCAAGTTCATAGTATTATTTATTGATGATATTTTGGTTTAAACTAGAAGTGAAGAAGAACATGAGGAGCACTTAAGGTAAGTATAGAATTGACTACGAACCGAAAAGCTTTATGCTAAGTTTTCTAAGTACAAGTTTTGGTTAAAGCAAGTTTCTTTTCTAGGACACATTGTCATTGGAGATGGACTGTCAATACACTTAAAGAAGATTAAAGTAGTACTTGATTCACCCAAACCAAAGACGATGATAGAGATTGGGAGCTTTTTAGGTTAACCAGATACTATATGAAGTTTCTTGAAAGGTTTTCTAGATTAGTTAGCTCCATTAACAAGACTAACACAAAAGGGAGTAAATTTTGAGTAAGATGACAATTGTGAAGTAGCTTCCAACATTTCACAAGAAGACTTATAATGGCTTCAGTGTTAGTATTACCCCGAATAGGTGAAGAGTTTGTGATATATAGTGATGCTTCACACCAAGATTTAGGCTATGTACTTATGTAAGATGGAAAGGTGATAGCTTATGTATTACCCTTGCTAAAATTGTATGAAAAGAATTACCCAACACATAACTTGGAGTTAGTAGCAATTGTCTTAGCACTTAAGCTATAGAGACACTATTTGTAGGACGAGAAGTGTAAGATCTTTACTAACCACAAGAGTTTACAGTACTTCTTCTATTGTTAGTGAATTTTGGGGTAAGGAAATAGTCCTACAAAAGAGAGTAAGATACTTGGTACCGGAGCCCGTCCGGTGCGGTCACTTTGATGCCTAAGTTAGAATGGTGATTTAGTATAGTAAAAATGTGAATAAGAAGTATTAGAGAGCTCTTACAGAGTTTCTTTTCAATATTTATAGACGGTCATTGTGTCTAAGGCAATTGTTGAGGTAACTGTTAAGACACATGAAAACCTCTTGACCTGACATCTCCCTTTATGTGTAGAGATAGTAAGTGATTGTAAAATATAACTGTACTTATGATAACTGGTTGTGCCATAAATTTAAATTCAAACCAAGAGCATTTCTTGTACAATGCATAAATACCTTGTATCTTTTATAGAGGGCAAATGCTGAGAGAGTCGATTACTCAGCATCTCAACTGACAAAAGGACAAATGTAAGTTGAGTAAAAACTGACTATCGACATCTTCACCCAAAAGGAGCTGAATATGAGATAGAGGAAGTGGTTAGAGCTCATAAAAGATTTTGACTTAGACATTCAATATCACCCTAGGAAGGCAAATGTGGTAACAAGTATGCTAAGTAGAAATAAACAAGGAAAATGTGGCAACCTTGATCACTACACAAAGACCCTTAATAGAGGACATGAGAAGATTGGAATTGGGGATAGTAACATAAGAGGTAGGGATAAGTTTGGCAACTTTGCACATTCAACCCACCTTGATTGACAAGTTACAAGCGGCTTAGATGGAAGATGTAGAGACACATGAGGTAAAGAGTGAGGTGGTGCAAGGTAAGCCAGTTAAGTTTATTATAGATCTAGATGGAGTACTTAGATTTAGGAATAGACTTTACATGCCAACAAGTCTAAAGCTAAAGAGAGAGTTGCTTAGAAAAGCTCATTATTCATGTTATAATCTACAGCTAGGCAGTAAGAAGATTTATAAGGACTTAAAAGAGCATTACTAGTGAAATAGCATGAAGAAAGAGATTACAAAATATATCTCCAAGTGTTATACCTGTTAGTTAGTCAAAGCTGAGCACCAAAGGCTAAGCAAGGAACTTAGATCGTTGTCAGTTCCAGAATGGAAGTGGAAGCTTTTGACTATAGACTTCATCAAACAGCTCCCTAAAACTAAAAAAAAAAAAAGCACAATGCAGTATGGGTAGTAGTGGATAAATTGACAAAGATGGCTCACTTCATACCGATTAATGTAAATTATAAGTTAAAGAGGTTAGCAAAGTACACATTCAAAACATAGTGAGGTTACATGGGATCCTAGCAACTATCACCTCCGATGGAGATACTAGATTTGTAAGCAGAATTTAGAAGAGTTTACAAAATGTCTTGAGAACAAAACTCTAGTTTAGCACAACATTCTACCCACATACAAATAGGTAGTCTGAAATGACAATTCAGATTTTGGAAGACTTGTTTAAAGCCTACACCTTAAACTTTAAAGGCGATTAGGATAAGCACCTGCACTTGGTTGAGTTCACTTATAACAACAATTACCGAGCAACTATTAAGATGGCACCTTGTAAGACTTTGTATGGAAAGAAGTATAGGTTGTTGCTGTATTGGGATGAAGTAGGCAAAAGAAAAGTTTTGGGACCATAACTTATACAAGAGGTAGAGAATAAAGTGAGAATTATTAGGTAAAGGATATTGGTAGCTCAAAATTGCTAGAAGAGATATGTAGATAAGAGACAAAAACCCTTAGAATTCTAGGTTAGTGATCAAGTGTTATCAAAGATCTCTCCTATGAAGGAAGTGGTTCGGTTTAGCCTAAGGGGGAAGCTATGTCCCAGGTTTATCTGTCTTTATGTGGTTTAAGAACGAATTGGTGATGTAGGATATCGGTTAATCACTACCTCAATTAGCAAGAGCACATAATGTATTCTACGTTTCCATGCTAAAGAAGTTTAAACCAAACAAAAAATAGGAAATTTAGCTAGGGATACTTAAAGTGTAGCTTGATATGACGGTTACAGAAAGGCTAACTAAGATAATAGGTAAGAAGGTACATAAGCTAAGGAGAAGGGAAATCAAGTATGATAAAGTATGGTCAAATAACTAGCTCAAGTAAGAGGCTGATTGGGAGTTAGAGGAGGACATAAGGAACAAGAACCTCGAACTTTCAATGAGTTAGGTAAACATTCAAAGACAAAAGTTATTTGATGGGAGGAAGTATGTAACATTCGAGAAAATTAATTAAATAAAGAAAATAAAGAAGAAAATAATAAATTAAGGTTAGGGCATGGAAAAGTAATATTGAATTTTGTAAAGGGTAAGATGGTCTTTTCTACTCTTTAATATAAAAGCTTATTGTAAAACCCTAGGGCTCATTTTCTTGCCCTGTTGTTTTGCAAAACCCTCTCTAAGAGCACAAGAGGAACAAGGCTAAGATAAGCTATTAGGAAGAGATTTCATTCATTTTTTACTTCCGTTTCTATAATTTCTTAACATTAGGACTTGTTTTAAATCTATAGAAACGTATGGATTAAGGAGAACATGAGACAAAAGTTAAGGCAAGATCTAAACCCTAACACAGTAAGTATTACCCAAATCTTAGTATTATAATACTTGAATTTGGTGTTATTATCTTATTTGGAGTTGTTGTATTGTGTGCATATTTGATTTAGGCGTTGTAACCAAGTTTCATGCGGTGCAAGTTGTGATTTGGTTCCAGCAATTATGAATTAAGGTAAGATCTTGTTATTCGATTTGATTTGTTTGATTGATGGGGATTTGGAACACACCTAAGTGTTCCATGTCATTAGTTGATGGAAGAAACAAGCCTTAGTAAGATTTTAGAGTATCGGATGTGTTAGGATTGATTTTGGTTGATTTAGAGGAGTTTGGAGTCAAAAAGCAAAGAGAATCCAATGAATAAGAAGAACACGAGCAAGATCTACAATCATGGTCTTACTCATGGACTCTTGTCGAGAATTCTAACTCAAGTGTAAAAAGAAATATTGTTGTTGAGAGAAGCATAGCCTAAGATCATGGCCATAAACCTAAGTCGTGGTCTTGCAATGTGGTTGATCATGGGCGTGAATTGAAGCTTGTTTCTAGGGAAAGGACTATGATCTAAGAACACGGTTATGAACCTTAGGCGTATTCTTATAGACCTCTTTTACCCATCTTTTCTTGTTGTTTCTTAAATCCAATCATATCCTAACCTCTTCTAAACATCTGTAGAAGCCTAAATAGATCCTTAAATTCAAGATGACCCAAATTTGGACTTAGTAACCCAGGGAAACAAGTAAGAATACTTAGTTAAGATTATTTAACCTAAGAATAGAGCCTAAAAGGAGTTGTTCTTGTTTACCTATTCAGGTGTTAAACTTAAAGAGTTATCTAAAGTAGTTTCTACTAATTGTATTCAAGGTCTAAGTACGTAGAACCTTGTTTATTGCTTATGCTTGCTAAGGATGGCTAAAGTAAATTAGACTAATCAAATAATTGGAAAATGTAATTGTTGCTTGTGTTTGGTTAGGCTCAAGGGGTCATAGTACTAGTGTCCTTGAGGCAGTACCTTATTGATCTTTAGGTGACATTGTCCCTTATAGAGTCCCCCCTTGATACGATACAAGGTAGAGTAGGTTGGTGTCCGAAGGTCGTAGAACTAATGTCTTGGAAGTAAGTAGGTTAGGAGGTGTCTAAGGGCCATAATGCTAGTATCTTAATGCCAATATAGATGGAGACCACAATGTTAGTGTCCCAAATAAGAACTATGTATAAAGACTGAGTTACTCCGAATTTGGGGTTAATCACGAATGATCTTGAGCTGTATTGATTGTCAACTTAATTAAATATATAATAACATGCTGTTTGATTTATTCTTGTTGAATTATTACTTATGCCATACAAATTGTTGCATGTCATTTGCTTGGTTTTCTATACTAAGTGTTAGCTCATTCCACTTTCTTTCTCAACTATAAGGACTCTAGATGAGTAGATAGACTATGGTGACAATAGGAATGCATACTATTTCTATCAAGACAAGGATATTAGAGAATACTATTATTATTATAATGACAAGTTATGATTGGCTAGAGAAAGAGACTATATAGACTTATAACTTAAGAGTTTTTATTAGTTATTTGAAAGCACTAAGGTTTAGTTATTTATATTTACTTCAGTTATAGTATTTTGAGGAGATTTAATTATGATATTTAATTACTTTGAGTTTTATTGAGTGAGAGTCATGAAGTTATTTATGAAGTTATGGAGAATTTAGCTACTCGTTTAGCCTGACATATTGGTATATCACTAAGGACACACGACAATCTTAGTGCCTTGAGCATAAGGTGTTACACATTTAAAATTAACATATTTTATCATTTTATTATTTGCAATTGAAGATTGAATCGTGTTCTTTATCCTTTACTTGCCTAACTTATGTAATTTATTTCCTCACAAAAGATTTGCATCTAAATTGAATTTGATAATTAGGTCTTATGTTGTTGTCTCTTACCTTTTTTCTAATTTTAAACTCAATTTAGATGCTTTTTTCCTACCAACTTATCTACTTATTAGGTACTTTTAATTTTAGACCAAGTTGTTTTTTAATTTTCATAACTAATTTGGATAAAAATTTACATGAAAATTGGTCTAAAAATGGGCAAAAAGTCAAAAAAATATTGTTTTTCTTCTCTATTTGTTTAGATGCTCAAGGAAGGAAAAAAGATTCGATGGTATTAACATGCCATGTAGATAAATGAGTAACGTGTTAGTACCAATAAAATTTTGACACGTATTAATGAAGGAACCGTAATGATTTAGCTAACCAGTCAAGGCTCGCCATGTGTCTAAGCAAAAGAGATAAATATTAGCTTACTTAATGCTTGCTAAAGGTATCAAATCCTGATGTTCTAATTTCTTCCCTTGACTAAAGCTGGAACAAATTAAGCTACTTATTCTTCCTACATTAGTACCTAGTCAATATATGAGCTTTTAAAATTTGAACTAAATTATAAGGTAATTAAATTTTAAGCCAAGAGTTGGTGTAATCCTCTTAGGTATTGAAAAAATAAGGTTTTTCCCTTTAACTATTCATGAGTCTAGTATGCATATGTTGAAAATAACTTTTCAAAAATAGCAAAATTCAAAAAAATTACAAGCTCGATTTCATTTAGTGCTCGACTTGACAAGAAACTTCAATTTTTCATAAAATGAGCAACTTAAGCCAAATTAAGGCATCGTTTGAAATCTCGATCAACTCAAATTGTCTATTTTCCATGACTTTGTAATAAGTAAGTCAAACTAGCCTTAGGAAAATTAATTTTAAATAAAAATCATCTCTTTTTTTTTTTGGCTAAAATACTCTAATCTTGTCAAATCGCTATGTGTACATTGATTTCAAATTTGTTTTTCACCTCAAAAAATTATTTCCATCCTAAAATGAGCTAAATGAACCATCATAAGACTATGTAATTTTCTTTTTTTCATTTTTTTTTTTTTACATTTTACTTTTTATAGTTTTGAATTTTTCTTTCTTCCTTTTCTTATTTTTCCTACCTTTTCGTATTTTTCATTTTTGGCCTTTTTCCTAAATGTAGGGCTTCAGACTAAAAGAGATAAAAATATGGTAGGTAAAATGAGGTGTCTATATTATTGAGTATAATGTTTATACAACATTTTGTAGCTAATCCACTCTATCATCTCCATCAGTTGTGTTCAAGAAGGGCCATAGCTCTTAGGGCTCTACTTAGTCTTAGGTAATGCAACTTATTCATGATAGCACTAGGAAGGTGCATCAATAAAGCTTAATTGAGTTTCAGGAGAAATCCAATACCTAACAAAAATAATAGTCCTTCTAACACAATCATTGCTACTAACACTCTTATGATGAAAATTAAGATTACAAACTAAGTTTTATAACTAACATGCATAAAACTATCATGTCATGCTCTAAATCTGGGAGGGCACAATGGTCCACTACAAGTACTATTTAAGTATCATATGCTCAGGCTTTCCTATAAATTGAGTAGATTTTCATCAAATTTTAGAATTTAGTATTCCTTATTAAGCTTCAAAAAAGCAATTTATTAGAGCTTGCTTGCAACTATAAAAAGAGAGTTAGACTCAAAATGTTCTTCAAAAAACATCATAATAGATAGACCATATTATAATAAGTAAAGAGTCTCAAATGCTCCTATAAAAGAGTTTAGCCATGTAGGCCCATCATGTGTTGACAATACTTGCCTACTTGCTAAGGGCCCAAAAAGATAAATTTAAGGTCCAGAAATACAGTCATCCACAATAATTCAAAAAGTTTAGTAATAAGTCAAATATAAAAGTACAAGCATACGATCCAAATAGATATCTAAGGTAAACCAAATGTAGATAACGAATTCGTAAACCCAGTGGGTTTTTAACTCAATTGGAAGTTAGAAAAGAGAGAGATTCAATGGATAATCGCTAAAACCCTATAGAAATATCAGAACTAAAACCCTAAATAAGATAACCTAACCCTAAATATTAAGTCAAAAACCCTACATAAGAAGATAGAAAGGCCTAGAGTAAGTTTAACCCGAAAACTCTTATTGCATGCATAAAACCCAAGAAGCACTAATAAGCGGGAAACCCTAAAATGAAAAAGAATCCCTAACTATTCCTTGAAAACCGTAAAGTATTGAGAAAAACTAATTCAAGTGGTAAAAATCATTAGTTAATTATGAACAAGTACTTTAATTTCCTAAAACACTAATTCAAGTGGTAAAAATCATTAGTTAATTATGAACAAGTACTTTAATTTCCTAAAACCTTAAGTACTAAACGTGTAAAAGTGTATGCGAACCGATAACCATAAACAAACCCAAAACCCTAAAGAAACCCTAGGAGTACACTTGTGGCATGATAATTAAATTAAATAATAAAGTGTAACAAAGCCATAGAATTCCCTAATTATGCTTAATATCCTTAGTTAGACTTAATTGTGATTAAGCACTCTAATTACATCCTATACCCTAAACAAATTTCATTATATCTTAACTAACAGGAAGATTAGTTTATTTAAGGAGAAAAGACAATGTAATTAGTTAAAGTAGCATAGGAAAATGTTCTTTTAGGTGACAAAATCTTGCTAAAAATGGATAAAGAGAAAGGAAGGTATAAGATACAATTAGGACCATGTACCTACATCCCCAAAATGGTCACATTTTATCCCCCTCCCCTTCTCCCTCTCCCATTTGCACCAGCCACTCTCTCACATTCACACTCATTCTTCCCTTTATTTCACTCTTATTTTATAGCTCTCAAAACTCTCTCAAAAATCACACCCAAAAACCACCCTAAAACACTCTCTCTTGGCTACCCTTGTCTACTCCACCAAATCACTAGCCACTAAGCCACGCATCACCTTTACACATCCCATTAGTAGACCAACACACTCACATGCCACCCCAACCACCCTAGCTTACAGCACACACCCAAGAAGGGAGACCATTACACCTTCACTCCGGTAAGTGGCAAAGTCTAGTTTCTTCTTATTTTTCCTTAAGATTCATGATAGTTTCTTTCATTTTAGGCTCTTACATTCCTATATACATGCATATCCTAGTGTTTTAAGGTAGTATAATGAAAGTTAAGATAAAATATTGCATTAAGTAAACTTAATGATTTAGGTAGTAGCATCAACATATAGTGGAGATTAGCAGTTAATAAGTTCTATTAATAAAACATCAAGAAAAGTCTAATGACACTTGTCTCATAAGCATGCTGCTACCTTCATACTAGGGTTCTAACTTGTTCCCATCACATTAGGTAGAAAAAATCAACTTACAATAAGTAAAAAAATATGACTTAGATCAAGGAAAGGTACGAAAATAGATAATATGATGAAAGAGTAAAAGAAGCCTTAGAAACACCAAATTAGCCACCACTTATGAAAGGCTTAATAGCTTGCAAATTATGATTTATTAACTTATTGATATGATTATTTAGTGTTAAGTGTGATTTAGAATGTAATTAATCATGTTAAGTAAGACAATAATGAGTTAGTAGGTTAAACTAGCTTAATTAATTACTAAGGCCTTAAGAAAAGTCTTGGAAACTTCATTAAAGTAAAGAATCAGATCTGGAACTTTAGTTAAATTAGACCTAACTTAGAGTATAAAGTAGGCAATAAATGGAGTTGGGCTTAAGGCCCTAAAGTGCAAAATAAGCCCAAAAAGCTTTAAAAGAATAAAAATTTAGGCCCTAAAGAGATGTGACTAGATTTGACACTAAAAATAAAAATCTCATTAATTAAAATATAAAAGGCCCATTAAGTCATAAGGAAACAAGGCACCTCTATAGGCCCCTTAACCAACTAAGGCTTTAAACTAGTGAGAAGAGCCCATTTTGGCCTACTAGAGTAATAATAAGGCCTAAGTTAAAAGATACTGAAGTTGGGTAGAAAATTCAACTTAAAACACCTAAATAAAATTGTAAGAAGTCATACGTAAGGCCCAATGCCTAAAACTAGGCCCAAAGTCCAAAACTAAGCCTAAACCCTAAAATATTCAAACTAGCCCATTAACAAATGAACTTAATTGACAACAAATGAACTTAATTGACCTAAATTGAAACTAAAACTTTACAAGCCTAAACACCTACAAAGGACCTCACTAAATAAAAGAACACTCGAAGATGATGAAAAATAACCATAAGATAATTAAAAATGGACTTAAAATGAAAAAGTTATAACTAAAATATGCAAATAGTAAAAGTGGAAGTTTTAGGACAAGAAGATCTAACTATGTAGACTAAAATGCAATACTTATATACTTAATCATATTCTTCAAGTGACATGGACCCAGGGATTGACTCGACTGAGGATTACTAGGATTGCTAAAGGCTATGGCTAAGTGAGTATACTAATCCCTGTCTTATCTTATTTGTGCTTGTAGTATAGAGCACTAATTAAATATATACATGAAATGATTACACTTGGGCTTGGGTTATTTACATGTGCTTAAATTGATTATACTTGCGTGTTAAAATACAATAATATATCTGAACCAAGAATTGGTTGTTGCATTAGCAAGTAGGGCCTTAGAGTGTCTGTCATATATATTTGATTGGTCACTTGAAAACCAAAATAATAATTATTTAACCTTGATAAGAACCGATCATGCATTGTACATTTATGCATTAAATATAAAGGGCATCAACATTATGTAAGGGAGCAAGAAATCATGCATGTTGGATCTATATTTATATTATGTTATTATTGTATTGTATGATGTACTCATATGACAAGTTCTAACCTTGACCTTTAAGATCTATTTAGGTCTATCCACTGCTTTAGGTCTATCAAGAATGGGCATAAAATGATAGATGTAGATGCACAGGTCCTCACATGCCTAAATACTTTCCAATCCGAGCAATAGTGGGCATAAAACCATGCTTTACACAATTGTTGACGAGCTATGTACAATGTGTGCATTTCATATGTTTGCCTACATTGCATATGTATGTTTAAATAACATACTTGAAAATTGTTTGTTGGTAGGATAAGAAGGTTACTCACTAAGCTGTTGTTACTTACTCCCTTATAGTTTATTATTACAGCATGATCTATGGCTAAAGCTAGGCTAAGGGATGCTCGAGGTTTCTACCAAAAGCTTTGGGATGGTTAGAGGGAAGATGAGAGCACAAGCGGACATTTATAATATGTTTGGACTCTTTAGTGTTATCTTATATTTTTCTTAAGGGTTTGCAGTAGCTTAAACTACTAGTACTTTATTATGGTTTGTAAGACTTAATTAAGGGGGAACTATTTTTCCTGCTCCTTAAGTTACCTAATATTATGTGATGAACCTTTAATTATTTACCTTGATATTACTTTATGTTAGTCTCTCTGATGGTTGCTAGAGTTGTATTAAAGCCTTATGTAATATGACGAAGGTTCCTGACTAGTAGTGATACTGGTCTCAAATCTTCCCGTAGCATACAGCGATACTACCACAACTTAGCCACTTTTTAAGTTGTAACAGTATTAAGGTGATATCAGAATGTTAGGTTAAAAAGAAATAAAAACTGACCCTATATATAATAAGAAGCCAACTTACTAAGGCTGAGAGGGGTAAAACTGGGTTAAGACACATAAAATGAAACTTGTTGTTCAAGAGAATAACGAAATCCTAAAATTAAGAAACTTCTATGGTTTAAGGTAATTTCGAGATTCTTATAGAGTAATGGGTCAAGCTCTATATGAAGGAAGGAGAGGCTCTCTTAGACTATCGTCATCACCTTAGGCTGTAGTGTGAAGACCTCGCACTAATCGAAGAGCCTCATAACATAAGTATGGTGCTATCTTAGTAGAGGGGTAGATCGACGAATCACTATAGGTTTAGACATGAGGAGTTAGTCATGGATCTCCATCGCTAGTCTATACCAACACCAAGCTCATTCATGTACTTAAGCACAAGTCATAGTTGGCAAGACACTCTAAACAACTACTGGAGTTAGCATTCTTGAATCGTAACAACTACCAACCACAGGCGTTAGCATTCGATGAGTGGAGACCGGTTGGACATGGGCTTGCTTTACTAGAGACCATCGAGGTGATCATCCAGCCCTATTGGAGATTAACATTAATTGGACTGTAAATATTCTTTAAGAGGAGATGGAGTTAGACTACAGGCTTCTACCCTCATCTAACTATGAGGATGGTACAACTAGAAGGCAAGTTCCCAAGGCTCTAGTCCCAGCTCCGATGGAAGTCAACCTAGTCAAGTAAGACTTACCTCAAGATAAGGATTCACTTAAGCCTATTCCCCTTGCTACGCTAGTTACCAACCTAGACCACCCAATGGAGCTAATAAAGTAGGTTCCTGATACTCCAATCCCAACATCGATGGAGGTTAACCTAGTCAGGTAGGACTTACCTTAGGAGGAGGATCCACTATGCCCCTTGCTACATTGATTGCTGACCTAAACCACCTAATGAGCTAATAGAACAAGTTCCTGAGACTTTAATCCCAACTTCGATGGAAGTCGACCTAGTTGGGCAAGTCCTACCTTAAGAGGAGAATCCACTTTAGCCTATGCCCTCTACTACACCAATTGCAGACCCAAACCACCCGATGGAATCGGGAAATGGTAAAGTAGAGATACATGTAGATAGACTAGTGCTCAAGCCTCTACCACTTGTAATATAGGATCTAGAAGAAGAAGATTGGTTAGAGTTAGATAAGCATTGTGAGCCTTTTACATTTTCTAGCATGGATTTGAATGGAGATGACTTAGATGATTATGGTTTTACAGGATATGATGATCTAGAGGATGATAATTGCTAGGATTGGTTCAACTATCAGCCTAATGATGTAGTAGTTAGATAGGTTTTTATATTTGAAGTTATGTGTTATGAGTTATAGTACTATGTTGTTAGGGACTTACTACGAAACTCTCGATGCTTAGATGTACTATCAGTAAAGTTTCACTCTATAGAAGTGACTACCTTTTCCGATGTAACCTCATGATTATCTGGAATTAATGAAAAATGATGGTTTTTATTTTGTTTGGTGTGCATATGATTTGTATTACTTTGTCTTATTGCTCAGATTGGAAGTTTCTCTACTATGAGATTACTTGAATTGTTTCTAGCATTAGGCATAAGAGAAGCTCAAGGAGACCTCTACTAAGGTGTAATTCCTTGGAGGCTCATCTAAAGGATCCAATGGTACAGGTTCTATAGAAGGATCATGTCACATCCTGGCATAGCAGAAGATGTACTATCACACAAGAATACTTGTTTATACTTAACATAAGTTCTATTTATAACAAAAGAGTACTACAACAGAGTTTAGCTTAACACCTGTTTATACAAAAGATTACATCCGACAAACTTAACCATACCAAAAATACAGTACTTTTATATATATATATATATATCATTTATAGAACTAAGAACAAAATATAATAAAACTTCTTTAAAAGTGGTTGAATCCGTCTTATGAGCTCTCAAAAGACTTCTTCCCCTAACTAATGCTACCCCATTAATTCTCTTCATAACCTAAGGATACACAAGCATCCCTTTAGCTCTCTATGAGCTAAGTGATAGTAGATAAAACAAAACATAAAATTCACATATACACATTCACAAAGATCAATACTATAAGACATTCAATCTCATAACCGGAGTTATCAATACAAACTATTTATGAAGAAAATCTGTGCTATGCTCATGCACGTGGCATATATCAGTACTGATATCCTATACTTTTCTAATTCCTCATTCGGTTAGTCGACATACCCGAGAATCTAAATATAACGCCTAGGAACCTAGGGCAACAAGGAGCTACCTAAGAGTAGGACCCCCAACAAAAACCACCCTTTGTGGTTTAAAAATCCAATATGTAGTCAATCACTCAATGTAGCCAGAATAAGTTGAACAATACATTCTATATGTCCCAAAGCCAACTCAACAGTTCTTAAGCTTTTCAGAAACTTGAACCATAAGTCCTTTCATACCATGGCATGAATGCAGTAAACAGCACAGTAACCTAGTATTAGGTACGAATCTCAAGTTCCACATTATAAACAATTCAACTATCTTAACTTTAGCTTTGTTTCTCAGCTTTATATTACATTTCTTTGCATAGGGCTCGCTTAGGCGAATACCCTAAAGAACAGTTCAATTTCCAAGTTTTCCAAACATAAATATATATTGATGAATCAGTCATACACAAAGAAACATTTCACTTTTTCAATACACATTCAACAAAACCGAGTATCCAATCAATCTAGCACGTCATTACAATTCGTAACACAACTAACTTTAAATCAAGTAGACATAGGTCTACTTGCACAAAAATAGAAATATCCGCTTACCCGAGCTCAACAGTAGCGTAAAATCCTAAGCTTCATGATGTGGTCGTTCCTCACCTATCACACCTAGAAAACTACATACAAACTCCAAGTCAACTACCAGGTCAATACTAAGTTCTTGTGCATTTTCGTTATTGTGCTTCCAAGCTTAATCCGATTGTATCTTATTCGTTTCTTATCCAATTTTAGAAAACTTTATATCGTCACAATCGTTATTATAAGTACTATTAAGATATCTTAAGAATCATAACTAATCAATATTTCTAAATATCTAAAAATACCCTTTCGTGTTATCGATTCGACCGTATGTTATTATAACTTTGTAATTAACTCAATTAAATCCTAAATCTAAATTAAAAGTCATAAAATTCCTCATTCCTCGAGTTGGTCAACATTTATTATGTACTCCAAGATACTAATCCTTTGCATATTTAACAAATATCACATTAGTACTAATTACTATATCTATATTAAGCTAATATATAGGTTTATATTATGAAAATACATTATAAATAGTATATGAGCTCGATTTATTCCATGAAAAATCCTATAGACTCACAAAAATATGTAGTTTAATTATTAACCATGAATTATACTAAAACAACAATTATATATTTTTATTAAAATAGCAATTTTAACTCAAAATTAGCGAAAATTAAGCGAACAAGTGAATTTAATCACAAGATAAAATTCAAGTGTCCCAAACATCATTATGAACGTCCAGAAATTATAATATATATAGGGCTCATACTTTGATTTTGTTCAAAACTAATTAATTCACTAAAACAGCGAAATTGCCAATTTTATCCAAAATAATTACAATAAATAGTAACCATAATTATTTTAAAAAATTATTGTTACTGAAATTAAATACACATATTGAGTATGTCACATACAAATTTTCAACTTGAAAGAACATCACTTACTATTTCTAAAATTTAATTCAATTTTCATCTAAATAGAGCCATTTCTTAAGGAACTTATATTTTAAATAATTATTTCACTAAAATAAAATTATTAAATTATTCTACACATAAAATAACTCTAGAAAACCAAATTTCATAATTAAATAATATCATTTGCTATTTTTAGAAAAATTACAAATTTTCAGTTGGAAATTTGGTTTACCGAAACTGGCCACCTCCGGCCACCTAACCTTGTCAGAATAGCCCCTCTGGTGGTGCTTTCCTTGACTGCAAAAGGCCACCACAACTAGACACTAATAAGCCTATTGAATCGACCTGATCATATTCAATGCTTTGTTTTTGCTCTAATTTTTCTTATTTTTTTCTAATTTGTTTCGAATTTTCTTGAGAGATTTTCTATTTTTTCCAAAGTTTCAAAATGTTATTTTTGAAGTGTATAAGGCCTATTTATATTTTCTAATTGGATAAGAATTTATAAAAATTGGACATGTGGCTTACACATGTCATTTTTTTAAGATTTTCAATACATGAGGTGTCATTTCCTTATTTCTTTGCTTTTGACTCATCATCCAAATTAATTCTAAACTACTACATAGGTATGATGACTCATCCTTGCATTTTTTATTAATTTTCCAATTTTTTGTATTAATTTACCTTATTTAAATAATAATTTCTTATTACATATGTGTATTTAATTCAAATAATTCATGTTCTATGTTAATACATGTATAATTCAACTTCATTTATTATTTTTATAACTTAAATAACTTATCTCTAATATCTCATTATGTGTAAATGCTCGAATTTTACATTTTCGATATTTATCAACTTTAGAGTTAAATTGACGTTTTCTTTAATTAATATTTTTGTATAGCTTATTTTGAGAAGTTGACTTTACTTGAATGACTTCATCTAACTTTTCTAACCTTACTATAAAGTTTGAAATTAAACCGATATCTTAGATCAGTGCCCTAAATTTAAGAACTTGGATCCTAAGATAATCGTATGGGCTCGAAATTTAAGGTATTACGAACTATACTGAAGAGGTGCTAGCTACAATACAAAAGATGCTAAAAGCTTTCTGTGAGAGGGATTGGACACCTCTAGCTCATGTTTCACCTTTTGTACCAGTTGAGGCGGTGCTACCACCACTACTGCCTCCTATTGCACAGGTGCATTTAATCCCTGTAGCTTCTCCAGATACCAAGGCTGAGAAGTCCATGATGTTGGACTTCATCAAGTGCACTAGCTATTTTGACGAGGTTGTAGGACACCCTTAAGAAGTTGAGGATTGGCTCATGTAGATTGAGCGTACTTTTGAGGCATTTAAGGTTCCGTACTACTTAAGGATTACTACATGCTAAGGTTTCATGCCAAGACTTGGAAGGAAGCTAAGAGAAGGATGCTTAGAGGTCCAATCACATGGGAAGTATTCTAGAGAGAGTTTATATCAAATTATTTTCTAGAAAATTTGAAGTTGCAACACATTGATGCTTTTCTATCCATTTAGAAGGGAAACCACACTATAGATCAATATGAGTCTTAATTTAACAAATTGCTACAGTTTGCTGATGAAGAGTTTCAAGTCAATGACGGGCTAAGGATCCAAGTGTTTATCAAAGGATTGTATTCTAAAACCAGGCATCGAGTGTGCAAGATTCAACCTAAAGATTTCAGAGAAGTAGTTGAATGGCAAAGATTGTTGAAAGTGCTAAGGAATTTGAGGATAAGAGTGAAAGGCACAAGGTTAACATATTTAGAAAAATACCCTTTGAGGGACCTAGTTTTTCTAAGAAAGGGAAAAAGATTATGAAAATCAATGGTCGATAACTAGGTTAGTTGCTCTAAGTTTAGGTATAATGAGATGTTGGAAATGTAAGGGAGCACATTACCCATAAGAATGCCCCCAACTTCAACACTTGTGTTTACTTATGGAGATGAGAGTCACCACATAATTGAATGTCCTAAGAGAGCTAGTATGACCTATTTCGTATGCAAGAAAATGGGATACATTACCCCTAATTATCCACAAAGGAGGGTTACACAAGACATCTAGCCAACTCGCCCTATAGCACTTCTAGGTCACTCAGTGGCCCAAAGACAAATAGATATGCTAAGACTAGTACAGGCTAAAGTAAGCATACCTATGCATGCCAAAGTTTATAACCTAGAAGGGGAATGGGACTATGTAGAAGATGGTAAGATAGAGGTTGTTGTAGAGTTTGAGGAGGGAAGCGCTATTGATATAAGACTTGTCTTAGGTATGTAAAAGTGACTAAAGAACTGAAATATATCCTTTACCCAAAAAGTTAAAAGGTGAAAATTATAAATTAGTTTAGGTAATATCCATGTTTCCAATCTACCCGTATACATCTTTTTTTAATATGGGAGTAACTCACTCTTTTATTACACCTACGATTGTCAAGAAAGCTAGATTACAAGTGATGACTACAGAGTCCAGTATAGGGGTCAAGACACTTGTGCAAAGCATAGTAGTGACTTGAGAAGTGGTAAGGAACTACCCTCTAAGGATTCAAGATAATGACTCCCGAGCTGACATGACAGTACTTGAGATGAATAAGTACAAGACTATATTAGGCATGAGGATGTCAGTCGAGAATGCCAAAGTGAATTGTCAAAGCAAAGAAATGGAATTTGATACATTAGATGGTACCAAGGCCATTTTTAAAGGAGAATCGATTTCAGTTAAGTCAAAGGAAATGTGCTCGCTCTAAATAATTTTGAATAAAAGCCTCCAAAAATGGGTAGAAGTAAGGTTGAATATGATTGACACAGAAAAAGAGAAGCCATGAATTTAGGAATTTCCCATAGTAGATGAGTTTCCAAATGTTTTCCTTGACGAGTTTTCGAGTTTGCTACCGAAAAGAGAGATTCATTTTATCATCAGCTTGTTGCCAAGTACAAAGCCTATCTCAAGGGCACCATACAAGATGACTGATACGGATTGTTAGGAAAGGAGTGACATATGGCTACCGATATCACACAAACCAAGGGTAGGTTCGAACCTCAAGACGGTCTAAAAAGTAAATGGAAGTCAAAGGTTAAGTAGGGATCCTTGTGCACCGACAATAGATATGATGTACCAACGCCTTACACGAGCCCAGGTTGAACTTGATATTACGAACAAGTGTAGCCAAAGGGCACTCACCACTAATCTACACTTACAATGGACTAGATAAGAGTAAACGAGAGTAAGCAAAGGACACTTAGCTCATGAAAGAAAAAATGTTTGAAATTCAATGTCACCAACTTTGCAGCTATTACATATTACAAGTATTTATATGGCCTAATTAGGGCAAGTACTAGGTATATGTAAATTACAAAAAAAGAATTCCTATTAGAAAAGGAAAGAGGAATAGATTACAAGGGTAAATTTGTAAATAGACAAAAAGGATATTTGGTTACAAAAAGAACAGTACAGATGTCAGAGAAAGGGGATGCATATCTATTATCCATTCTATGGTCTAGATGATGATGTATGCTAAGTAAAGATGATTCTAAACAATAAAGTATATCAAGTTAATAGATCAGCAGTTCTCCTTTTCAAGGCTTGGGAAAGGTTAGTCCAGTGGGCTACCATTCTCCTGATTAGCCTTAGTTGGTCAACTCGAAACTAGGCAGCTCGACCCTAGATATGTGTCACCTTGACAAAGGGCAAATTCAACGCTTGGCTTAGGATTGGTGCAATACTAAGAGGTTAGCTCAATGATCAAGTCGGTCACCAAAAGGGCCTTTGAGATGAGATAGAGAGAGATCGGAATAAAATACCTTGACAGTTCGGTATGGAGAATGCATTGTTCTTTAGAGTTCAACTCTCCTTAGATAACTAGGCAAACCATGTGGGTAAATCCTCGAGTTCAAGAGCAAGTGATTAGTTTGTGATCCCTATCATCCCCTCTAGGCTATTTGAGAATGGGGATCAAATCTGGTTCTACTTCTTGTTTATTGTCCTTGGGAACATATGAATAGAGGTCAAAAATGTTAAAGGTGTCTAAGACTTCGTAATCTTCGAGCAATTCAATTTGATAAGCACTACGGTTGATATTTTCAAGCACTTTAAATGGTCCATCTACTTTAAGAGATAATTTGGACAACTAGGCAAAGGAGATAATTTGTTCTTTGCCCTTTCATCCTTTGCCTCTCCTCTCGAGCTTAGTGGCAGCTCGACTTAAATGTTCTATGGCTTTTTAGTGCTTTGCCTTGATGACTTTGGACATCTCTACAGTTAATTGATCCTCATTCTAGCTTGGAATGGATGTTTGGTCTAGTGAATGCTTAGGGTCGAATCCATAGGCTATCTCAAATGGTGACATCCTTATGATACTGTAGCGGTCCTATTGTAGGCAGACTCAATTATGGGTAAGCATAGATCCCAATTGATCATGTTCTGACCAACAGCAACTTGAAACAAAGTTCCCACAATTCTATTGATAGCCTCTGTCTACCCGTTCGTCTGTAAATAGCAGGATGTATTGGACAACAATTTGGTTCCCAATTGCTTCCATAATGTCCTTTAAAAGTAGCTTATGAATTTCAGGTTTTGGTTTGAAACAATGGCCCTGGGTACTCCATGGAGCTTGACAATCCCCTACAAGAAAAGAAAAGAGATAACTGAAGCAACGTTAATTTTGGAACAGGACATGAAGTGTGCCATTTGCTAAATCAATCTACAACTACCATGATAAAGTCCTTCCTTGGGACATTCTCAATAATCCTAATATATAAAGTCTATGCGTAACTCAGACCATAGTTTAGTCAAAATTGGTAAAGGTAAATATTGCCCTTGCTCAACTCAACTCTTAGTCATTTTGTAGGTAGCACATCTTTCTAATATAGCTTAGATGTCTTTCATCATTCTTAGCTAAAAGAATCTAGAGGTTAATACCTCATGAGTTTGATGCTTACCAAAATGCTCAAATAATCCTCCACCATACACCTCGTGTACTAGCAATTCTCGCATATAATAGGTCAGGATACACAACCTTCTCTTCCTAAACAAGTATCCATCTTTCTTATGATAATCATCAAGTGTTCGACCATCTTGACATTTGGTATACATTAGGCCAAAGTGTGGATCCTTAGCATATAAGTCCTTGATCATAGAAAATCTAAGTAATCTGTTCTATAGATCAATTAGGAGGGAGTGTCATCTTGATGGGGCATTGACCACTACATTGTTCTTGCCATTTTTGTACTTGACAACTGAGGAAAACCCCTCCATAAACTCAACCACCTAGCTTTATCTATGAGACAACTTAGGCTAGCTCTTCAAATATCTTAAATATTCATGATCAGCATAGATCACATTTCTTTGAGTATCAAATAATGTTACAAAACAATCAAAGCTTGAATTAAGGAGTAACACTCCTTATCATATATAGAATAGTTAAGTGTGGCTCCTTTAAGCTTCTCACTAAAATAAGCAATAGGTTAACCCTCCTGCATCAGTACAACTCCTATACCTAATCTGAATATATTACACTCTACTTCAAATACTTTGTCAAAGCTCTGTAACACTAAGACAAAGGCAGTAGTTGGTTTCTCCTTCACCTCTTCAAAACTCCTCTGTTCCTTTTCCCTCCATTTGAACTCAACATTTTTCTTTGATGACTCAATGATTGAGGCCATAATAGTACTAAAATTTCTTATAAATCAGCAATAGAAAGATGCCAAGCTGTAAAAGCTTAGTACATCGGCAAAATTGGTTAACATAGGCCACTCAATAATCACCTTCACTTTCTCCTCATCCATTTATATACCTTCTCTACTTACAAAAAATCCTAAGAAGATTACCTTAAGTCGGTAGAAGTCACATTTCTTCAGATTAGCATAAAGCTTCTTAGTTCGAAGTTTTAAGAAAACTCTTAGAGGTGCTCATAGTGAGCCTCTAAGTTAGGTTTATAGACTAGAATGTCATCAAAATATACAACAACAAATTTTCCCATTAGTTCTCAAAGCACATGGTTCATCAATCTCATGAATATGCTCAAGGCATTTGATAAGCTAAATGGCATCCTAAGCCATTCATATAACCCATAGTGGGTCTTAAATGTAGTCTTCCACTCGTCTCCTTCTCAAATTTTGATTTGATGGCACCTAGAATTAAGATCAATCTTCAAGCATACTCTTGCTCCATTTAATTCATCAAGCATGCCATCAAGCCTAGGTATGGGATACTTGTACTTGATGGTAATTCAATTGATAACTCAGCTATCTACATACATCCCTTATGACCCATCTTTCTTTGGTATTAACAAAGCTGGCACGATAAATAAGCTTAGGGATTCTTGGATATACCCTCTCTTTATTAGTTCATCTACTTGTCTTTGTAGCTTGATAGCTTATTCTAGATTTAGTCTATAGCCAAACTTGTTCGACAGTGCAGCTCCTAGCTATAAGTCTATTACATGTTCAATGCCTCGAATGGGGGGGGTAAACCTTCTGGCAATTCACTTGGGAACAGGTTAGCAAACTCATTCAGTAAAGTTCTTCGCCTCGACAGGTAACAGCCTAGCAATTCCTCATATGTTCCTCTTATCTCAAGTAACCTTTTGACTAGTAGATAAGTCGACTCTTCAAGCTTCATCTTTCTCTTTAACTCAGCTCGAGTCATCACGAAAGTCTTTTTCTTCAGAACTTAACTTAATTGAGTCTGCGTGCTTTTAACTTACTCTGCAATCATAGAGCTTAACCACCTTCCTACGTTCGTACTCTAAGGACCATGTGTTCTTCCTTCCATCCTATATCATATTCCAATCAAACATCCATGGTTATCTAAGAAGAATATGAGACACATTCATGGGTAACACGTCACAGAGCATTTCGTCTTGATACTTTCTACTATTGATTGGTATAATCACTTACTTATTCACTTATAGGGCTCCCTTATCACTGAACTAATGCAGTCTATAAAGCTTGGGGTGAAACTTGATCGGTAACTTCAGTTACTGGATGATGAATGTAAATGCTACATTAGTACAATTGCCGCATTAGTACAACTGCCGCTGTTAACAATTAGTGCACACAACGATCCATTCACCTTGCAACCAATATGAAACAAATTTTCTCATTGCTCATCCTTTAGCACAGGACTCACATTCATCGCTCTCCTTAACACCATGGTTGCAGGCATAAAATTACCCTCTTCACTATAAATGATCTCATCTTCCTTAGACTATTCCAAGTGTCTAGATTCTTTGGGATCCTCAATCTCCTTACTAGTACTATTAACCTCAATGGTTAACATCTCTCCCTTGATCACCATTACTTATTTGTTCAAACATTGCACTACCATGTGCCAAAACATACTTAAAGCATTTGATCTCACTCATCTTTCTTATTAAGCTCAAGCCTTTCTTAAACTTCCTCAGGTTTTCTTTCTCCTTTGCTTGGATAATTTGAGCAAGTCAAACCTCAACAACCTTACTTTGTTCTAATCGCACGGGTCTACTCGAAACAAGTCAGCTAGGGGTAAGCCAACTGATAGGAGCTCGAAATCTTCCTGTTTAGCACCTCTCAACTCTTTTTGGGTAGCTTAGATTGCCTCATCAAGTGTACCAATATCCATCATCTCTAGAATATCTCCAATCTCGTACTTCAACCCACTAATGAATTGGGATACATTTCAGTCTTCAAGTTCAACAACTTCTCAACGAATCATTAACATTTGGAATTCCTTTACATACACATCAACACTTGTTCCTCCTTACCTCAACTCCTGTAACCTCTTAAACATATCCTGTAAGTAATAGTTTAGGACAAATCTTCTTCTCATGACTCATTTCATTTCATCCTAATTCCTAACTTCATGTTCTCTTTCTCTTCTTTAGGTAGCTCATAGATTCTCCTACTATAAGGTAACATAGCTAGTAAATTCCAACACAATAAGTTTGACCTTAATATTATTAAGCATTTCATAGCACTCAAACTGCTTCTCAATCTTATCTACCCAGTCTAGGTAGTTCTTAACGTCACCACTCCTAGACAAACTAGGTATATGTATCCTCAATCCTTCCACTCTAGGAGCTCATATTTTCCACTCCTCAAGGTCATAATACTCTTTTACCTCATCACTTACTTCGTCATCTTCTTCTTCAATCTCATCTAATGCAAGTCTCTATCAAGTAACTCTGTCCACTCCTCCATCTTGAGGAGGTCGAGCTAGGGCATTAGCTCAACCATTTCCTCTCTCGGGCAACTCATTGACTTTGCCTCTATAGGGCCACTTCAAGCTTGTTGCCTATCTTCATTTATGATAGTCACCAAATTAGTCACCAAGTCAATAAGTCTGTCCAGTTGTTCATCTGCAAATTGGGGCATGAAACTTCCTTATCATCCTTAGCCATTACGAGCACCACTATCTTAGTTACCTAAAGTTCCTTGAACACTAGAGTAAAAAAATATTCTCTATTACAATAGATAAACAACTGAAACACAACTTAAAATTCTTTCCACGAACAATATAACAAAACAACACTTAACACACCAATAGCTATTACAACTAAGGTACAATAAACCAAGTGAACACTCACACTCTGCTTTGCATACAAGAAACAAGGGAACATAGAACATTAGACTTTTTTAACACTAAACACTCATAACAACAACAAACAATTTCCACAACATACTATAACAAGTTACTTAGGTTACAAAGTAATAGAAACTTGCTTGAACGTAATTAGTCTCTAATACTAAGATGATACGTATCACTAGGAAAGGAGTGATATACGACTATCAATATCACACAAACCAGGGGTAGGTCTGAACCTCAAGATAGTCCAAAAGCTAATTGGAAGTCGAAGGTTGAGTAGGGGTCCTCGTGCACTTACAGTAGATATGACACCCCAACACCTCACATGAGCTCGAGTTACACTTGATATTATGTACAAGTGTGGCTGGAGGATACTCACCACTAATCCACACTCATAATGGACTAGATAAGAGTAAATAAGAGTAAGAAAAGGATACTTAGCTCGTTAAGGAAAGAATGTTTGAAATTTAATGTCACCAACTATTATGGCTATTACATATTACAAATATTTATATGGCCTAATTAGGGCAAGTACTAAGAATACCTTATTACAAAAAAAGGATTCTTACTAGGAAAGGAAAGGGGAATAGATTACAAGGGTAAAGTCATAAACAAACAAAAAGGATATTTGGTTACAAAAAAGATAGTATGGATGTTAGGGAAATTGGACTCGTGTCTACTGTCCAATCTGTAGTCCAGATGATGTTGTATGCCAAGCAAAGCTGATTCTAAATAGAGCAAAATGGGTTAGATCGACAACTCGATAGATCAATAGTTCTCCTTTTCAAGGCTTGGGAAGGGTTAGTCTAGTAGGCAGTTGTTGTTAAGTGGTTTTGGGTTAGAACTTTTCTCTTGCAATGAAAGAAAAAGCTTTTGGTATCGAGGCTAGTCCAATATGGCCACTCTGATGCCTAAGTCAGTGAGTGAATGTAGGAAAAGACTAAGTAAGTAGTGGAGAGTTATTAGATATCTCTTACAGTGTTTCTTCATCATATTTATAGGTAAGTGTTATGTCTGAAGTAGCAGTTAATGGAGCGATTATCAGTACATGTAGAGGCCTCTTGATTAGGTACATTCCTAAAATATAGGGATAGTGGCAGTTATGTAATACAACCATGCCAAGTGATAACTATTCGCACCACTCTCCTTGAATTTAAATTAGATACGGATCTATATTACTTAGTGTAAGTCGAGAATGGAGTTACTTAGTGTATCAGCAGCAGAGTAGTCGAGTGAACGAAATTTAACCATCAACATTTGCCCCCCAACTCTTATGTTCGAGGATTCAACTAAGGGAGTAAATATTTTAGTATTCTCTGTAGGGGTCAGGTGGGGAGCTGTTTCCCAAATGCCAAGTAAGGTAAGAAGTTCCTTGATTTCCATTTAGGAAGACAGGTCACATCCCATTTGAAAGGTCACAATTTTCAATTTTCCCATTTATCAGAAGATTAAACAAAGGAAAGCACGACAACTGTCACATTGGTCATAATTACACCGCATACCTAATAACTATAAAGCCTTGATAACCATTGGATCTCTATCACAAAACACATGTCCTTAATCCAAGCCATCATTTATCAAAACACCATTACTTCATCATAAACGTACTGTGGTTACGAGGGCAAATCATTCGTATTTAAGAAATTTTCCAACATTGAAAATAGATTTCACTTCATCTTCGTTTGCATTCATAATCTTTCATTCGTTTACAACACTTCCTCTTAACCTTCAAAAGTTCTATGAGATTTATTATAGTCAAAATCAAGTATGGTTCACAACGTAATTTGTTGACTTATCTTTTTAGATTCTGAAGCCACTGAGACTGAGGCTACTTCTCTTTACGCCCCTTCCCCCTTAAATAGGAGCGAGACAGCGTGTTCCTCAAGTAGCTTAACTGACAATGTTATAGAGCAGTAAGATAAACTTACTCGGATCAACTCTCTTGCAGTAAATACTTATCTGGAAGATAAAGAAGGTAGATATGTAGCAAGGTACTAATATAATAATGCAATCTACTGTAGTGACTCACCAGATGGAGTGGCTAGTGCTACCAACAAAGTTCTGGTTTCAAAATATAATAAATATTGGCAAGACCTTTCGAAAACCTGGAATCTTAGGAGGTTGAGAGAGGAGGAGAGGGTATACTTTCCAAGGGAGCGCGAGTTCCACATCTACTTAAAATATCTCGACTTTAGACTACGCTTCTCGTTCTCTGCTTTTGTTAAGCAGTCCTTCAACTATTTCTGAGTTACACAAAGTATGTTCTTACCAAACACCTACTAGCTTCTTATGGCTTTCGAGATAGTTTGTGAAGAGTTGAAGTTAGGGTGACGCCTTAATTATTTTGGTATTTTTTTACGATTGTATGTTCTTACCAAACACCTACTAGCTTCTTATGGCTTTCGAGATAGTTTGTGAAGAGTTGAAGTTAGGGTGACGCCTTAATTATTTTGGTATTTTTTTATGATTAAGAGGCAACTTAACAGCTGGTACTTTGTAGCTATAAGGCACGAGCAAAAGTTCATGGACGGGTTGGAGCCTAAGACCTACAAATAACACAATAATTTCATGTCTATTGTTTCAGATGAAGAGTTGGATTTCTAAACTTAGTAGACTGAACCGATCTACACAAGGGACATTAAACTGATGCCAAATAATGCTGTTGCAACAAGGAAAATCTAGGAGAGGAGGAAAAACAAAATGTTTTTCTAGGACGCCGAGAGAATTATTAGGCAATATGAAAATGGAGAGTCAATCTTCTCTAAAAAAGAAGGTACACTCCTGAAAGATGGCCATATTGAGTAGAACTACAAGAGGAAAGCTATTCTCGTGTTTTAAGGGAGGAATTGTTAGCATTTAAGCATTGCTCGGCATGAAAAATGTGAGTTCTTTCTTATTCCTCACTTTAGTATTAATGCATCTATTTTGTATTGCAAATATGGGTGCTGGTGAGGTAAACCTAACTAAGTTGTTAGCTTAAGTGAAGGCCAAGAAATCAAAAGCTAATAAACATACAACCTCTGCAACTACTGCTACTTAGCCGACTGCCATCAAAAAGGCAGTAAAAGAAGGCTCGGTGAAACAAGTAACTGCCTAAAAGAAGACCTCTCGTCTAGCCAAAAAGTAACGGGAGAGTGATAAGCCTGGGTCTATTAAGGCCACACAGGTTGAGACACTTCCAGCTAAAAATATTCCTACTACTGTAGAACCGAAAGAGGGAGACCAAGAAATCGAACCTTAGAACAAGGACAAAAGTTACATTCTAGATATCGTGAAAGGGTCTTCACTCCCAATGGAGGTTATGCCAAGTACAAACAAAAGAAGTGGGAAAGAACTCATTAGCCAACCTCCTGCTAAGAGGTCTAAAGAATTGGATAAAAGGGTGAAAGAAGATATGCGGAACAAGGCTCTCAATATTAGTAGTATTGAATTCGTCCCTAACATGGAGGCCAACGAGTACTTCATCTTGTGATGGAGCCACAATATCATGCACACCGACTCGACCTTAGGCGATAAGACAAAATCCTTAGCCTTGATGGAAGGAGTTATTCTTCTTAAGGACAAGGAGATTACAAAGAAAGATGTTGATAGAGTCGACGGTTGTAATAAGGTACACATCGTAGCCAAGCAATATGATGTAAGTATTAATCGAATACTTTCAATTATTAAGCATATTTGATTGCTAACACTCCTATTTGTTTACAAATCAATAGCCACATCCTAACATCCTTGGATGAAGCCAATAAAGTGATGAAAAAGGTAATAATAGTAATAATTTTTATATATTCTGCCAGGTAGTCCAAAGAATTGATCATTCCATATTGACTTGTTGTAGAAAATTAAGGACACGTATAACTCCTTAAAAGCTCAAACTATGGCTACCAAGAAATCAAGGATAAGGGCTAAGATGGAGGCCAGAAAGTGTTAGGATGAACTTACTACTGAGAAATTGGTACACTCTTTAGTTGCCAATGAAGTCTAAAGCCTTAAGGCCAAAGTTGATGAGCAATATAAGGAGGTTGAGGACTTAAAGGAAGAACTGCAAAAAAAGAAGGAAGAGTGCTAGGTTTTGGGTCAAACATTCAACTCCATGAATGATGAGGAAGATAGGCTCAAGATGAAGATAAAGGAGCTATAAACCAACAACTCCAGATTAAAAAGCCATATTGCTAAATTAGAGGAGGTAACGAAGAAAAGGCCATCTATTAAAGAGGCACTTGAAATTGTGACTTCCAATTGGCAATATGAGAGATTGTTATGAAAGAAGTTGTTGGAGAGGGTTCAAGTGGCAAGAGAAGAGATCCTTAAGTTTCACACCGAATATGATATGTCGTGCTTGGATTTTGCCAACATCGATGATAAAGTCAATAGCTGTGACAAGGAAGACACCAAGGATTCAGGTACCGAGATTAATATGCCAAGTGATAACGAAGGTCATGCTAAGGATCTTGGAGATGATGAAGATTATCTATCCAAGGAAATCTCCTACGTATGCAAAGAGAAATCTACCTGTTCTCAAACCCTGAGCATCGAAAAGGAGATAAGTTCCAACAAGGCTACAACTTCCGATCACGAAAATGCCTCTACTTAATCTAAGAATATATCATAGACTTATGTGTAATTAATTCGTTATTCTATAGGCAATATTCAACCAAATGGTCCAAAATTTGTAATTATATTTGTGATGAATCTCATACATTTTCTTATGCAAAACTTAAATTTTAGTACATTTTATTTCACACACTTTATCATTTCCAAGCATATTTTATTTCACACATTACATTTTCTTGGCGTATTTTATTTCACGTGCAACATATTAGATGCCTTACTAAAGGCCATCTGTTAGTCATTTTAGACATAGACTAGCCATTTTACTTAAACTTAGTGTAAAGTTCATTATGCGACTTTTTGATTGATTTATGAAGTTCATTAACCATGATAGGCTTAAACTTATTAACTAGTTAATCATAAAAAGATCGAGAAACAAAATCAAAGTTTTAACTTTGAACGCAATTGTCTTTCAAAGCAAGTAGGTTATTGCCTTACAAAACAAATGGAAATGCATAACATTGAGGAAATTAATTAAAATAAAGTTTCAAGTTCTTGGCATTCCATGCACAAGAGATGACTTTACCATCCAACCTTTCTAGTCGATGGCCCCTTCACCAACAACTTTCGGAACCCTAACAGGATCCTTCCAATTTATGTCAAGCTTCCCTTGTTTTTCTCATGCACTAGTTACCTCCAACTTTCAGCAAACCAAATCCCTAAGCTGAAAAACCTTATGCTTCACCTTTTGATTATAATATCTAGCTACCTTATGTTGATATGTCGCAACCCTTGATCTCGCGACATCTCTAATTTCTTCAATTATATCCAAATTTTCCATCAAACCAACATGATTGATCATCACATCAAAATTCTATGTTTGTAGATTAGGCAAATCCAACTTAATCGGCAAAATTACCTCCGTACAATACACTAACCTGAAGGAGGTTTCCCCTATCGATTCTGTGGGTAGTCTGGTATCCCTATCAAACATCTGGTAATTCATCAGCCCATTTTCCTTTAACTTAATTAACCTTCCTCCTTAAGCCATGCAAGATTATCTTGTTAACAACTTCAACTTGCTCGTTAGTTTAAGGGTAAGCTACAAACGTATAATTCAAGCGAATGCCGTATTTCTCACAAAATGCTTGAAATATGTTATTGTCAAACTGTGGTCCATTGTTCATAATTATCATAAATGGGACTTCAAACCTTGATATTATAGAGTTGAAAACAAATGTCTTAACTTTCTATTCAGTGATCCTTACCAACACCTCAACCTCTACCCATTTTGTGAAATAATCCACAACAACAATGACAAATTATCTCTATGCTACAGACTTCGAAAAGGGTCTGAGTATGTCCAATCCCTACTGGGCAAAGGGCCAAGGACTAGATAAGTAGCATAATTTAGTATAAGGTACATAACTCAATGCCTCATGCTTTTGGCATTATGGACAATGTCAAACAACTATTCTTGCATCTTCTTTCATGGTCAGCCAATAATAGCCGAGTCACAATGCATGGATATACAATGGTTGTGCTTTCACATGGTTGTTGCATACGCCGCTGAATAGTTCAAATAATACTCGTTAGGCATCTTTTAGAGGAAGGCATCAAAGATAAGGTTAGGATATGTCACATTTATATAGCTGATCATCTATCAATGTGTAATTGCAACTTGGTAAACCAATCTTCGAGCATCTTTCTTGTCATCAGGGAGGATACCATCTCTTAAGTAATCTACGAAGGGATCCATCTAGGACTCCTCTCTAGGGTAAAGAGCCAACTCGCAGCTTTGTAAGACAATTGAAAAGCTCTTGTGCAGGAGAAACTCAAGAAATAGTTTATTATTCAAATCAAGAAATGCCATATTGGCCAACTTTAACAGTTTGTAGGCAGCAATGTTCTTACTCTTTAGTATTTTATAGATTAAAAAGGACTAAAATTCTTCTACAAGCGTTCGTACTATCAACGAGTACTTGCTTATTTCCTCTTCCTTAGTCACATAACTTCCTTTGACTTGATTCACAACAAGTTGAGAATTAAAGAAAACTTCGAGCTTCTTAGCACCAGCTTCTTTGGTGAGCTTAAGTCTGATTATCAGAGCTTCATATTTCGCTTCATTATTACTAACTAGGAATCTGAATTTTAAGGCATAATTAACCTTGACATTGTAGGGTCCTTGCAAAATAAGGCCCGAACCACTTCCCTCTCTGGTGGTAGAACTATCTACATAAAGATACCATATAGGTTTCTTGACAATCTCCACGTTGTCTTCTTCACTAGTGAACTTGACTAAAAAATCCACCAGCACTTGAGCTTTTAATGTTATTCTAGGTTTATATTGTATACTATAGGCACTCAACTCCAAAGCATATCTCATCATCCTCCTAGAAAAGTCTAACCGTTGCAATGCTTACCGCAATAGTTGATCGGCAAGGACTACGATTTGGTGAGCCTCAACATACGGTTTCAATTTCCTTGCTAAGAGAACCACTACTAATACAAACTTCTTAATTTTCATGTATCGATGCTCCAGTCCTTACAGGACATGACTTGTGTATTAAAATGGTCAATGCTCCTTACCATCAATTTGGACCAGCATAGAAGAAAGCGCTCGACAGCTAACTAATAGGCATAAATATAAATTCCCTCTTGAGATAGGACTCGAGAGTATTGGGGGTGACGTAAGGAATTCTTTAAGTTCATTGATTACCCTCTTGCAATCATCTGTTCATTTGAACTCCTTCAAATTCTTTAAAATTTAAAAAAATTCTGTATACCTATTTACTCTTCTCGACACAAACTTATTAAGGGCGGTTATTTGCCCAGTGAGTTCCTGTACCTCCTTGATAGTACGAGGATATTTCACGTTTATTATCGCATCAATCTTTCTCGAGTTGGCTTCAATGCTGCGCTGAGTGACCATATAACCTAAAAACTTTCCCGAAGTAGTGCTAAAGATGCACTTTTGCGAGTTAAGCTCTATGATATATCTCCTTAAAGTAGCGAATGTCTCCTCAAGACCAACAAGATACTGATCCTTTGTCACACTTTTCACAATCATGTTGTCAATATATACTTAGACATTTCAATGGATTTGAGGTTTGAGCATCATAGTGATAAGCATTTGAGAGGTTGCATTGGCATTTTTCAACCCAAAGAGCATCACCATATAATAATATGTTCCGAACTTGGTGATGAATGATGTGTGAACTTCATCTTCCTTGTCCATCTTAGTTTGGTTGTAGCCTGAAAAAGCATCAATAAAAGAAAGCAACGCATTTCTGACGGTTGAATCAACCATTTGATTAATTTTTGACAATAGAAAGCAATCCTTAGGACAAGCCTTGTTAAGATCCGTAAACTCATGCATTCGTGCCATTTGCTATTAAACTTCTTAACTAGCATACAATTGTGATGAGAATCAAGCTGCCAAACCCTTGACCCACAATCGAGTCCAAGGACTAGAGGGACTGGCACGATAAATCCTTTTGTTCCAACCCACCCTTGTCGAGGCCAAATAGTCCCCTACCGAGTCACCCTTCATGCTAAGCCGTATGACTATCCATTTTTCTATAGTATGTCGAATTGAAGATTACTCTCTCACACCCGATTCGACTAATTACTCAGCATCTTCCTTGTTGAGAAGCCGAAAAAGAGAGACTCCAAATTGACAAAGCCATCCCTGTTCGGATAAGCCAGTTTTCCGTACTTTTTGTTTGCATTTTCTAACAACCTCGCCAATATATCATCATCATGTATACAATATCATATGTAGAATCTATTACACCAATGATTGTTTTTCTTATATATTCATTTTTACCCTTTTGTACCTGATCTTTACTTCCTTAGGAAAGACCCTTTTGTCTTTTCCTTTTTAGGCAAGTTTCCCTAACTTATGGGTATAAATACCCTTATACTTGTAACTATGAGAAAGAAATCGTTCTTAATACGCTTTTGAGTACTTTTTTTCCTTGTGTAAACACTGTTTGTTTACTTTCGACAACACTTTTATCATTTCCCTTAAGTAAGGTTAAGTGGCAAATAACCTCATCAAACCAATTCGTGCATCACATCAAATTGTGTTGTGAGTCCTCAGAAGTTCCATTGGTACATCATATCCTCTAGAGTTGTTCGTGGGTTTTGCCTACTGTTTCATTCATTATTTTTTCCCTTTTGCACTTTCCCCATTAATCTTTTTCGAGCTTTCTACAAGCTTGAACCTATCCAGTAACCGGCCTTATCTGTTGTTGGTCACAGTTCGCAACATCTTAGTATCAGAGCAGAGGTTTTGTGTAAACTGTAGTAGTTCTTCTTGAAGTTTTGTTATACTCTGTTTTACGTGTGTGAAACAGAGCAAGTTACTGTATTCAATTGACTATTGTGTTGTTAATTGTAAATTTCCTCAAGTGTTTGTTTGAGCTTTGAATCTATAAGGAAAAATGATAGACCTAAGTATGAATGTTGGTATTGGTGACGACAGTAAAGTTGTCTACCATGGATGACAGTCTCAAGGAACTCTTAGAAGTACTAATGAGAGGCTTAATGAGGTAGCTAGTCTCTTAATATATCTTACCTGAGCTGTTCATGCACTATCTTGCCAACTCACTAAGGCTATGCAAAACACTCCCCAAGCTACTCAACCTGTTAGAGTTTAGAACCAAGCTCAACCCGTTTAAGGTGGAGGAGTTGGCAGACGAATGAGGTAAAGGATAGACTTGAAAGAGCTTGATGAAGAGGAAGAAGAGTATTTAGAAGAACAGCGTATACGAATCCCCAGAGCATCCGACCATGTGAAGCTTCGAATTCCAAGTTTCAATGGATATAGGAATGTTAATGAGTATTTGGATTGGGAAGAGAATGTAGAGTGTATGTTTGATTACTATCAGTATAAGGATTATGAGAAGGTGAGAACTGCTGCTATTGAGTTCTTTGGATATGCCGCCATGTGGTGGAAGAATTTTTAGGCCATGAGAATACAAGAGGGATATCAAGAGATTAACACTTGGCTTGAGATGAAGAGAGTGCTCAAAAATAAGTTCGTGCTAAAAACTTATCTCCAAGACATTTTCACTCGGCTTTAAGAGCTGAGATAAGGAGGCCGAACTGTTGACAAGTATGTTCAAGAGTTTCAAATGCTCACGATTCGTTGTGAAGTGGAGGAACCACTAGCTCAAATAGTCTCAAGGTTCGTTACTGGGTTGAGAGGAGACAATCAAGACATTGTGGAGCTCCAACGATTCTACACAATGGATGAAGCTATTAGGATTGCCCAGCAAGTAGAAAGGTAAAGAAGGAGTTGAATACCAACAAGGATGCTGACTATCAATCGAACAGGTAAGTCACCAAGCTTAGTTGAGTACAGAACCGAGCAGAAAGGCCAACCTGATGGTGAAGTGCCAACCCAAACTTATGAGAAGAGGCAAGAGTCTAGTAGGAAGACCAACTAGATCAAGTGCTTTAAGTGTCAAGGGTTCAAACGCATGGCTACTCAGTACTCGAATTAAAGGACGATGGCCATTAAGGGAGACATCCTGAAGCTAGAAGTAGAAAGTAAAGATGAGGAACCCAAGGAGGAGGAGGTTCCTACCAAGAAAGGAAATGGCGAGAAAGAACTAATTAAGGAGGACGTGTTTGCCGAAGACTTAGACAAATTACTCATAATTGTCCAATGCACTATGAGCATGGAACCCTCTCGAGAGGAGGAGCAGAGAGAGAACTTGCTCTATACCACCTATAAGGTGAATGATCAAGTATGCGCCCTCATTGTAGATAGTAGAAGCTACACTAACGTGGCATCAGCTAATCTTGTTTCAAAACTAAAGTTGCTAACTGTTGTGCATTCAAGGCCATACAAGCTGCACTAGTTGAGTGAGAAAGGAGAATTACATGTCACTCAACAAATACTACTATGATCACTATAGGGAATTACTCTGACCAGATTCTCTATAACGTACTACCCATGTATGCTTCCCACATGTTTCTAGGTAGACCATGGTTGTTTGATAAGAGAGTTATACATGACGGCTAAAGGAACACATATATGTTTGAAAAGGATGACCAGAAGATCATACTGAATCCAATGTCACTGAGAGAAGTTAATAAGTTGCAAACAAAACTTGCTCACAGATCAATGAAAGCTTTGGTAATGAGTAAAGCCGAGCTCTGAGAGGCCATCAATGCTAATAAGCCGACCCTCTTATTGGTCAGGCAACTATTGGAAATGAAGGAGCAAGTTGAGTTATCTTAAGAGATTAAGGAGTTATTAGATGAATATGCTGACCTATTCCTAGGACAGTTACCTAAAGGGTTACCCCCAACTCAAGGCATAGAGTACTGCATTGACTTAGTATCCGGTGCTGCACTACTGAATAAGTCAGCTTATCGGATGAATCCCGAGTAAGCTTCTAAGCTCCAACAACAAGTTAATGAGTTGCTAGAGAGAGGCTATATAAGAGAAAGTCTCAGCCCTTGTACTGTGCCAGCGTTTCCAGTGCTGAAGAAGGATGGAACCTGGCGAATGTGTGTAGATAGCCGAGTTATGAATAAGATCATGCTCAGATACAAGTATCCAATCCCGACGCTAGAAGACATGTTAGATGAACTTAGTAGAGCTAAGATTTTCAACTAGATTGATCTTAAATCTGGCTACCATCAAATCCGCATGAGGCTAGGAGACAAGTGGAAGACTGTGTTCAAGACTTGACATAGACTTTATGAATAGATGGTCATGCCCTTCAACTTGTCGAATGCCCCAAGCACTTTCATTAGACTAATGAACCATATGCTAAGACATCTCATAGGGAAGTGTGTCATAGTGTACTTTGACAACATCCTTGTCTACATTGCCAACATGCCAAGTCACTATGAACATCTCAAAGCAATCATGGATATCCTTCGTACCGAGAGACTATTCAACAATCTAAAGAAATGTTGCTTTTTTTCCAAAAGGAAGTGGTATTCTTGGGCTATGTAATCGATGGAAGAGACTTACAAGTCGATGATGAAAAGATCTGAGTAATTGTCGAGTGGCCGACTTCTACTACTTGTGCCGATGTGAGAAGTTTCCACGGACTAGCTTCGTTTTACAAAAGATTCATCAGGAATTTCAATGCCCTCATTACACCACTTATTGAACTAACGAAGAAAAATACCGATTTCTAATGGGGAGAAAGAGAGGAGAGGAGCTTTACCAAGGTAAAAGAAAGATTGATCCCTACCCCGATGTTAGTACTACCCGACTTTGACAAAAAATTTTAGCTAGAATGTAATGCATTGGGTACTGGAATAGGCACTATCCTAATGCAGGAAAGCTGACTAATTGCCTTCTACAATGAAAAGCCCCAAGGACCCCAATTGAATTACTCTATGTATGACAAAGAACTTTTGACACTAATCTGAGCACTATAAGTATGGTAGCACTATTTACTGCCAAGAGAATTTGTCATATATACCGACCATAAATCACTAAGGTACCTTCGAAGTCAGACTAAGTTGTCAAAGCGGTAAGCGAGATGGGTTGAATTCCTCGAAGGATTCAATTTTGTGATAAAGTACAAGCAAGGAAAGAGCAACATAGTTGTAGATGCTCTTTCGAGGAGATATGTGCTTTCATCAGAGCTACAAACCAGACTGTTTGGGTTTATAAGTATCAAAGAACAATACTCCGAAGATCCATACTTCAGACCCATAGTTTTGCAATGTGTCGATAGAAGGACAATGGATGAGTATCATGTAAAGGATGGCTACTTGTTCCGAAGCACAAAATTATGTGTGCCGAATTGTTCACTAAGGGAGCTATTGATTAAGGAAGCTCACGATGAAGGACTCTTCGAACATTTTGGAGAAAGGAAGACTTGTGAACTATTGAATGGCTGCTTCTTTTAGCTGAGAATGAGGAGAGATGTGCATTGAGTTATTGAAAGCTGTGTCGTATGCAAGAAAGCCAAATGCTGAGCCAAGCAAGAGAAAGCAATGCCTCTACTTGTTCTAATGAGGCCGTAGACTAAATTGAGCATAGACTTTATCCTCAAACTACCACGAACTACTGAAGGCAAAGATTTTATAATGGTCATTGTGGATAGGTTCAGCAAGATAGCATACTTTGTGCCCTGCATCAAGACTAACGATGCCTTGGGTATTGCTTCTCTTTTCTTGCAATGGATTGTACAGATATACAGCGTGCCAAGAAATGTAGTCTCCAACAAAGACCCAAAGTTCTTAAGCCATTTCTAGAGAACCCTGTAGCATCGGCTAGGGACTAAATTACTCTTCAGTACCTCATGTCACCCCCAAATTGACAACCAAATAGAGGTGATTAATCATACTTTGGAATCACTACTCCAAGCTATAGTGGGCAAGAACTTGGCTAATTGGGATGTCTGCTTATCAGTGGTCGAGTTTGTGTACAATCGAACAGTACATGACACCACTAAGCAAACCCCTTTCAAAGTTTTCTATGGATTCAATCCCAAGTTGCCCTTCGACCACACCCCCTGTACTAGTACCTGCGCAAGAGGTCCCTTCAGCACATCTATGACAAGGTCACTCAGCACATTGATACGAGGCAAGCGCACCTATCAATTTTAATATAGCGGATATGAGTCCGAGTCGATCCCTCAGAGATTTTGAGTACTAATATTAACTTTAGCTTTATTATCTAACCGGAAAATTATGATAAATTGAATGAATTAAAAAGACTGAAATTAATAAACTAAACTAATTATGAGACTTAATTACGCAAATTAGGAAACAATAAACTACGAACGACTTCAATTATGCAATAATGTATTTAGGAATTATTTCCCCTAGTATTTAACATGTAACCTTTTTAAAATGTATTCAATTCAATTTCTATAATTCTTGACCGGAGGGATTCACAATTAAAGCTAATATCTTTCTCAAGCATATTAACCCTAATCCTAAATTATTTACCGGAATCTCTTCACTTAGTAATATAACTTAGAATTGCATTAATGTATAATGAATTCCCACACAAACAATCAACTTTCCGAAAGAAACATGTATCTTATCTCTAAGTATACATGTTTCTCTTCAATTATGCTTAGATCTAATTACACATGCAATTTCTCAATCAACATGCATAATATCATATATTGACACTCTAGAATTATCAATCCATAATTAAACGACATAATTGAATCAAGAAAAAGATAGAAACTTTCTTGAAATTATAATTCAATCCAAGGGTTACATGAAACCCTAGGTTCCATAATCCTAAATACTTGAATTCTAAGCTATCATAACGAATCTAAAAACGAGATTCATCAAAAACATGAAATAAAGCATGAAAACCCCTCTTGATTTGATGAACAATCTCTAATCTTGAAATCGATGTCATTCTTGCTTCTTGATTAATGTTCTCCTTAAATCTCTTCTTGTCTCTTGTTTCTCTCCTTTTCTGTAATGTCTCTCTCTCTTTTAAACCCTAAGATCCCCTTATATATGTGTATTACACGGATTTTATTTTCGTCACCAGACACGTCCGTGTCCCCAGGTCGTGTAACTTTCTGCACAAAGGCAAAATTTCTACACAACTTCAAAATTTCATAACTTCTTCGTTTGAACTTGAAATTGAGTGAAACTTGATTCCTTTTCTTCATTTTCGAGCCTAGAACACGTTTAAACCATGAAATCAACATTTTACTCAATTAAGTATCAATTTCTTTAAAGAAAACCAAAAATGTAAGGAAAATGTAAGGAAAATGCTATAAAATCACCATGTGAAATATGTTTAAAATCAAAGTTATCACACATCAACTAAGTTACCAGAAAAATATGAGAAAAGACTAAGGGTAGAATAGTTAAACAATTTCGGCCGAGGACTTAGAGTGGCTGCACCTCAGCAAGGAACAATTCCCGAACAAGAAGAGGAACAAATTATCTACAAGAGCAGAAGGACTTTTCAAAATCCTCTAGAAGATCAATGATAATGCCTACTAATTGGAATTGCTTGAGGGCTATGGGTTTTCTAATGCCTTCAACATTGCTAGCTTCAATCCATATCACCCTGGCGAAGAACTGAGTGAAGACCATTCGAATTTGATCCTAAATCCAAAACAACCCGAAAGGAATGATGGAAATCAAGCTACCGGACCCTTGACCAGCAGCCAAGCATGAGGATTAGAAGGACTAGCACAACAAATCCTTCTATTCCAACCGACCCCTGCCGAAGCCGAATACTACCTTATTGAGTCACCCGTTATGCCAAGCTGTATGACTGCCCATTTTTTTGTAATATGCCGAATTGAAAATTACTCTCTCGCACTTGAACAGACCAATTACTCGGCATCTTCCTTGCCAAGAAGTCAAGAAAGAAAGACTCCAAATTAACAAAGCCATCCCTGCTAGAACAAATTAGCTGTCCATACTTTTTGTCCGCATCTTCTAACAACCTCACCAATGTAACGTCACCACATATACAGTATCATGTGTAGAATCTATTGCACCAATGATTATTTTTCTTGTATATTCATTTTTACCCTTTTGTATCCTAATCTTTACTTCCTTAAGAAATACCCTTTTTGTCTTTTCCTTTTTAGGCAAGTTTTCCTAACTTATGGGTATAAATACCCTTGTATTTATAACTGTTAGAAAAAGATCATTCTTAATACACTTTTGAGTACTTTTCTTCCTTACATAAACACTATTTGTTTACTCCCAACATTACTCTTATCTTTTCCCATAAGTAAGGTTAGGTGGTGAGTAACCTCATCGGACCAATTCGTGCATCACATCGAATTGTGTCGTAAATCCTCAAAAGTTCCATTGGTGCGTCATATTCTCTAGAGCTGTTCATAGGTTTTGCTTACTATTTCATCTGTCATTTTTGCCGTTTTGCACTTTCCCCATTAATTCTTTTTAAGCTTTCTACAAGCTTGGACCCATCCAGCAACCGGCCTTGTCTGTTCTTGGTTACAATTCACAACGGTTAGCCAAGTCGAATAAGGCTCTTCCTGAATGAATCTCACCTTCAAGAGTTTATGAACTTCTTCTTTTATGGCTACTTACCTATTAAGGGCAAAATGCCTTTTCTTTTATTGAATCACTTTCGCATTTGGATCAATCTAGAGCTTGTGTACCATAACATCTTTAGAGATACCCGACATGTCTGAAGGGAACCAAGCAAATACATCGACATTGTTCTACAAGAAGTCTATTAAACTTTGACCAATGTCTATCAGCAATGGTTCCCTTATCTTAGTCATCTTTTCAGAATCACCTCCCAATGAAATTTCCTCCATTTCATTTTCGACATTGTCAGTGCCAACTAACTTTCCTTCTGGATAAGTTTCCCCTTGAAATACTTCTTCTTGCCTTAATACCCTCATGTATAAAGACCTTGCCAACTATTGGTCCCTTTTACATACACCGACTCTCATGGAAGTAGGGAATTTAGCTTTACAGTAAACAATGGAAGGGATAATGCCGAATAAGTGTTGACACGACCATCCTATGATCATATTATATGGGGACCAACATTTGACAATGAGGAAGTCCACTTAGTCTTTCGCAACATACTTTCATCTCCAATTTAGATTGGTAAAGAGATTACTCTAGTTACTCAAACGGGTTGGTTGTTAAAGGCATACGAATCATAATTGTAGGATCTCAGCTATGCTTTGATCTATGGTCTCATCTAATCAAAAGCATGATGAAAAATAATGTTTGCTAAACTTCTAGTGTCAACGAGAATTTTCTTGACCTTAAAGTTAGCAATTCTCAAATTAATAATGAGTACATCATCATGCGACCTTTGTATGCCATCAAAATCTTCTTCCGTAAAGGAAATCATATTTTCAATTTTAACCTTCTTGCCTTAGATATTGCAAAAATAATTTATGGCACTAATCAGACTTGAAGAGCTTAACCAACCTATAGCAGAAGGTTCACCGACAATAGTGTTGATTATCCCATTAGGTACTCTACTAGTATTCTCGTCTCTTACATCCTTCCGGCAATAGCTAACTGAGTAACATTCTCATGGTCTTTACATCTCCTTTGGGATGGTTACTTGATATTCTCGGCATCATGTGCAAGAAACTTGCACAAGTACCCTCGCTAGATTGCATCCTTGATCATATTCTTAAGTTGGATGCATTTGCCTATGTTATGGCCTTTATCGTGATGGAAATCGCAGTATTTGTTAGAATTTCACCTTGAGGGTTTTCCCCTCATCCTCTCTAGTGTCACATCTCGACTTTACACGGGATGCACCATTATACAAGAATACCTATTGAAAACTTATCTCAACCTGCTCATTTATCAAAAGATAACTTTGTTTACATGATAAAAGGGTTACTACATTGAAGTTCAGCTGGATATTCAATTACAACTTATATATATAGTGTAATATTTGAAAAACTACACTAGGAGCTCCAGAAGGAGGGTGAATTGAGTTTAATAATTTTAATTTACTACCAATTTCTTGATTTAAGCAACTAAATGAAAGTAATATTGAAACAATAAAGCAACAATGAGTATAATCAAGATAGTGATAAAACAATAATAAGTGCGGAAAATAAAAGAGATAAGGATAAAGAAAATCAAGCTCGAATTTAATGTGGAGTTCAAACCGCTACCTACTCTCCATGGATACACAATGCCTCCAACTGAGGACTTCACACCACTTTATTAATTTCTTAATCAAAGCTCTAAGAGCTATACATATAAAAACTTGATTATATAAGTTTCACACTCACAACTCATCCAATCTTAATTTTACAAGATTCTCAATCACAATAACTCTCAAAACAAACTCAATCTCAAGTATAATGCACTCTTTCAAAGTTCTTGCAAGTATAAATCACTTTACACTATACTAGGGTTTTACAAATGATTTAGCAAATTAAGTACACATGACAAAGGGCAAGTGAACAAAAGTAATAATTGCAAATTTCTAGCTCTATTTCTTATCCTTCAACTACCCAATAATTTGTATTTATAGCCTCTTAAGAAAATCCAACCGTTAGTCCACTTCTCTCTTCATTTAGTGCTCTATAACGGCTTTTTCTATATGGACCAGCCAAACGATTCAAGTGGAACCAACTAGAATAGGTTTACCATTTGAACAGTCTTCAAGCCACCAGTCACATGGTCCAACATAGCTTATTGACCTACAGCAACCAATCGGACAGTCCAAGGACAACCAACTACATGGTCCATCACCTACCACTAATCTGAGGCAACCAGTCGCACGGTTTAAGGATAACCAGCCGCATAGTACATCACCTGCTACTAATCTATAGCAACTAGCCAGACTATCTAAGGACAACCAACCGCATAATCCATCACCTGCTATTGATCTGCAACAACCAGCCAGACTGTTCATACCAGAACAGCTAAACAGCATACACTAAGATACAGCAAATAGTTCTGTTCCCTTTTATTTCTTTCAAGAATTTCAAACTCTATCTAATTAAGTTATATTACAAAGATATCATGTAAAACATAGTGTTATAAAGATAATTCAAGTCCTTTATCAAATTAACCGTGTTTTTATAAGCTTTGCAAAGAGTTTCATAATCAATGATTAATTTAACATAACTTACATGGTTTTGTTATCATCAAAATCACACACAAGAACCTATTGGTTCAACAATCTCCCCCTTTTTGATGAGGACAAAACTTTGCAAAATAAACTCCCCCTAAATATAATACTCCCCCTCAATGAAGCACTAGTTATAAAAGATTTCCTTCAAGAATGTTTATGAGAGAGTCAACATAAGAGCAAGTTGAAAGTGTTTAATCTTCATTTTAGAGGATAGCCAATTCAACTTCATGTTTTGATTTGATACTTATTAACTAACCAATCTCTTCAATTTTATGATCTTACATTCAATAAACTTAGGAAAAAATAGTTAGGTGACTTAAATTCTTCTTCCCCTTTAGCCTCATCAAAAAGATGAGATTCCAGGCGATGAAGAGGAAGAGAAAAGCAAGTCAAAATTTCAACATAACCCCTACTTAAGCCTTAGTTTATGCCACTTTCAAAAGAACATAATTCAATAGCCAATATAAGCAAGCAATATAATGTACAATCATTCTTAAGATCGCAACCAATTTCTCATTGTAAAAAGATATTCCATACATCCAAGCAGCCAAAGTTCACAAGAGATAGCATAAACACATATAAATATTCTAACAAAAGGCCAGTAGCCAAAATCCAAAGTCAATGCACAATCAAAAAGAGATAACTAAATACGATCTTAAGGACTAATAGACAACATATACAAGCTATATAACAGAACAAAGGATGGTTGGAGTTCAAGTCCATATATAAACAAAAAACATATTAGTATTCCAATTTTGCAGCAACTGTCCGAACGATATGATTAAACTATCCACATGGTTGCATACAGATTACACTAGCCACTTGAAATTTCCACTTAGCTCATGGAATCTTTACAACATTCGAACAAATCTTATCCCAACAGATTATATAAGCTCAGATGAAGCATGTTTGACAATTATAACATTGCATTTTAAGCTAGATTAAAATTGGATGTTTTAAATATTTAGCTTTAGCTTAGTTTTTGGAGGTTTAAGAGTGCTAAAAACACATCAATCCACAATGAAGTAAATCTAATCATTTAAACATAACTTATAAGTTAAAATAAGCATATAACTTGGAATTCATCGAATGAGAAGGATGTGCATAAAAGAACTTCAACAGGTAAGTATGAAATCAATTATGTACAAAACATATCAAACGATGAAATTTAAGTAAGAAGCCCAATGAGCATGTTCCTAAGACCTAATATTGTGTTATAAGCCATTTGATTTAAAGAGAAAGACAATTTATCCAAAAATCACTACTTGAGATCATCAAAATCAACTGCTTTGAGCACAAATTAAGCTTAATGACAAATATACACACCAAGTTAAGTTCATGACAAGTTGGTATTTTAAGCAAGTTTCAATAGTATTTATAGTTACAAAGATAGCATGATTAAGACATATAGTATGCAAATGCGAAAAATGATTATATGACTTCCCAACCATTAATAAAAATCTAATTTGGGTCTAAGGGAGTTAAAATCACACAAAAACAAAACTAGACCAAATCAATCATTCAACTACAATTTATAGACAAAATTAAACATGTGGGAACCGGTTTTGAGTGTAGAAATCAAGATATGGCAAAATTGTGCGCATATGATCTTAAACATACATGAGTAACTTCAAATGTGCACAAAATGTATGATATTTGCAATTATCCATTCTAAGCAAGAATTAAATGCATATTATAACATAGTAAGAGTACAAGCATGGTTTGGAAAGCAATTAATTGCAAAAATGCTATGTAAATTCCCGAACACTTATAAAAGCTTAAATGTAATTGAGGAGAGGTCAAATTTATACAGTTTCATAAATATATCAAATCAATCATTTATGCATGAGATATTAGCACATTTAAACACATATAAACACATATTTGACATGAAGATCAAGATATAGCAAAAATGTACACGTGAAAGCCTAATAAGTATAGAGAATTTTAAGTACACACAAAATACATTAGTTATTATATAGAGACTACTTGAATGAGTTTCTTAAATCAAATACCATATTTGAGGCATTCCAAATTTTCTTTGAGTACTCTCCATTTGAGTTTCTTGAGTTACTTCCACTTGAAGTTCGTACAAAAATGTGTAATTATTTCTTTGGTACCCATGCGAGTTTAGGTCATTTGTGGTTAGCAGCAATGATATATTCTTATCCTTTTAAAACCCAAACCATCTTACCTTTATGATTTAAATTAATATTGCGACATATTGCATACGTATATGCAATATAGCCATATCTACTATAATAGTTACAAGCTTCAGTTATTTCTTTTACAAAGTAACTTTTGTAAGACTTATAAATATATTTCCTACTATAGCCAATTCAAATTTTGTTCAGTCCTTGCTTTTAAGACCCAAGGAGCTCATCTAAAGTCTTTTCGCCATTCACGAACTTAGCTATAGTTTCTTTTGAATCATCTATACTACACTTCAAGATAGCATTTTTAATTTAAAGCTCTCATAGCCTATCTACTATAACATCTTCACTTTTCATGCTTTCAACTTTTGCTTCAAGAGAGTTACACTTCTCTTTTAATTGATCATTTTCCTTAGTTAAATCCTCATTCTTAAGATTGAATTCTTCATTATTTCTATTTAGCTTATCAATTTCTAATCTTAAGTACTCATTGTCCTCCTCTAAACCTTCTTTGGCATCATTTACTTTATTGTATTCATTTCTAAACACATCAAATTCACTTCCTATTTTAATCATCATTTGTTTCATCATCTTATTTTTCTTTTGAACCTTAATAAATTCATTAAGCAACTTATCATACATATTAATGAGCTCATCAAATGAAGAGTCACTTGAAGTAGAACATACCTCACTGTCCATTGCCATAAAGCACATCTCCCTGCAAGTCACTTGAATCACTATCATTCCAAATTACCATCATAGCCTTTGTCCTTGCTCATTTCTCAGCTTTCTTAATATTGAGGCAAGATTGTTGAATGTAGCCTAGTTTTTGTGCAATTATAGCACTTGATTATTTCCTTCTTCTCCTTTCTTTATCGAGATATGTATTCATCCTTGTCTTCCGCTAATTTCTTATTGAACTTCTTTAACTTTTTGAACTTTTTGAAATTTCTTGCAATCGTGGCCACATCATCATCGTCCTCACTTTCATCACTACTTGAGCTCTCATCGATTGCCTTCAAAGCAATTGTTTTCTTTTTAGACTCTTCTCCTTACCTCTTGATCATCTCATGAGTCTTAAGAGTTCCAAGAAGTTGCTTCTTTGACATTATGTTAAGATCATGAGTTTCCTCAATTGCAGTTCTCTTAGCTTCCCAATCCTTCGGTAAAGACCTAAGGATTTTGGAATTGATTTCATGATTAGTAAATGATTTACTAAGAACATTTAAAGGATTGATTATGTTAATAAACCCATTATGCATCTCATCAATTGTTTCGTTAGGAACCATATTAAAATTTTCAAATTAGCCACAAAGTAAGCTTATCTTTGTATCCTTAACATGGTTAGTTCCTTCATATGTGCTTTTTAATTCTTCCCAAATTTCCTTAGCACTCATGCATGTACAAACTCTATTAAAGTCATGTTCCTTGATGGCACAATGCAAGATATTCATAGCTATTTCATTTAAATCAAGTAATTTCCAATCATTTTTTATATAATTCATTTTCCCTTCTATCTTAAATGGTCCTTTATCAACTACTTACCATAGCAATCTATTTTGTGCTTTTAAGAGTAGGATCGTCTTACATTTCCAATAAAGATAACTATTTTCGATTAAGAGTAGTGGTCTAGTTATAGCTTACCCTTCCATGAAGCCTAATGTGTTCAATGCCATAATCTTTGGTTTAAATGTAGTTAAGCAATAAATTTAGAGACCTCGCTTTGATAACAAATGAAAAACTATACTAGGAACTCAAGAAGGGGGGTGAATTGAGTTCAATGCCCAAATTTTAATTTAATACCAATTTCTTGATTTAAGCAACTAAATGAATGCGATATTGAAACAATAAAGCAATAATGAGTATAATCAAGATAATGATAAAACAATAATAAGTACAAAAAATAAAAGAGATAGGGATAGAGAAAATCAAGCATAGATTTAATGTGAAGTTTGAACCATCACCTACTCTCCATGAACACACAATGCCTCCAACCGAGGACTTATACCACTTTATTAATTTCTCAATCGAAACTCTAAGAGCTACACATATACAAACTTGATTATACAAGTTTCACACCCATAACTTACCCTTTACAAGATTCTCAATCACAATAACTCTCAAAACAAACTCAATCTCAAGTGTAGTGCACTCTCTCAAAGTTCTTTGAAGTTAAATCACTTTGTATTATACTAGGGTTTTACAAATGATTTAGCAAATTAAGCACACAAGACAAAGGGCAAGTGAATAAAAGTAATAATTGCAAATTTGTAGCTCTATTTTTTATCCTTGAACTACCCAATAATTTGTATTTATAGCCTCTTAAGAAAATCCAACCGTTAGTCTACTTCTCTCTTCATTTAATGCTTTATAACGGCTCTTTTCTATATGGACCAGCTAAACAGTTCAAGTAAGACTAACCGAATAGTCCATTCAAATAAGGTCACCATTCGGATGGTCTTCAGGTCACCAGTTGCATGGTCCAACATAGCTTACTAACCTACAGCAACCAACCGGACGGTCTAAGGACAACCAGCCATACAGTCCATCACTTGCCATTGATCTGTAGTAACCAGCCACATAGTCCATCACTTGCCATTGATCTGTAGCAACCAGTTGTGCGGTCTATCACTTACCATAGATCTACAGCAACCAGCCAGACAATCTAAGGACAACTAGCCATACAATCCATTACCTGCTACTAATCTATAGCAACCGGTCAGGTAGTCTAAGACTACCAATAGGACGATTCATACCAGAACAGCTAAATAACACACACTAAGATACAGCAAACAGTGCTATTCCCTTTTACTTTTTTCAAGAATTTCAAACTTAATCTAATCAAGTTATATTACAAAGATATCATGTAAAACATAGTGTTATAAAGATAATTAATGTTCTTTATCAAATTAACTATGTTTTTATAAGCTTAGCAAAGATGTTCATAATCAATGATTAATTTAACATAACTTGCATGGTTTTATTATCATCAAAATCACATACAAGAACCTATTGGCTCAACAAAATTTACATCAAAACATGACTTGCTTTTTCATTTGTCATCTTCACAATAGTAAGATTCCCAACTTAGTACAGGTTCCATACAAAAGTCACCGAGTCTAACTTGCGCTCTTAGTATACATCACCCTTAGTGTTAAGCCTTTCACGATGCTATCATGACCCTAAAGGGGGCCTAGTAGGATTGCTTAAATTTTCATATTACATGTACACTCGTAATACAAAAATCGTCTTGTAAGCTAAAGATTGTAAGACTCTGAACAATTAGTCACTAAGGTTTCAATTTTTTTAATTTAATTAACTTATTATAAAATATAAGTGACTATAAATATCCAATAAGCTATAGTCCATCAAAACAACAGAGAATCGGTATCTCTTACCAAATACTAAGATAAGGTAATCTTATCATACGAATATACTTTACTTAAATTGTTTTTTACCACAATACACTTTTCAATCATCTCTAACATTACCAAACCTCTCTTTAGTTTGTACTCTGCTCTCAAGCTTTTCATAATCCCTACTTATAAGAAACCTGCAAAAGAAACTATAGGGGAATGAGCAAACTATGGCTCAGTGAGTTTGTTCCTCACTACTACCATTCAAGTAAGTTATCAAACAAATATTGTTAGCACATATGTAAGCTATCTACATACAAAATGAATGTAAGCGCAATGAGTGTAAACAACACATCCATAGGAGTTCAGAACTATGGGAGGTCAATTTATGTCGTCTACACGTCAATTTTTCCTCCATACTTGCCCACATAAAACACCTCACCTTAACCACACAAGGTGCCTAAGGGCAACATCCCACTAGACGTTACTTAATTATCATCCTAGTCCGAGAATCAACAATCAATATAGGTGAACCTCAACTAGGGCCGCCCACCAAACATATCAAAAGCTCCTCGAACATAAATAGCGAGTCCATCTCACTATCAACAAATATCCATGGCCCCATGGGCATAAATATGCGAGCCATCTCGCAAACAATTGGAAGTACCATGCTAGCTCTGCCTTAACAATGAAAACATCATTTATGGGCTTTATAAGCCTTTTTAAAAATCATTTAAAAGTATATTTAAGATAAGAAAAACATTTACCAAAACACTTTTCTAAAAAATTTGCAAAGCTAACACTCTCCATCAACGTACCAGTTAAATCATAAACATGCGACAAATATAACTGGTTTCTTTAGTCAAATAGTTACATTTACCAATTTAAGAAATTGATCACACAAATAATAGCAAACAAAGAAATCAGTAATTCAACAAACAATCAATATCAATCAACAAGCAGCATATAAATACAAGCAACAAGCAAATAGCAAATAGCAAATCATAAGAACTCCTTCACCTGGGTTAAGACTCACTTTCCCGACCTTTGAGAATTCCCAAGCTCGATAATCGAATACCTAAAAAAAATGAGAAAACCTATAAGTATTCTGAAAAAACTAGGTTTCCTTATTAACTAAATATTTATCATTATTTGTCTGGTTTCCCACTATAACCCAAGTATAGTGTAAATATAGTTTAACTTAAATCTTTTACTCAGATTATCTTAAATTTTCGATCGCGTATAACTTTTTCGATTTAGCTCAAATCTTTATAAACTTATAGTCCATTCTAATCGTTTTCAAGCATAATTTCTCGTAAAAGGTCCATTTTGGACGCTATAGCTCGCAGTTTTGACAGTAATATAAAAATATCACAAATTTTATTATTTTAACTTAAAAAGTTATAAAATATTAAATTAGGCTTTTCTTAGTATAATTACGATTTATTAATTACTTTTATAGTATAATTGATAATTTTCTTATTTTAAGCCTATTTTACTATAATTACCTATTTTTACTTATTTTTTAGATTTTAGAGTTACTAATTCAAATTTTTTCACTTTATTATTTTTCTACTTAATTAATTATTTATTATTCTTATAAATTACCAAAATTAATTATTTTATTATAAATAGTGACGTAGCAATATGTGAGAGTGCCACGTGTCAAGCTTGCACCTTTTTCCAAATTTTTCATTATTTTCTATTTTATGATATAATTATATATATATATATAAATGCTTATGATTTTATTTAATCAAATCTTTCAATTTACTTAATTCTTAAAATTTTTCTCCAAATTACGATATTCTTATATATGTATATAATTATTATCTTACTTTATTTATTAATTTATTATTATAGTATATTGTATATACTATTTAAGTATACTCGTATTTTTTTTACATGTACAATACTATTCATATACATACATTTATACGTATACTTTATGTATTAAATTATTTTAACCTTAATTATATATTACATACTATATTTATAAGTATAATATACATGTATTTGTACTTTATATACATATGTACAATCCAATTATATTATATATATATATATATATACTAAAATATGAAATATAATTAATAATATTATACATACATATCACGTCCAACATATATATATACATATACATACCGAATTTTTATAAAATGAAAATACCAATTATATATGTATAAATATCTACTATATGCATACATACTTATATCATATAATCAAAATACTAAGTATAAATATACCTACATATACCTACTATACAGGTATACACATATATATAACAAAAAAAATCAAAATACTATATATATACATGAAGAAAAGACTAAATACTTACATATGTACATAAACACCGAAATGTACGTATATATATCATATACGTATACTCATTTTTATATCATATAATAAAAATAAATAAGTACATATGCACACACACACACACATATATACCCATTTACACATACATGTTATATCCTTAGAAAAAAAAACACTATGTACATATACATATATATACTTAGTCACGTATATATATACATACATAAGGAAATGCATGGTATATACATATATATACACACATACATGTACATGCTATAAATATACTATGTATAAATACCTATATACTTACGCATACACACATAATAAATAAAAAAATACCCAACATACATGTACATGTTATACAGTATATATATATACAAAAATAATTAAATAACTTACCTTAATTTTTTAGTAAAATAATTGATTAAAAGCCCTTTATTTTCTTCTTCCTCTTCTTTGTATTTGCTAAGCTATGTGTGTGTAGTTTGCTTTGTTAAATTTTTTTTTTTCTTTTTTGGTTTGTGAATTCCAAGTTTTAATGTGAACAGTCCAGCAGGAGGAAATGAAGCAAATAATACAGAAAATAAAGAAGCAAATCCCAAATAGATCAAGCACTAATTAGGATAAGACCTTTAGTTTATCTAATTTATCCTTCGTCCTTTAATTAAATGACACTTGTATAAGAAAATGAACACGTGGGCTGCTGCACATTGCAACTGCAATTCACGTGGAAAAAAAAATAAGAAGGAAAAAGAAAAGAAAAAGGAAAATAAAAATAAGTATATGTATATTTTCCAAACATAAAAATAATAAAAATAACATTTATAAATAAATTTTGGAATTTTATAAAAATTTATCAATTTAATTAGTACCCATTACGATTAGAAATTTTACGAGTTATTTCGACATTTTCTTTAAAAGTTTTACGTGATTTAGCCAATAATTGTAATTGACTGCAATTATATCACTATTAAGTGATATTTATTCATTTTATAAGCTTAAAATTATAGTTTTAGACTTTCAATCAAGTTCGAGTTTGATCTCGAGTAATTGTACGTATATCAGATTTAAGGTTTTTACACACGATTTAGGTTTTAAGCAAAATTTTAGGATTTTTATTTTTCGTATCGAGTTTAAAACTTTAATTAGTTTTAAATTTATCGACTTCGTTGAGTTAAGGTAATTATCTATAATATTTAAATCGATTCATTACCTAAAACGCTAAATTTGTGAGGTTTACAAATGCAGTTAACCTAAGAATAAAACATGTTATCTCCTTAGCTACTAAAGCTGAGTGAGAGTGAATAACAACAATACAATATAGATAATATCACATATCACCACTAAAACATTTCAATCATAATTCGCAAGTTCAACTTCATATATGCATTCGTCTAACCAGGCATTTGTTTCTAGCAACGCAACATGCTATGCTCATGTACGTGGCATGCATCGATATCAATATCCTATGCCTACCAATTTTCATCCGATTAGTCAACATAGCTGAGTATCTAAATACAACATCCACGAACCTATAAGCAATAAGGAACTACTTGAGATCAGAACCCCCACTAAATTAAACTACACACTGTAATCTACTAATGTCAAAAAGGGAAACAAAGAGCTACTTAGGAATAAGACTCCCAACTTTGCTTTACAAAATTAGACTACACACTGTAGTTTACCAAAACAAAGAGGCAATAGTGTTAAATTAAACCACATACTATGGTTTATCAAATCTAACTATGAAAATAGTCATAATGTTCAAGCAATGCAATCTATATGCTTTCAAAAACTAAGTTCATAGAGCCATACTTTTTTATTCCATGATCACTTGAAAGTTTCGTTTTGAAAGTTCTAACCCATAGGTCATTTTTATGCCATGTCATGCCATGATATGCAATAACAACTTAAGTATATCACTTAGTATAACCAGTCTTTTAGTGTTATTCAACCTAGCGATCTGATTTTAATTTTCGAACTCTTCCTAGAGAAATTCTAGTATCTCGCTTAGAGCTTACTTAAGTAAACAACTAAAAGATTGAGTTATTAGCAATCACTCAACTTCCCTAGTTAGCACAATCATTCATAAGTACAAATCATCACTCAACATAGCAGCATAACAGTTTAACCAAGATATAGCTACTATCATTCATAATCACCACATCAACATTCACCATAATAGCATATTAGTTCACCCAAGATATAGCCATACCCAATCAATACAGCATTAAACAGCATGCAGTGCTATAAGTAACAATGTATCTACTCTAAGCATAAGTTAGATACACTTACCTGTACTTAATAATAGCGTAAAATCCTAAACTTCACAACGTGGTCTTTTCTTACTTATCACACCTATGAAAATATAACAATCTTCAGATCAAGTATGGGTTGAACCTAAATTGTTATAAGATTTCATTTTCACATTTTTAAACTTCATTTAGCCGTATCTTACTCAATCCTTATTCAATTTCATCAAACTTTATACCATTACGATCATTATTTTGAATACTATTAATATATCTTAAGAAAACAAGATTGATCAATATTGTTAAAAACCCAAAAATACCTTTTTGTATTACCGATTCAATCATATGTTATTGTAAATCTATAATTAACCCAATTAAGCTTTAATACTAAACTAAAACCCTAGAAATCACACCTTCCAAACTTATCCAGTAACCCTTACTATACCCCCAATGTGTTTATTTTACGTGAATTTGATAAGTACTTTATTAGTATTAATTACTATATTACATATTAAGTCAATATAGAAGGTTATATTAGGAAAATACATGATAAATAGTATACGAGCCCGATTAATTTCATGAAAAATCCTATAGAATCACAAAAATATATAGTTTAATTATTGACCATGAATTACACTAAATTGATTATTATCTATTTTTACAAAAATAGTAGTTTTAGCTCGAAATAACAGAAAATTAGGGAAAATAAATTAATTAATGTGTGAGATAAAAATTAAGTATTCCAAATATTATTATAAACTACCAAAAGTAAAAACATGTAAGGCTCATTCATTAATTTCATCAAAAACTAATTATTTCAACAATTCGATAAAACTGGCTGTTTTATTCAAAATAATTATAAAAAATAGTAAACATCCTTAATTTCAAAAATTCTTGTTACCAAAATTAAATATATATATATATATATATATATTATGCATATTATATACTTGAGCTTGAAACAGCATCATCTAATATTTATAAAAATTTATTTAATTTTCACCTAAATAGAGCATTTTCTTCAGGACCCTACATTTACAATCATTATTTAACTAAAACAAAATTATTACATAAATCTCCACTTAAAATAATCTCAGAAAACCAAATTTTATAATTAATTAACAACATTTGCTATTTTTAGAAAATTAATAAAATTCAGTTAAAAATTTAATTTATTGAAACCGACCACCTTTAACTACTACACCTTATCAAAATAGCTTCTCCAGCTACCCTTTGTTAGACCACCAAGCCACTCCAAGTCAAGTTGTGGTTTGGTACATAAATTGCCCTAAACCTAATTCGCCTCCATTTCTTGTTCTATTTTTATTTTATTTTTTTCTAATTTTTTGAATTTTCTAAAAACATGTTCTTATGTTTTCAGGTTCTTAAAATATTACGAATGATGTTTCAAGCTTTATTTATAGACTTTTGGGTTATTATAGGTCAAAAAGTAACGCATGTTATTTTTCCCTTTGTCTTAAGTATCATGTGTTATTTTCTAGTTAATTAAGTATTGACTCATGTTTTCCAATTAATCTTAGGTTGTCACATCATTTAATGACTCATTCACTCATTTTTTTAATTAATTTTCCATTATTTTATATTATTTTACCTTATTTTGATAATTTATTATTATCATATGTATATATTTAATACATATAATGCATATCACATGTAAATACATGTATATTATGTATAATTTAACTTCATTTATTATTTTTGAAAGTTAATTAACTTATCTCTAATATTTTGTTATATCTAAAAATTTGAATTTCACAATTATCAGCTTCATCGATAAATTGACGTTTTTGTTATATTAATATTTTTATATAGCTTATTTTGAAAAATTAATCTTACTAGAATTACTTCGTTTAACTTTTCTAACCTTACTGTAAAGTTTGAAATAAAACAGATAAGACAACCTAATATCTTAAATTTATAGGCTCGGATCTTAGGATTATTGAACTGGTTGGAAAACCCGGGGTACTACACTTTGGCCACTACAACACGCCTCTCTACCCACATACCTCCATTAATATGTCCGAAATTGGACAACTAACCGATATATAGGACAAATATGTCGAAATTCATAGTCTCTTTCTCTCGACATTAAGACTTTGATCATCGTCCGTCCTGAGTCAATCTTTTGCACTTCTCCTCTTATTATTTTTCCTATCTCCTCTATTTTGATCAACTTTTCGCTGAGTCTTTATATTGTCTTCTTATCGAATGTAGGATGTGGCTTTAACTTTGAACTCAATAAAATTTCTCGGCTTATTCTTGGCAAGAGACTTAAAAAAGTCTCTATGGGGCTTGACTCTATCAATGACAACATTGAGGGCTACACTCATGTCCAATTCTAAAATTTGGACCATCTCAGCCATAAACTTAGCTAGATAATCTCTAATAGGTCCGTCTAATCTCTGCTTTATTATGTTAAGGATTGAAGAATCTTTAACAAGAAGCTTACTTGCAAAGAAGTGTTAAAGGAACGCTTCTACTAGTTCTTTGAAACACAAAATGGTGTTCAGCTTTAAGTGTTTGAACCATGTACTTATCGCATTCCTTAATGTTAAGGGGAAAGCTTAGCAGGTCACGGCATCACTCAAGCCGTGCAACTTAGCCAAAGTACGATAGTATTCTAAATGATCATCAGGATCTTTTGTCTTATTATAAATTTCAAACTATGGCAACTTGATGTGCATGGTATAATCTCCCCTAAAATCTCGAGAATGAAAGGACTCTTCTTAATTTAGAACTGTTTACTGGTTGCAACAGGGGTGCTAAAATGTGAGAGTCTAGCATGGTGCACCTACTACAATTGCTTATCCTTGTCAGCTTTCTTAAGCACAAGAGTAGCAGGTCCCATTAATAACTTCAAGTTGCTTTTTCGGCAATTTGGGTGAATAGATTGAGTCATCACTATTCTCAAACTTGTGATTGCCATGCTCTTTATATTGATTTAGGTGGGCATTACTATGAAGGAGATTAAGGATCTCTTCATGTTTTTTTCTTAATTCCTGGTTTTCTTTAGCCAAGTTGAGGCAAAGCTACTCCAACTTAGTCAAACGTTGCTCATTAGTATGCCTACTTCCCCCCTTAAAGTGATGGGATAAAGTACCAGCACCTACACTTCTAGTTAATCTGGTTCTTGCCATGGAGATGGGTAAGAAAAAATAGATAGTGCTAAATGTTGTTAAGTAGTTTCGGGTTAAAACTTTGGTCCTGCAAAGAAAGAAAAAGCTTTTGGTATCAAGACCAATCTAGTGTAGCCACTTTGATGCCTAAGTCAGTCAGTGAGTGTAAGAAAAGACTGAGTAAGTAGTGGAGAGTTATCAAATATCTCCTATAGTGTTTCTTCATAGTATTTATAGGCGAGTGTTATGTTTGAACTAGCAATTAATAGAGCAATCATCGGTACACATAAAGACCTCTTAATCAAGTACATTCCTAAAATGTAGGAATAATAGGCGGTTATGTAACATAACTGTGCCAAGTGATAATTGGTCGTGCTATTCTCCTTATTACTCATCATAAGCCGAGAATGAAGTTACTTGATGTATCAGTAGCCAAGTGGCTGAGTGAACGAAATTTGACCATCAACAACAACCATTCTCCTAATCGGCCTTAGCTGGTCGGCTCGGAAGTAAGTAGCTCAACCCTTAATGTGTATCATCTCAGTAAAGGGTAGATTCAGCACTTCACTTAGGATTGGTGCGGTAATAAGAAGTCAGCTTAGTAATCAAGTCGATTACCTTAAAGGCCTTTAAGACAAGACAGAAAGAGATTACAATAGAATACCTTGGTAGGTCGACGTAGAGAATGCATTACTCTTCAAAGTTTAACTCCCTTTAGACAACTCAACGAACTATGTGGGTAAGTCTTCAAGCTCGAAAGCAAGTGATTGGTCCATGATCCCTATCAAGAAGGGGGAGATGTAAACCCTATGGGTTTTTAACTCAATTAGAAGTCAAACAAGAGAGAGAGTGAATGGATAATCCCTCAAAAATTATAGAAATATAAAAACCAAATCCCTAAATAAGATAATCTAACCTTAAATATTAAGTCAAAAACCCTAAATAAGAACATAGAGAGCCCTAAAGTAAGTCTAACCCTAAAACCCTAATTATACGTATAAAACCCTATTACGCTAGGAACCCTAAAATGATAAAAAAAGCCCTAGCTATTCCTTAAAAACCCTAAAGTATTGAGAAAAACTAATTCAAGTAGTGAAAATCATTTGTTAATTATAAATAAGTACTTTAATTTCCTAAAACCCTAAGTACTAAACGTATACATAAACTAATAACTGTAAATGAACCCAAAACCTTCAAGAAACTCTAGGAGTACACGTATAGCATGATAATTTAATTAAATTAAAATAATAAATTGTACCAAAGCCATATAATTTCCCTAATTATGCTTAATATACTTAGTTAGACTTAATTGTGATTAATTGCCCTAATTACACCCTAAACCCTAACCAACATTCATTACAACTTAATTAACAACAAGACAAGTTTAGTTAAGGAGAAATGACGATATAATTAGTTAAAGTGGCATAGGACAATGTCTTTTTAGGGAACAAAATCTTGCCAAAAATGGATGAAAAATAAGGAAGGGACAAGGTACTATTAAGACAATGTACATATACCCCCAAAATGGTCATATATTGTCCTCCTCTCCCTCTCCCTCTCCCTCTCCCTATCCCATTTGTACCAACCACTCCCTTACACCAACCCTCATTCTTTTCTTCATTTCACTCTCATTTTATTACTCTCAAAACTCTCTCAAAAATCACACCAAAAACCACCCTAAGACACTTTCTCCTAGCCACCCTTGGCCACTTCACCATCGACCATCACGCCATCACCACTCCACTAAATCACTAGCTACCAGGTTACGCACCACCCTCATACGTCCCATTAGTAAACCAACGCACTCACATGCCACCCCAACGACCCTAACTCACGATATACACCTAAGGAGGGAGATCACTACATCTGCACTCCAGTAAGTGACTAAGTCTAGTTTCTTTTTGTTTTTCCTTAGGATTCATAATAGTTTCTTTCATTTTAAGCTCTTACATTCCTATATACATACATATCCTTGTGTTTTAACATAGTATAATGAAGGTTAAAATAGAATAATGCATGAACTAGGCTCAATAATTTAGGTAATAACAACAACATGTAGTGAAGATTAGTAATTGACAGGTTTTATTAATAAAACATCAAGAACAGTCTAATGACACTTGTCTCACAAGCATGCCACTACCTTCTTGCTGGGGTTCCAACTTGTTCTCATCACATTAGGTAGAAAAAATCAACTTACAATAAGTAAAAAAATGTTATTTTGATCAAGGAAATGCACAAAAATAAATGATATGATGAAAGAGTAAAAGAAGCACAAGAAACACCAACTTAGTCGCCACTTATGAAAGGCCTAATAACCTATAAATCATGATTTATTAACTTAATGACATGATTATTTAATGTTAAGTACGATTTAAAATATAATTAACCAAGTTAAGTAAGGTAATAATAAGTCAGTGGCTTAAATTAGCTTAGTTAATGATGAAGGTCTTAAGAATAGCATTGGAAGCTCCATTCAAGTAAAGAACCGGATTTAGAACTTTAGCTAAATTGGACATAACTTAAAGTATAAGGTGGGTTTAGGTCTGAAAAGATGAATAGAGTTGGGCTTAAAAACCTAAAGTACAAAACAAGCCCAAAAAGCTAAAAATAATTAAAATTTAGGTCCTAAATAGATGTGACCAAATCTGATACTAAAAATGAAAAGCTCATTAATTAATATATAAAAAGGCCCATTAAGTCATAAGGCCCAAACAAGACACCATCTATAGGCCTCTTAACCAACTAAGGCCCTAAACAAGTGAAAAGAGTCCATTTAGACCCACTAGGGTAATAATAAGGCCCAAATAAATAACTATTAAAATTGGGTAGAAAGTTCAACTTAAAACACTTAAACAAAAGTCTAAGAAGTCATAAATAAGGACCAAGGTCCAAAATTAGGCGAAAATCCTAAGATAGTTAAACTAGCCTAATGACCAATGAACTTAATTGACCCAAATCGAGACTTTACAAGCCTAAACACCTAAAAAGGACCTCTTCAAATGAAAGAACACTCAAAAACGATGAAAAACAATTATAAGATCATTAAAAACGGACTTCAAACAAAAAAGTTATAATCCAAATATGAAAACAGTAAAAGGGGAAGTTTTAAGACGGTAAGAACTAACTAATTAGACTAAGATACAATACTTATATACTTAATTGTAATCTTCAGGTGACAGAGACCTAAGGATTGACTCAATTGAAGATTAGTAGGATTGTAAGACGCTATAACAGAGTGAGTATAATGATCCCCATCTTATCTTGTTTATGCTTGTAGTGTAGAACACAAATTAAATATTTACATGAAATAATTATGCTTGGGGTTAGGTTATCTACATATGCTTGGATTGATTGTACTTGCTTATTAAAATACAATAATATATTTGAACCAAGAATTGGTAGTTGTATTAGTAAGTACGACCTTAAAGTGTCTGTCATATATATTTGATTGGTCACCTATGAACTTGTAAACACCTAATTTTTGCCCCTTTGTAATCCTAATTTTTTATTTTTTTATTTTTTTTATTTTTTACAAAAAGGGTCCTAATTCAAAAATAAAAAACAATAAAAATGAAAGATAAAAATAAACATAAAAAAGATTTTGTAGATTTTTAGGAAGTAAATTATTTTAGAGTCATTCGTTTTAGTTTAGTTTGGTTCAATAAAATAATCATTGTAGAGACTCACGTGGTTTAAGCACAATTTGATTGTACTGAATGTCAAGGCATAAGCCAACGGCCTAACAGATAAGCATTGGAGTATTGGATTGGATTTAATTTGAGGTCGTGGGTTTAAGCCTCATTAGACATCTATGTCTTTTATTTTTTTCTTTTTTTACAAAAGCGAGAGAAATAAACAAGATTCGTATCTAATTAAAATCATTTGCATCTAGTTTGATTTTATTAAATTGGATTTGAATTAATTTGGATCTAATTTAATCAGTATCAAATCAGATACAATAGATATAATTAGATATGATTTGATTTGGACCTTAAAAAACACATATACACGTGCATAAAGAAAAAAAAAAGAGGAGACACAACAGAAAAACACCACCTTGACACAACAATAATTCAGCGACTAAACATAGTCCCAAAAAATAGCCCACTATTATAACACCCTTTAAGACTGCATACGTCCAACTACTACTGCTACAGAATTCTTCAGCATGACCAAGCGAACAACAGTACGGGAGACAGTAGCGAACAGGACAGCAGCATGGCAGACAGCAGCGAACAGGATAACAGTAAGGCAGACAACAGCGAACAGGACAGCAGCACAGTAGATAGCAGCGAACAGGACAACATCAAGGCGGACAGCAGCAAACAGGACAGTAGCACGGAAGACAGTAGCGAACAGGATAGTAACAAGGTGGACAGTAGCAAACAAGACAGCAACGACATCCAGCATTATCCCAACGCTATGGACAGCAACTCCAGTACACATTCCAATTGCAGCTAGCCCCATCCGTCAACAGCAGCACACATTAAACACGTACATTGCTCCCCACACTGACATAGTTTACGTACTAATCATCCGTACTGATCGCTGCAACTGTATGAACCGCCGATCACTAACAAAATCTGTACGATAGCGCTTTGCAATAGCTACGCACGTTGGAGACAGTAGCCCCGCAATCAAGTTTGGTTTCTATCCAAATTTTTTCTAATTTATTATATTATTATTTTGTTAGGACTTTAATGGTTTAATATGATATATATATATATATATATGTATGTGTGTATGTGTGTGTGTGTGTATTAGTTTAAGGTATTTTTTTTAGTATTAGTTTTCTTTGTAATATATATTAGGTACATTATATTAATTTAAGTGAATATTTATTTAATAAGTGGACATAAACGTTAGATTAAGAACCGTTAAAATTGGTTTTTTTATTACATATATATGTTATTATATTAATTATACTTTATTAGTTAACATAATATATGATATATGTATATGTTAGTTCAAGAGTTTTAGTATTAGTTCTTATACCAATGTATCATATGGAATTAATTTATTTTAATAGATAGTCGTATATATTAGTTTAAGGATTGTTAGGATTGGTCATATCTTAAGATTTGGTTTATCACGTAGAAAGTTGTTTTTCTTTAAATAAAAATTAATAATAAAAAAAAAATAGGATTGTTAGAGTATTATTTAAAAAAAAAAAACAAAAACAAAAACACTCAAGAGTTAGGATCATTTAGATTTTTTTTAAACCGAATCAACTAAAACGTAAACTCAACCAGTTTTCAAAAATTAAAATCAATCAACACACTAAGATTTTTTTAGAGAACTACAAGCGTCTGATCTCAGTTAGCAGGCACGTAGGCACCTTCGGGGCGACGATAAAATATGTAGAAACTTAGGTTCTTTTCCTTTAAATTATTTATTTATTTATTTATTTTTAAAATATTATAATTAGAAAAATAATCCTAATTTCGATAAATATATAGTGGTACCCGTTAGGGTTTAATAGGTTAGTTCCCGAATTCAGAACCCTCTGGTTCTTCATTAAAATTGAAATCAAAGACCGGTAGTCAAATCGTAATCAATCCACCCAATTGGTTACGGTTTCTTTTTCTTTTTCGACTTCGGTCAGATGGCGACTACAAAAATTATTTTCAATAAAAAATCGAAATTCCCTAATTTCTTTAGTCGATGATTAATATTAAACGGGTTAGGATTTAGTATTAATCGGAAATGGGGAAATTAATTTTAAATAATAGAAAAACCGAAAAATTAGGCTCGATAGTTTGGTAACTCTACTAGGGACCGCTAGAGGGTTAGCCACTAGAAGTTATCGAAAATAGAATTATTTTTCAAAATAGGAGATGTATTTGATTATTTTATTTATTTATTTTTTTACTAACGTTTTTTATTTATTTCAATTTATTTAAGGGGGTAACTTTTGGGGATTATTGTTATTTTGTTTTTCTGCATCATAAATGCATGGTAGATACGGTCAAAACTAGGCCTTCTTAAGACCTTAGGAGAGGGGCCATTGTGTAAGCTTCAGATGTTATGGGGTAACCACCTTCCGGGGCCGATCAGGCTACCCCACTCAAGTTTAGATGCGACCTAGAATCGTTGCTTTGAAAAACATAGTGGTTGCAGAACTTGAGAACCTTTAGAACCCACTCTTTGCATTACACGAAACTTTTCTTTCAAAAAAAAAAAATTTACAAGAACCTATGATTTGGCAGACCTAAATGGATAAAGCTAGTTATAAAGTTGTAGTTGTAATATTTCCTTGTAAATAATTCGTAATAATTCCGTGTAAAGTTTAGAATAGGTGATGATTGTAATTTTGATTTTTTTTTTTTTTTTTTTACATAACTATAGCTAGATCAAGTCAAGGGGCTTCCAAATAGGTCCATGTTTACTCACCTCATTGGCCTTAAAAGATACTTTAGATATGGTTCTAACATTTGAGCCCAAATAAGTAAGAATTTATTAGGAACAAGATTGGGCTCACTTACCCCTATAGAAAAGCCCTATAAATATTACCTTAGTACAGGCCTTCGTATATCTATAGGAGCCCAAATCTATCGCTTTTTGTTTAGGCCCACATTAGCTAAGCCTAACCTTCACGGAGTAAATAAATAAAAATAAATAGAAAACAAAAATAAAAAAAGGAAGCTAAACGAAAAGAATCAAACCTATAAAATAATAGATAGTTATCATTTTACCTAGTATTCTACCAACCAAAGATATTCATTCTTTTAGGTAAATTTAGTATTTTGCAAATAGCCTTCTTGATTTTAAATAAATAAGATTTAGATATTTTCTTTGTTTAGTCTTTTATTCTTCAGAATTCCTCACTTGTAAATAGACTCTTAGTAACGATAAATTGTATAGGTCTATATATAGAATTCTAGTAAAGCAACCCTCCATTTACAATTCCATCACTCAATCTTTGTAACACAAAAGTCTTAACTTTTCCTCTCTCTCTTTCAAAAAAAAAAAGAGAAAAGAAAGAAAAAAGAAGGAAAGGAAAGAAAAGAAAAGAAAGAAATTTGCTAACGGTTACAAATCCTTATAAGGTTCAAGACAAACACAATTATTTAGCTCATTAAGGCAGATAACCTAAACAGACCCACTTAGCCCGAGAAAATAACTAACCAAACCCGAGCCCTAACCCATCAAGATAGTTGAACAAACTTAAGGCTTAAGCCATCAAGTCCAACCATAAACCGAATCAAAACACAAAGCCATGAAACACTATCCTAAGCTTGATCCCCAGTACAAACAAAAAGGGTAATTCATTAGTCCCTTCCACTTCAAAAGTTGCTAGTTCCAACCCATTTGAACTCTAAAGAACCTAACCTAAAATCACATATAGAAGCTCAAAGGCGTTAAGACCTATAAGTTTAGGGCATGGGGCATTTAGTCTTTGAAATTTCACAACTAGGGCATGTTCCAAGGAATTGGGGAGTAAGGTCCGTCATCACCTTAAGGTCAATCCATCCTTATGTAAGGAATTGGTAACTCACTTTTAAAAAGTTTTGAATGAAAAGAGGTGAGCTATATCTTATACACTAACCCTTAAACACTTTGAGAGTTAAGGGACATCATGGTGAGGATATTTTGGACTCATTCCTTAAAGGAGGTCCATTTTGAATTTGATACGTAGACCGGAACGAAGTTAGGCATTTATTTTCAAATCCTAAACACAATTATCCTTTGATAACCCGGTTGGACTAATTTGGAGTCATTTCAAATGTAAACCCTGTCAAGAACCACCCTATAGTAGGGCAATTCAGAGGGTAGGGTTATTAATTAGGAGAGAATGATAAAACTGATTTGTGCTTACCCCAATAATAACAATTCAAGGATAATTTTTGTTTTTGATAAATTGGTTCCTTTAAAGAAGAGCTAACATTTTTTCTAAATGCCCTAAAGGCCACACATACCTTACCCAAGCCAATGCACTCTGAACCTATGGATTTAGGGTCTTAATTCATCTAAAGACAAAAACTTGACAAAAGATATAATTATTTTTAGGGTGAAAAAAAAAAAAGAAATGAAATGAAACGAAAAAAGAAACAAAAAAGAAAAAAAAAAGAGAAAGAAAAAAGCTAGGAAAAAGGAAAATGAAGAAATACCCAAATATTGGGCTTGAGAAAATCCCCAATCAAAGAAGGCTTAAGTTGCTTAAAAAACACAAGGCCTTGAATCACATTCCCAACCAAAAACACAAAACCTCATATTCATTCAGAATCATGTTCTTAACCATAAACCAAAAACTCCATATTCAATTCAAAATCATACTCTAAATCACGAACATAAACCCTTTCTATCCACTTGATTCTCAAACACAAGACCTTCCCACCCACATTACCTCCCTACTCAAAGCTCTTCCAATTTTGAAGAATAATTTATCTAAGATAAAAATTATGTTGGAAACTGGGGCAAGCGCACATCTAGTTCATTCTTAAGGGTTCTTGACTTATACCCCCCAGGTTGGACAAAAGCACTTCTTTCAAAATAGGCCCTCTCAATTAACTTCTTTTGAAACCATTTGACCAAAAACCCAATTTACAATATTGAACCCAAAAAGACCTAACAGATCGATTAGAATGTATCACTTATAAACTGGATTATAATTTCTGGAATAGTAATCAAGAGTGAAATCCAGATCGAGAGTACGTAAGGAAGTCCTCTTCGACTAAACTAATCGTGAGTTACCTTTTCTTTACAAAATGAATGTCTACGGCTTATCTAAAAAGCTCATTGTTTAGGTTACAAATTAGGGTGGATATGAGATACCTTACATGATTGTAGCGTTTGCCTTTTAAATAGGAATTTGTATCTGTTAGCAAACTTTCAAGGAAAAAGAAGAAAAAAAAAGGAAATGAAAAGACATGAAAAGGACAGAGAGAAAGTAGAGGCTTGTTACAAGTTTTTCCATTCATTTTCCAGTCCATTTCACCCATAGTAGCCAAAATTTCAATTCATGTTATAAACAGTTTTCATCAAATTCCTCATTTGTAAATTTCTCAAATCAAGAGTTTTTTTTCGAGTCAGCTATATTCCTTAGTTTTACTTTCAACTGTCAATAGAGTTTAAGCGAGTCCGAAGGGTGTTTACCCTTTATCCGTTTTCTCAAGGATATAGTCAACTCATAGAGCATTGTTCCTATCCATATCTTCGTTAGCACTTCAGTCAGCTTATGGAGCGCTATCTAGATTCATATTTTCATTTAAGGATCTAGCCAGCTCATACAATGCAGTCCCAATCTAAAATTTCTTAAGCTTCAGGTTAACTTCCAAAAGATAATCCCAATTTCAAGTTTTCCTTCATTTTTAGGTCTTAACCAGCTCAAAGGGCGCTTTGACTGCCTTGGTTAGTCAGCTCATTAGGGTACGACCAAGTTTTCCTTCATTCTTCAAGTCTTAGCCATCTTAAGGGTGCTTTGACTGCCTTGGTAATTCAGCTCATTAGGGCACGACCAAGTTCCTTCATTTTTAGATCTTAGCCAGCTCAAAGGGCGCTTTGATCGCCTTAGTTTGTCAGCTCATTAGGGTACTACCAAGTTTTCCTTGTTTTAGGTCTTAGCCAGCTCAAAGGGCGCTTTGACTGCCTTAGTTAGTCAGCTCATTAGGGTACTACCAAGTTTTCCTTCATTCTTTTAGGTCTTAGCCAGCTTAAAGGACACTTTGACCGCCTTGGTTAGTCAGCTCATCAGGACACTACCAAGTTTTCTTTATCTTTAGGTTTTAGTCAGCTTAAAGGGCGCTTTGACCGCCTTAGTTAGTCAGTTCATCAGGGCACGACCAAGTTTTCCTTGTTTTTAGGTCTTAGCCAGCTCAAAGGGCGCTTTAATCGCCTTGGTTAGTCAGCTCATCAGGGCACTACCAAGTTTTCCTTGTTTTTAGGTCTTAACCAGCTTAAAGGGCTCTTTGACCGCCTTGGTTAGTCAGCTCATCAGGGCACTACCAAGTTTTCCTTCATTCTTTTAGGTCTTAGCCAACTCAAAGGGCGCTTTGACCGCCTTGGTTAGTTAGCTCATCAGGACACTACCAAGTTCCTTTATTCTTCAGGTCTTAGCCAACTCAAAAGGTGCTTCAACCGCCTTGGTTAGTCAGCTTATTAGGGCACGACCAAGCTTTCCTTCATGTTTTTAGGTCTTAGCCAACTCAAAGGGCGCTATGACCACCTTGGTTAGTCAACTCATTAGGGCACGACCAAGTTTTTCCTTCATTTTTAGGTCTTAACCATCTCAAAGGGCGCTTTAACCGCCTTGGTTAGTCAGCTCATTAGGGCACAACCAAGTTTTCCTTCATGTTTTGAGGTCTTAGCCGGCTCAAAAGGTACTTTGACAGCCTTGGTTAGTCAGCTCATCAGGGCACGATCAAGTTTTTCTTATTTTTAGGTCTTAGCCAACTCAAAGGGCGCTTTGACCGCCTTAGTTAGTCAACTCATCGGGGCATAACCAAGTTTTTTTTATTTTTAGGTCTTAGCCAGCTCATACGGCACTTTGACTACCTTGGTTAGTCAGCTCATTAGGATACAACCAGGTTTACCTTCATGCTTCAAGTCTTAGCCAGCTCAAAGGGTGCTTTAACTGCCTTGGTTAGTCAGCTCATTAAGGTACAACCAAGTTTTCCTTCATTCTTCAAGTCTTAGCTAGCTCAAAGGGCGCTTTGACCACCTTGGTTAGTCAGCTCATCAGGGCATGACCAAGTTTTCCTCATTTTTAGGTCTTAGCCAGCTCAAAGGGTGCTTTGACCGGCTTAGTTAGTCAGCTCATTAGGGCACGACCATGTTTCCTTCATTTTTAAGTCTTAGCCAGCTCAAAGGGTGCTTTAACCGCCTTAGTTAGTCAGCTCATCAAGGCACGACAAAGTTTTCCTCATTTTTAGGTCTTAGCCAGCTCAAAAGGTGCTTTGACCGCCTTGGTTAGTCAGCTCTTTAGGGTACGACCAAGTTTTCCTTGTTTTTAGACCTTAGCCAGCTGAAAGGGCGCTTTAACCACCTTGGTTAGTCAGTTCATTAGGGCACGACTAGGTTTTCCTTGTTTTTAGGTCTTAGCCAGCTCAAAGGGTACTTTGACCGCCTTGGTTAGTCAGCTCATCAGGGCACAACCAAGTTTTCCTCATTTTTAGGTTATAGCTAGCTCAAAGGGCGCTTTGACCACCTTAGTTAGTCAGCTCATTAGGATACAACCAAATTCCTTCATTCTTCAAGTCTTAGCCAGCTCAAAAGGCGCTTTGACCGCCTTGGTTAGTTAGCTCATCAAGGTACGACCAAGTTCCTTCATTCTTCAGGTCTTAGCCAACTCAAAGGGTGCTTCAACCGCCTTGGTTAGTCAGCTTATTAGGGCACGACCAGGTTTTCCTTCATGTTTTTAAGTCTTAGCCATCTCAAACGATGCTTTAACCGCCTTGGTTAATCAGCTCATTAGGGCACGACCAAGTTTTTCCTTCATTTTTAGGTCTTAGCCATCTCAAAGGGCGCTTTAACAGCCTTGGTTAGTCAGCTCATTAGGGCACGACTAAGTTTTCCTTCATGTTTTTAGGTCTTAGCCGGCTCAAAAGGCACTTTGACCGCCTTGGTTAGTCAGTTCATTAGGGCACAACCAAGTTCCTTCATTCTTCAGGTCTTAGCCAGCTCAAAAGGCGCTTTGACCGCCTTGGTTAGTCAACTCATCAGGGCACGACCAAGTTCCTTCATTCTTCAGGTCTTAGCCAACTTAAAGGGCACTTCAACCGCCTTGGTTAGTCAACTTATTAGGGCACGACCAAGTTTTCCTTCATGTTTTTAGGTCTTAGCCAGCTCAAAGGGCGCTTTGACCGCCTTGGTTAGTCAGCTCATTAGGGTACGACCAAGTTTTTCCTTCATTTTTAGGTCTTAGCCATTTCAAAGGGCACTTTGACTCCCTTGGTTAGTCAACTCATTAGAATACGACCAAGTTTTCCTTCATGTTTTTAGGTCTTAACCAGCTCAAAGGGCGCTTTGACCGTCTTGGTTAGTCAGCTCATTAAGGTATGACTAAGTTTCTTTATCTTCGGGTCTTAGCCAACTCAAATGGCGCTTTAACTGCCTTGGTTAGTCAACTCATTAGGGCACGACCAAGTTTTTCCTTCATTTTTAAGTCTTAGCCAGCTCAAAGGGCACTTTGACCAGCTTGGTTAGTTAGCTCATTAGGGCATGACCAAGTTTTCCTTTATGTTTTTAGGTCTTAGCCAGCTCAAAGGGCGCTTTGACCGCCTTGGTTAGTTAGCTCATCAGGGCACTACCAAGTTTTCTTCATTCTTTAGGTCTTAGCCAGCTCAAAGGGCGCTTTGACCGCCTTAGTTAGTCAGCTCATCAGGGTACTGCCAAGTTTTCCTTATTTTTAGGTCATTACCAGCTCAAAGGACACTTTGACCACCTTGGTTAGTCAGCTCATCAGGATACAACCAAGTTTCTTCATTCTTTAGGTCTTAGCCAACTCAGAGGGCGCTTTGACCACCTTGGTTAGTCAGCTCATTAGGACATGACCAAGTTTTCCTTGTTTTCAAGTCTTAGCTAGCTCAAATGGCGCTTTGACTGCCTTGGTTAGTCAGCTTATTAGAGCACGACCAAGTTCTCATTATTCTTTTTAGGGATTTTTGCTAACCCACAAAGGCGTTACCCTTCACTATTCTTCGTATCAAACTAATCTTCATCAATTATCTTAACATTCTTTAGGATGGAGTCGTCCTAAGGCAAAAATGGTGTCTCTTTTGTTTTTGTGGTAAAATTTTGCTCAAACTTCACCACAAAGAGGGGCTGTTGTAGACACCTAATTTTTTATTTTTTACAAAAAGAGTCTTAATTCAAAAATAAAAAACAATAAAAATGAAAGATAAAAATAAACATAAAAAAGATTTTATAGATTTTTAGGAAGTAAATTATTTTAAAGTCATTCGTTTTGGTTTAGCTTAGTTCAATAAAATAATCATTGTAGCAAGTCACGTAGTTTAAGTACAATTTGATTGTACTGAATGTCAAGGCACAAGCCAACGACCTAAAGAATAAGCGTTAGAGTATTGGATTGGATTTAATTTGAGGTCGTGGGTTTAAGCCTCACTAGGCATCTATGTCTTTTATTTTTCTATTTTTTTTACAAAAGCGAGAGAAATAAACAGGATTCATATCTAATTAAAATCATTTGCATCTAGTTTGATTTTATTAAATCGGATTTGAATCAATTTGGATATAATTTAATCATTATTAAATCAGATACAATAGATTTAATTAGATATGATTTGATTTAGACCTTAAAAACACACATACACGTGCATAAAGGAAAAAAAAAAAGAGGAGACATAGTAGAAAAAGACCACCTTGACACAGCAATAATTCAGCAACTAAACACAGTCCCAAAAATAGCCTACTGTTATAACACCCTTTAAGACTGCATATGTCCAACGACTACTGCTGCAGAATTCTTCAGCACGACCAGGCAAACAGCAGCACAGCAAACAGCAGCGAACAAGACAGTAGCAAAGCAGACAGCAGCGAACAGGACAACAGCATGGAAGATAGCAACGAACAGGACAGCAGCAAGATAGACAGCAGCAAACAAGACAGCAGCGACATCCAGCATCGTCCTAACGCCACAGACAGCGACTCCAGTACACATTCCAATTGCAGCTAGTCCCATCCGTCAACAGCAGCACGCATCAAACACGTACGTTGCTCCCCACACTGACGTAGTCTATGTACTAATCATCCGCACTGATCGCTGCAACTTACGAACCGTCGATCACTAACAAAATCTACACGATAGCGCTTTGCAACAGCTACGCACGTTGGAGACAGTAGCCCTGCAATCAGGTTCGGTTTCTATCCAAATTTTTTCTAATTTATTATATTATTATTTTGTTAGGACTTTAATGGTTTAATATGATTATTATTTTGTTAGGACTTTAATGGTTTAATATGATGTGTGTGTGTGTGTGTGTGTGTGTGTATTAGTTTAAGGTATTTTTTTTAGTATTAGTTTTCTTTATAATATATATTAGGTACATTATATTAATTTAAGTGAATATTTATTTAATAAGTGGACATAAACATTAGATTAAGAACCGTTAAAATTGGTTTTTTATTACATATATATGTTATTATATTAATCATACTTTATTAGTTAACATAATATATGATATATGTATATGTTAGTTCAGGAGGTTTAGTATTAGTTCTTATACCAGTGTATTATATGGAATTATTTTATTTTAATAGATAGTCGTATATATTAATTTAAGGATTGTTAGGATTGGTCATATCTTAAGATTTGGTTTATCACGTAAAAAGTTATTTTTCTTTAAATAAAAATTAATAAAAGATCCCTTTTTTAAAAAAAAATAGGATTGTTAGAGTATTATTTAAAAAAAAAAAACAAAAACAAAAACACTCAAGAGTTAGGATCGTTTAGATTTTTTTTTAAATCGAATCAACTAAAATATAAACTTGACCAATTTTCAAAAATTAAAATCAATCAACATACTAAGATTTTTTTAGAGAACTACGATCATCTGATCCCGGTTAACGGGTATATAGGCACCTTCGGGGTGATGATAAAATATATAGAAACTTAGGTTCTTTTCCTTTTAATTTTTTATTTATTTATTTATTTTTAAATATTATAATTAGAAGAATAATCCTAATTTCGGTAAATATATAGTAGTACCCGTTAGGGTTTAATAGGTTAATCCCCGAATTCAGAACCCTCTAGTTCTTCATTAAAATTGAAATCAAAGACCGGTAGTCAAATCGTAATCAATCCATCTAATTGGTTACGATTTCTTTTTCTTTTCCTAACTTCGGTCGGGTGGCAACTCCAAAAATTATTTTCAATAAAAAATTGGAATTCCCTAATTTCTTTAATCGAGGATTAATATTAAACGAGTTAGGGTTTAGTATTAACCAGAAATGGGGAAATTAATTTTAAATAATAGAAAAACCAAAAAATTTGGCTCGACAGAACTAAAATAATACTTATTCGACCTTCATAAGAGTAGATCAAGCATTGCATGTTTATACATTAAATACAAAGAGCATCAGCACTATATGCATGTTGGATCCATATTTACATTATGTTATTGTTGTATCGTACGAAATACTCATATGACATGTTCTTACCTCAACCTTTAGAATCTACTTAGCTCTAGGGAGTACCACTCTCTACTTGTGGTCAAGCCTTGTTTGCTGCAAGTCAAGCCATGTCTACTACAAGTCAAGCCATGTCTATTACTTTGGTTTTACCAAGAGAAGATGGTATATGATCAAACAATAGATGTAGAGACTCAAGTCTTAACGTACCTAAATACTTTCCAACCTAAGTAATGATGGGAATAAAACTGTACTTTACATAGACGCTAGCAGGTTATATACGATGTATGTATTTCATATGCCTACCAGCATTGCATATGCATATTTAAATAACTTTCTTGAAAATTATTTGTTGATAGGATAAGAAGGTTATTTACTAAGCTATTGTTGCTTACCCTCTTATAATTTATTATTGCAATATAACCTATGGTTAGAGCTAGGACAAGGGATGCTCAAGATTAGTACCAAAAGCTTTGAGATAGTCTAAGGGAAGATGAGAGCATGAGCAGATATTTATGATATGTTTGGACTCTCTAGTATTATCTTATATTTTTCTTAAGGTTTTGCAATAGCTTAGACTACTAAGACTTTATTATGGTTTGTAAGAATTAATTAAGGAGAAACTGTTTAACCCACTCCTTAAGTTATGTAATATTATGTAATGAACCTTTAATTATTTGCCTTAATATTACTTTATGTTGGTCTCTCCTATGGTTACTAGAGTTGTATTGAAGCCTTGTGTAGTACAACAAAGGTTCCTAACCAGTAATGGTGCTAGTCTCGGATCTTCCCCGTGGTACACGATTGTACTACTACAACTTAGCTACCTATTTGATTATGACAACAACTAATCATCATCATTAATAAGATCCCCAATAATCTCTTACACATCATCACCACAATAGCCATATGAATTGTACCTACCATCTCTACATAGTCTTCACCTGTAAAAGTTAAAGAACGAGCTCAAAGGAACTAAGTACAACAATAGCCACCTTCATACACATATAACTTGTCATTGAACATAATTCTAATGCATTAAGTAGATTCATTGAGTTATAGTATTACTGTTATAATATTATTGAGTTGTGAAATAGGATCAAATCGTATAAGAATACTCATTACTCAGGAAACATGACTGAAAATAAAGGGAAAAATCCCAGTGGGTTATCTAAGGTTGTAAGAGTGTTTAGTCTCCATATGTTAACACTAAAACAAGAATGTAATCTTGTATAAAGGAAACCACCTTTCACACATACATTAATATCTTTAAACAACTGCAAATGTCAACACAGTTCCCTCTTATTGACTATTTACCAAGCCACCCCCAATAGCCTAAGCACCTAACTACCGAGTCATCTTGACAACCATGCTCACAAATGTAACCCTAACCTAAAGGTTTCACTTACTAAATCCAGACAACCAAGCACAACTCAATCACTTAAGTCCAATTTACATATTAATTCAATTAATTTTTTACCTAACACATAATAAGCAATGTCATTATGCATCTATGTCATAAAGTCTACGCTAAAAAGTGAAGTCTTTAAATCTAACTTGAGAATTGATCAATAAATAATATAGAGTTTAGTAAATTATTTATTCATTAAGTCATTAATAACTTGGTTTATGTTTCATTTCTTAATATTTGAAATCTCTAAATCTAAGTCCTTAAGTTAGATAAGATCTAATTAGGTTATGGATCTTAAGAAGTTAATGGGCCTAATTAGTTTTTTATTAAATTGGACCAACAAGATTTTTTAACTAATTAGCCTTAGTCCATATATCAAGTTCAAGGTGTTTTATAATTAAGGCTAAAATAGGTTATGGACCTAAAGGGAAAAGGGGCCTAACTAAGTTTGGGTTAAGTTGAGCTCATTAAATTAATTAGTTAATCAAATGGCTTAATTAAGGTCTAACATTGTTAATTAATTATTAATCTAGTTCTAAGCCTAATTTAAATAATCCAAACCCTATTTCATTTATAAGTTTTAAGTGTCTCTATTAAGGTTATGACTCAGACTTTGATGACTTAAGCATCAACCTTTAGGACACCATGGTGTATGATTGCTGCCCTACTATAGATATCACCTTAACCGTTACTATGTATGCTAATTTTTGTATGTTGCAATTAGTGGTTAGTTAAAATCATGTGCATTTTGGCATGCTTATGAGTGTAACCAAGTACTTATTTTACTAAGCACGCATTTATTCACCTTTTTAGGGGACCTTTTTTTTTTTTAATTTTTCATGTAAACTAAAAGATTATGGACAAGAAGATTGGAGAGTGAAGGTACGAGCCCAATGTATTCTTACGAAATGATAAGAGCACGGCGAATTAATCATTTCCTTTCACTTTAGGTTCAAATAATATGAAAGATCAAAATAAACCAACTTAGAGAGGAGATAATTATGTCAGTGGAATGAAACACTTTCCAAATGAATAATTTAATGAATTGCCTTATAAATTTAGCAAGACTAAGAGCATATAGAAAAGCATACTACTGAAGTAACTTTCCCATCCAACTACATTAATTGCTTATGACTTATTTAGTCCTTAGATTATAGTTTTGTGTATAAAGAATTTGTTAAGCTCTATAAAGAAAGGCAAAAAAGAAAAAAATTCTTCACATTTTATACATACTTTTTTAGTGCCAAAATTATTGTTGAATGCAAATAAATCTACTAAAATCTTAATATGTGATTTCATACACCTTAACCACTGAATATAGCAATATATATATATATATATATATATATATATACTTCTTCATTCATTATTAAAATTCTAAAATCATCACTAAAAACATTATTACTAACACTAATTTTAATTTGACATATATTTTTAAAAGTAATAAAAAGGTGAGAAAAAACTTTTAAGAGTTCATGTCTTCGTTACGTGGGACTAATAGTTCTTGTGGGTAATTTAACAATTTGCTCATACATACATATATACATACTATATATATATATATATATATATGTAATATATATCTATATTATTAAAGCCCTAAAGGATTTAAGTAACCGCCACACTTTTTAATCCATAAAAGTCATCAAAATACCCTTAAATTATATTTCATAAAATTAATTATTATATATTAGGTAATATTTGATTCATGGATTTTATGATAATTTTATAAGCTAGTAGTTTTCCCGCTCACTCAAGTCTTATGCCTAAAAAATCATAGAAAAACCTCTTATCGTTGTGAAAGCTTTCCCATATTTCAAGAACCCAACCCTATCATTTAATAAATACATCTTTCTATTCTTCCTATTTTTCCTTTTCTATATTTCTTTCCAACCACTATTAAAACTCTAGAGTCGTAGAGGAAAGATCGTCATGAAAACTTTCCCATATTTCAAAAACCCAACCCTACCATTTAGTAAATACATCTTTCTATCCTTCATGTTTTTCCTTTTCTATATTTCTTTCCAACCACTATTAAAACTCTGGTATTGAAAAGAAAGTGGTGACTATACTAACATGATGGTAGTAATGGAGATAGAAACTTTCATGGTGATTTCTCTGATAAACAAAAATAAATGTAAATGGTATTTTTTTTTTTTTGTCTATTTTAACAAAGACATATATTATAGTTATAGGTTTCTTTTTCCTATCCTTTTTAGCACCTTGCAAGTATTATTTTTTCTTTGATCTTTATATATTCATTTATCATGTACATAATTTAATTTCATAATTCTTTCATTTTCTTTTCAATGAATTATTTTTTTTTTATGTTTTAAATTTCATTGAATTATTGATTTTATTTTATATACACACAATGTGGGTGTGTGTCTACTAATGTATATATATATATATATTATTGTTGCTCGAGAAGGAAAAAAATAGATAGTCTTATTGGAACAAAAGTTTCATTTAGTTTATCTATTTTTTATCTTATTGGTATTTATTAGGTGTTCATTTGAATTTTGTGTTTGATAAAAATAAGACATAAAAAAGATGAAAATATAATTTCATATATACTCTTCTTTTAAAATTAATTATTAAATTAAAATAATCATCTTCAATTCATAAAATATATATTTTTTTCAAATCTTTTGTTTTAAAAGTATATAAAATTTCATTTTTTAATTTTGATACTCTAATAATTACTTTTATCATAATTATGAAATAAAAACAAATAAAATAATTTCTAAATATCAGATTTTAAATAAATATAAGTTAGGCAAAAAATAGATATAAATAAAATATAAAAAAAAAACAAACCATGCAAACAAAGCTGAAAAATTAGGTTAAAAATAAAATATATAGAATAAAAAAGAACGTATAAATATTATCCGTGTCTTCATTCAGCTTGTTTAATCAAAATCGGGCTGGGGAATCGCTGTTGCGTCTCTACTTGTCCCGTCCCATACCCTAGAAAACCCTAAACAGCAACCTCAACATTCCCCGATTTCTCCCCCGAAACTCCAGATTACCCTTCATCATTCAGGTAACAAAAGCCCCCTTTTCTCTCTCTCTCTCTCTCTCTCTCTCTCTCTCTCTCTATCTGTGCGCGCGCATGTGTGATTGATTGATTATCAAATACTTTGTCTATTATCACGATTTGGTATGACGGAAGTTGTTGACTTGTTACGATAGTATTTTTTTTCTTCATACATGTATCATCTTCTGTTCCGTGATTTTTAGATATACTTCTCTGGTTCATCAAGACCCATTTTTGGACATCAGAAGTTGTTACAACATCTATAAAGTTTGGGGTTCTTATTTAGCAGTTTGCTGATTGCTTTATTATAAGCGTTTTATGGTTTTGTATTTGTAATATCCGTTATGATAAGCTCTGATTCGGTTTATTACTCTTCTGAGTGTGGGTTTTTGCATATTCAAATCGAGACTTGATTTACGTATCGCATGCAACTGAAGTTTTAGAAGCACCAGTCTGCTGCTTTCAGTTCAGCAAGAATTTGCCGATTGAGGCAAATGAAATGCATTCTTCTTTTTTGTGATGGAAAGGAGTATGTTTTGCTCTTCGAGCGTGAATGTCAATTAGATGAAACTGAGGAAATATTCTTGGTGGTAGCACTAGGCCAACCTCGTAGGTTATCATGTCTTCTGGTATTCCTTGAAATGAAAGGAAAGGTGTAGTCTAATCTCTGAATATGATGACAAAAGAATTCGTATGCTGGAGTTGAGAGGGGTGTATATAATGTTACATTTCATGCAGTGGAATTTTTAATTGTAATTTTTATCTTGTTGGAATGAATTTATGGAGCTTCAAATACCCTTGGAAACCGAAAGGATTGGGGAAGGAGGATATAAAATAGGCCTGAGATTGTTTTGATTATTTGGACCTGTGATTTTCTTTTCTTAGTTACCAAACCATGATGATTCATAATAATGAACCCATATTTCCTCTTGACCAAGTAGTAGTACTGTGGTGACATTTTTAATCATGCAGTATCACACCCTGTAGATGAACCTCTTTCTTGCACTTTCCTTTCTCAATCACCGACCATTCTTTTGGCCCTAGCATCTATTTTTTGAATACCTTTACGCCAAAGGTTGCAAAACCAAAGCAACTTTTCCTTCTACCCAAGTCAGGAGAGAATAACATGCCTTTTGTCTCTAGTTGGAAAAATGAGACAGGTTTTACTTGTTTCCATTTCCATTATTTACAATCTTGTCTTTGTGGTTTGATCAGCTCATTTCTTTCCATGCTTGTCAAAGGTGGGCCCTTTGGCTTGGTTTCACTGTCATTGCAGTTATGAAGATGACTCAAATATATCGTTGGCTTTTGGTAGGTACAAGTTTGATTCTATATCTACTGAAAAGGGAACTTTGAGATGGCACTGGGCTTTCATTCAAAGATGTAGGGACCATAAATTCATGTGCCAGTTTTGAAAAGGCTTTGCTGCTTTTAGAATCTGGTTTTGTTGGTTTATTTCTTCTAAATGGTTGGTTGTTGAACAAATGATGTTCTTGAAACAGATGTTGAAAGGAGGAAGTGTTGTTTTCTTCTACAGTTCTTCCGAATTATGTATCTATGTAAAGAGCCTTTTGACATTGCTTCCCCTCGCTTTAGGGTAATTGGTGAATCTAGGTTCCAGAAATGGGTTTGTTTGTGTATAACTCAAGTGCCTACATTTTAGATTTTTTGCAGCTGCATAGTAGAAAACAAGAGCATTTTATGTAAATATTGGACTGAAGTTGAATACTAATTTCTATTTTCTTTGAACATTAGAGGTGTACAACATTTCCAAGTCACATAGATGCATATTTCCCTAGTCAACCAGGGTGTGGCCTCTTGGAAAAATTAGGCTGTGTTAGTTACTAGGTTCAATGGATTCTATTAATTCCAGTTAGTTTTCTTCAAGTAATTTTAGTAGTCAATGACAATTAAGTACACTTTTCGAGTTTGATAAATGTGCTATCACTTTCTTTCAATCCTCCATCAAAGTGCTGATGCAGGTAATATTTGACCTAACAAGGAAGGAAACTGTGGTTGAAGGATACATACATGCTGGAAGCTTAGAGTCTTAGTCAACAACTGTTGCCATAATCTCAGAGATGTTTTCTCCTACAAGTATATAAATGTATGCCTTCAGGCTGTTTATGATGTGGATGTGACCAACTTTGTGCCAGACCATTCGGGAGCACGAAAGGGACAATAAAGTTACTTGGAAAGAGCTTTTAAGAAAGTAAATGTGTGACCTTAAACCCTTCCTTGGTGGTCTGGAGGGGTTTTGCTGCCTTATGTTGAACCTTTTTCTTGTCAAGTCCCATGTGCTCAAGTTACTGAAAGTATTGTGCCAGATCCACACTAGTATTGGGATACTTGTACCCAACTTAACACCATTGCTTCCTCATGCATTTTAGGTTATACATTTACAGGCGGCATCTCTTATATTTAACATAAAAATAACAAGCTCATGGTAGTGAATCACTTACGAAAAGGGTGTTTGGTTGTGTGAACAAACACTTTATGATGTGGATGTGACCTTTCTAGTTAGTAGTTTGTATTTTTTTCCTTGAATTTAATGCTTTCTTTTTATTAAACCAATTGCATTGTTTTGCAGTGTAATTGGAGGACAACCTGAATTTTGAGTACCTAATCAGGACTTGATTGTCAGTACTTCACCAGAATATTGTGCTTTTTTTGGTGTCCTAATATCTAAGTTAACCTCATGGCAGTTAGAGTGAGCAGTCATCTTATTTCATATTCAGAAGAAATTGCTGATGGAAAACCACTTTATATCTCATCAAATTCCCTTCCTATTAAGGCTTTAAAATTTGAACCTGCTGGACATGCTTTCCATTCTGCAGCTCTTAAGCTCCTTGGTCATACAGAGGAGGAAGCAGACACTGATGACCAGTCAGTGTCCAGTGATAAAGAGCAAACAAGTATTCCATCTTTTGAATCTTATGGAAGTAAAGGGAAAAAGAAAGGTGGTGCTGAAAGTAAGCAGCAGGATCACTATGCTTTATTGGGTTTAAGCCACTTGAGGTACCTTGCCACTGAGGAGCAGATTAGGAAAAGCTATCGGGAGACAGCCCTGAAGTATCATCCTGACAAACAGGCTGCCCTCCTTCTCGCTGAGGAAACTGAAGCTGCAAAACAAGCAAAGAAGGATGAGATAGAGAGCCATTTTAAGGCCATTCAGGAAGCATATGAGGTTTTGATTGATCCAGTTAAGAGAAGGATCTATGATTCAACAGATGAATTTGATGATGAAATCCCAATGGACTGTGCTCCACAGGACTTCTTTAAGGTGTTTGGTCCTGCCTTTATGAGGAATGGACGGTGGTCAGTTAACCAACCAGTACCATCCTTAGGGGATGACAATACTCCAATTAAGGAAGTGGATAGTTTCTACAATTTTTGGTACAGCTTCAAAAGCTGGAGAGAATTTCCGCATGCAGATGAATTTGATCTTGAGCAGGCTGAATCTCGTGATCATAGGAGGTGGATGGAGAGGCAGAATGCAAAACTTTCAGAGAAAGCCCGGAAGGAAGAATATGCAAGAATCCGTGCACTTATTGACAATGCATATAGAAGGGATCCAAGGATACTTAGGAGGAAGGAAGAGGAGAAAGCTGAGAAGCAGAGGAAAAGAGAGGTGAAGATTCTGGCGAAAAAGCTGCAGGAAGAAGAAGCAGCCAGGATTGCTGAAGAAGAAAAAAGAAGGAAGGAAGAGGAGGAGAGAAGGGCTGCTGAAGCTGCTTTACAACAGAAAAAGGTCAAAGAGAAAGAGAAGAAGCTTTTGCGTAAGGAGCGGAATCGCTTGCGTACACTCTCTGCTTCTGTTTTAGCTGAACATTTGCTTGAGATTTCGGATGAAGATGTAGAAAATCTCTGCATGACGCTTGATATTAATCAACTCAGGAGTATATGTGACAAGATGGAAGGGAAGGGTGGGCTAGAGTTAGCCAATGTCCTCCGAGATTCGTGTCAATCAATCGGTAATGAGGATGATAGAGATGGTGTCAAGAATGGACAGCAGAATGGTTCAGTGATGGTTAATGGAAGTAGCCTTTTAAATAGCTTTGAGAAGGAGGAGAGACCTTGGGGCAGGGAAGAAATAGAACTCCTTAGAAAAGGAATGCAGAAATATCCTAAAGGAACTTCTCGGAGGTGGGAAGTTATTTCGGAATACATTAGCACAGGAAGATCTGTTGAGGAAATACTGAAGGCCACCAAAACCGTTCTTCTGCAGAAGCCTGATGCTAACAAAGCTTTTGATTCATTTCTTGAGAAGAGAAAACCCTCACCATCAATTGCATCTCCACTTTCAACTAGAGATGAAAACCCTGGGACACTTACCTCTGAAGCACCTGAAAATATGGTTATGAAAATGACGAAGGAAGAAGAATCTTCAGGGAAGATAGCAGACAAAAAGGACCAAGATACCTCTGTGGTTGAGAATGGCATTTCTTCAAATACAGAGCAAGATATTTGGTCTGCTGTGCAAGAAAGAGCTCTAGTTCAAGCCCTAAAGACATTCCCAAAAGAAACCAGTCAGCGTTGGGAGCGTGTTGCTGCTGCAGTTCCTGGCAAGAGTGTGAACCAGTGTAAGAAAAAGTTTGCACTGATGAAGGAGAACTTCCGGAGCAGTACTGGAAAGATGGATAAGAAAGAAGAATCTTCAGGCAGGAGTTCAAGCAATCAGAGTTCTGACAATATGATTGCTGAAAATTGTGTCTCTTCCAGTGTGGAACCTGATACGTGGAGTCCTGACCAAGAAAAGGCACTAGTTCAAGCTCTAAAAACGTACCCAAAAGAAATCAGTAATCGTTGGGAGTGTGTTGCAGCTACTATTCCTGGAAAGAGCTTGGATCAATGCAAGAAAAAGTTTGCATTGTTGAAGGAGAACTTTAGAAATAAGAAAAGTGCAGTTTAATTTAATTGCTTTTTCGGGTCCTATCCATGTGGGGGCACCCAAGGTCATTGGATTAGATTAGCCATTGGCATGTCATTCTGTTAGCGAGGCTTATTGGAATCTTCACTAGCATACCCACAGTAAGTGAATAAGTCTGTTCTTGATTAGACGAATTTTGTAATTCTAGCACAGGCCTGCAGCTCATGTTAACAAAAGATAGGGAGCCTGAGGGGTCCCCATATGGTATACTGAGTGGTAAAGCCGGAAGCCAAACCATTTTGGTAGATCTACTTTTAGCTTGTATCTATTAGGGACATGAGGCAGTCCTACCAGTTGTTGAGCCGTTCATGATATTGAGAAGAGAATACTGAAGTAAAATAAGAATGAAGCGCGGATGGGACAAGCTGATTTTTTGTTGGGTTTCCCAAAGAGATTCTGTAGAGTGATTTGCTCATTTTAAACCTGAAGCAAATCATGCCTATTCCGGCAGAAAATTTATTTGTTGGAGTATAATTCTATATGAAAGGAAAATAGAAGCTTATCTTATTATTCACTGATGAAGTGCTGTGGCTGTATGCTCCAATTTCTGCCTACATGTTGATATATACATTATTTTCGAATACTCAGGGTCCATATCTCTATACTTAGGTCTAATTCATATTAGGTTTTGAGTGATGGGGTAGCAAGGATATTCCAAATCTTTTGGAGGATTGTGTTTAACCCTCTTTATCGAGCATTTTTGTTAACAACGAACCAACTTGGACGTTAGCTGATCATTCAAATTTGGACCTAATGGGTAGAAATAACCTACGTCCTCTTTTTGTATTTCTAATGTTGATTTAAAGAATTTGAACATTGTCCAGTGACTTTGCTTGCATACTATTAGCAGGCATACTTGCGAATCTATGGTTACAAGAAAATGAAATAATTGTCATGTCATTTATGGGGTTGTAAGTATAATTTAAACTCACTACTTTCAAGTAATCTACGATCTACTCATTTCATACTATTTCCTTTGAATCGCTGAAAATACTCGTTCAATCCTTAATTATGTGCGTTCCGATTGCAATTAACGTCGATTTGGATAAACTAAAACATGAGTCCATGCTCTATTGAACTTCCAACGTCTTGTACGCAACATCACAGCATTTGCTTTTACAGAAAGGTTTTGGTGTTAGCTGCATAAGTTCTGCATTGAATATTGTCAATTTTTGTATTGAAGTTTGAAATCGCAATAAACCAACGTGTCAAATTGTCTCTAATATGTCATCGCAAATGTTCATTTTTTGGAATTTCAGGCATCTTATAGATAAAACCAGGCAATCGCTTTTATGGATTCAATTACAGAAAAAATCCAATGATCTCTCGAACACTCGAGTTCTGGTTTTTTTTTTTTTTTGGAAAATTTGTACTTCTCTTTTCTTTTCATTTCTGCTCATTAAATGTTGTATGTAGACGGCAATTATGTTAACCACTTTTCTTATTTTTGGAATTTCAGGCATCTTATGTTAACCACTGCCCGTATCACAAGACAATAGTGACGGTTTAGGGGAGGAAGAGCGCATACAATCTGAGTTGGATGAGCTTTTGGGGTCGAGAAGAGTCGCATTGACACCAGCGTTCATGTGAAAATTGGCTCCTATATGGTGATAAAAACACCTCGGTTTTTTCATTAATCAACCATTGCCAGAAGACAACGAAATAAGATTCTCCAATTAAAGGATGATGCTGGCCGATTTGTAGAGTCAGAAGCAGAAATTGGAGAGATGTTTATTTCACATTTGTCGAGATTTTATAAGACTGAGGGACATCGGAATACTGCGTTATGTTTGAGCTAGGTAGATCCATTCGTTTCAGCAAAGGAGAATGCTAGACTTTGTGCCCCTATTTCCCTAGAAGAAGTGAAGGATGCAGTATTTCAATTAGGTGCCTTAAAAGGCACCCGGTCCAGATGGCTTTGCAGATATTTTTTGTTAGTCTTATGGTAGGCGACTCAGTGATACGGGCGGTTTAGACTCTCTTTGCCTCAAGTAAGCTTCCATCTTTACAAACTAATACTAATTTAGTCCTCATTCCTAAAGTTCTTAGTCTAGAAAATGAATCCCAATTTTGACCTATTAGTCTATGTAATAATTTATATAAAATGATGTCTAAATTTTTGGTTAGTAGGTTCAAACCACTATTAAATACTTTAATTACTGAGCACCAAAGCGCTTTTGTGTTAGGATGTTTAATTCAAGATAATATTATAGTGGCACATGAAATATTGCATTTTTTAAAAAATAAGAGGAATGGTAAATGTCATTCTTGTGCTGTTAAATTGGATATGAGTAAGGCGTATAATAGGGTTAAGTAGGATTTTCTAAAAGCACCTATATTAAAATTGGGATTTTCTCCAATATGGGTAGGTTGGGTCATAGAGTATGTGTCCTCTGTCCATTTCAATGTGGTGATCAATAGAAGGCAAGTGAGTGAAGTTCTACCTTTGAGGGGTATTAGACAAGGTGACTTACTTTCGCCTTATCTATTCATATTGGTTGCTAATGTGCTTCCTAAGGGGTTGATTAAGGCATCTATGGTGAATGTGATTAAGGGCATTAGATTCAATAATCGCTCTCCTATTCTAACACATTTGCTTTTTGCAAATGACTCATTATTCTTTGTAGAAGCTAATCAGTTAAATGTCTTGAATCTTAAATATATTCTTGATGTATATTGCAAGGCTATAAGTCAAATGGTGAACTACAACAAATCTACCCTATTTTTCAACATAAATACCCCTCTTCAAGTTAGGATAGCTATGCAAAGGGTAATGAATATACCTTCATCAAAGGAACTAGGATGTTACTTAGGACTACCAATAATGTGGGGATGATCCAAGACTGAGACCTTGCAGTTTGCTAAGGAAAAGATTCTTTGGAAGCTTCGAGGATGGAAACATAGCCTCTTAAATGAAGTAAGTGGAGAGATTCTGATAAAATCAATAATTTATGCTATCTCGGCTTATTCAATGGGTATATTCAAATTCCCTAAGAGCTAGTGTAGGACTATTGACGTCATGATAGCACAGTTTTGGTAAGGTCACAAGGGTGAGGTTTCTAAAGTTCATTAGCTTAGTTAGAGTAGATTGACTAGACCTAAAGAGAAGGGAGGAATGGGGTTTAGAAACTTGGAATCTTTTAATAAGAGTTTGTTAGCGAAGTTAGCAAGGAGGTTCCTTCAACACCTCAAGCACTATGGGCTAAGGTATTAAAGAGCTGGTATTTTCCTCGAAATGTGTTCAGGTTTGTAAGAAAAGGTGGTTGGGCCTCATGGGTTTGGAGTAGCATTTCAGAGGGTAGAGATGTGTTGCTACAAGGGGCTATATGGGATGTAGGAGATGGTTAGAGTATTTATATTGGTAAAGATAGGTGGCCACAGGGACTACAATCAACCTTCTTATCTAGGGGATTAGAGATCGATCCATAGTTATGTGTTTGTGATATTGTGTGCATAGACAAGAGAGTATGGAGGCTACAACAAATACAAGCCTATTTGCTACCAGAAGAAATTGATGTGATAAAGAGGTTACCTATTTCTGAGTTACGTGGTGTAGACCGGTTGATTTGGCCCTTTTCATACAATGGCACTTTTTCTGTTCGATCCACCTAAAATTTCTTGCAATCTACACAACAAAATCTTATTATTGTAGCAGCATCGTCTTCTTACTACATAAATGCTTCTACATAGAAATTGATATGGAACTTACCCACCTTACTAAAGGGACGTCATTTTTTCTAGAGAATACTTTCTTGTTGTCTCCTTACTTTTGCAAATTTGTACAAAAGGCATGTAGTTCCCCAACTAAGGTATCCTTTCTACAACATGATTGAAACTCTTAAGCACACCCTATTGTGCTACGATTGGGTTAGTTGCATTTGGTTTGTGATAGTGGAACTAAAGTTTGATCGGACTAGAGTTATGCCTTTTATTGACTGGTGGACTCATATTTAGCAAGTTAGACAAAGCGAAGTTACTATTGGATCTAATTTGGGAGCCAAATTGATTGAGGTCGCATGGGTTATTTGGAAAGAGCAATGTAAAGCATTGCATAATGGCTAAGTCCCAAACCCTATTTCTACAGTGAAACAATCCTTCACTTTTTGAAGGACTCGATGATGATGACTTAGTGTAAGAAACCAAATAGGGGCTCTTTTGCAATGTTATTTAACACATTATACTTGGCTAAAAATTAGATTGATGCAAGAGGAGTTTGGTTGGAGTTTCATCAAGGCTTTTTTGCAATTGGAACAAATCATGGTGACTTAGCCAGATCTAATTACTTAAGGACAATTACTGAATGGGTGACTTCTGTTCAGCTAAATCTACAGTCATCAAGCACAAATCTAACCATGACTAGTGATTACGAAGCTATCCAGTAACTTTTTGTGAATCAAAGGGCTTCATGGCCAATCACTGATCAAGATCGAACTATTTGCTTCTTTTTCATGCTTTAATGGGCTTACTAGACTGTTTGCATTAGACCACATAACCTTATTTTTAGCAAGTTCTTGCAAAGTCAAAAAGTACCAGTGATGTTTTCATTCGTTTTGTCTTTATATGCTGTTCAGGTAACAAAGTTGCAAACTGGATAGCTTCATTTACCAAAAGGGGAATGTATCCTCGGGATTGGTTGTTAAACACCTAATTCACCCCTCAGAAGCTACATTCGTTTAAATCAATGTTTTTCCCTTTTGCATCTTATAGTACTTTATTGTGTAATCATCGTAACTATGGTTAATGATTAATGAAGTTTTTTTCCTTTAGTCAAAAAAAAAAAAAAAAAAGCTGTAAAAGTTTAATTCACATCAATTGCTACTAAAACAAAACATAGGCCCATGCCATCAATCCCATACTTCACTAAAAACCAATTTTTGTTTCTTCTCAAGCCACGCTACAGTAACATCTAAAAAGACCATACACCAAAGGTAGCAATCAAATGTATACCTATTTCCCACTTTGCAAATTTTGAAATACATCTTATATCTTGATTTTCACCAACTTAAATTCATCTTCAATGTAATTATTTGCCTGGTTTGTACAATTAAATAAAGTTAAGTTTAGTAGAATAAAAAATTGCAAAGAGGAGGATGAAAATTAATGATAGTATGAACTCCAACAACAGATTTTGTGTCAACCATTTTAATATAGAACTCATATGGGTTCTTAAAAGCTACCTTCTCCTTGAGTTTTCGCAAGCTTCTTCCTTTTTGCGAAATGTTCTTACATTAACAATATCGTGCTTGTGTTTCTTCAAAAGCCTAAACTTTTTGCTTATTTGCTTAAGTGAGAAGATTACACATAATAAAACAAATGGAATTCCATTGCTTGTGAATGCGTTGAGGAACAGCATTCCTTAGGGAAGGCATTTCTTAAAACAAAATCAGTCTTCCAAAACAAATATTAACTATTCAGAAGCTCAAAATGGCTAATTAATCAAGATCAGAAATATGCTACAAAACAAAAGGATTTCCAAAGAAATTTTCAAATACCATCAATTAAATTGAACATTGGGGGACATTATGTCAAACTATCATTAGAGAAAAATTTGACAGCATTACCAAGCACTAAAACAATACTAATTACATTATAATGCATAGAGTCAAATATCTGCTACATAAAAAATATTCAAGACATTGTAAACCTATGAAGCAAATAAAGAATCGCATATACAATTAATTACAATATAGTAATGACAAACAACAGGTTTAGAAGATGAACGGGTACTTCACAAAAGTTAATAAAATAACAATTTGGAAATCCTAATAATTGTCCATAACACAATTCTAACATCTAATAAAGTAGCCAAATTAAATTTGACTACTTAGTAAAATCTCTTCAACATGTTGAAATTGAAGTTAGCACTGATTTTACCAAAACATGAAAACCTTATTTACTGGCAAAATACGATAGTGTAGCAATATATATTGTAAAAATTTGAATGAAATCATGAAAAACTCAAATGCTGGCCAATGTGGTATTGCAATAATACATATGGCAATAATTTGAGTAGAAATTGAAAAGTACACAAATAATGACGATTGAAGAAAAATAAAGTGGGAACTTGAAAAATGATCCTACTCTCGAATTGCTAATACTACTACTATAATCTAGTGATATAGATTTAGTATTCACATTAAATTTATTGAATCCTCCCATTGTTGAAACTCAAAAGAATAGTAACGCTCTACCAAAAAAAAAAAAATTAATAATAATAACTAACTAAAATATTCCAAAAATTATCTCTTTACGAACTTCAACTACAAATTATAAAAAACAAAAAACCTAGTAAGAAACAACATGGCATAGAAGGAGATGAAAAACTTAACAACAACAAAAAGTACAAATATTTATACTAGAAAATCCAAGATAAGATGAAAATTGAAGTTTGTAAACAAAAAAATCAAAACTTTACACTTACAGTAGCAAGCGAAGATGGGTGCCTTCCATTTTTTTTATCATGAATTTGAAGTCTCTACTTCAACCTACAAAAACAAATCACACTTTTAAATTAGAGTCAATTTCTTTAAAAAGAAAAAAAAAGAAAATTAATACTTTAGCTTATCAATTATATTTTTTTGCCAAAAACAAAAGCTAAAGCAAGAAACGTGAATGAATTTAATAAACAAACATAATGGTACGAAAGGAAAGGAAAAACTTAATGAAGAATACTAAGCTAAACTCAAGAGGGAAGGTGAATTGAGTTTTAAAGACAAATTGCAATTCTTTTTCTATATAATAACTAAATGCAATAATAAGAGTAATCAAAGCAACAATAAAACAATAATAAATACGAAAATTAAAAGATATAAGGATAAAAAAGATCAAGCCCGGATATAACATGGAGTTCGGATAGCCCCTAGTCTCCACGGATACTAATGCCTCCAATCAAAGAGTTCACACCACTTTATTGATTTCTCAATTTAAGCTCTAAGAGCTGCACATACACAAACTTGATTACAGAAGTTTCTCACTCACAATTCTCAATACAAGTCACGATCTCTACTCACAACACAAAACTTAATCTCAAGAATTATTGGTATAGTACTTTTAACTCTCAATACTTTGCAACTGATAGCTCACAATCATTACACTTCAAATCTCTCTAAATATTAGTAATTTATGGTATAAGAGATAATAAGAATTATAGACAACAATAATACAAGAGAATGTTGAAATATTGCAGCAAAAGATTAGTTCTTTGTTGTCCTTAGCGGGTTGTAAAGCATTTATATCATCTCATTCAATTCTTCGCGTTATAGTGTATTAAATGCTCTAACAGTTAGTTGTATCAGACTTACCGACATGCCGATATTTTAACTACCGATAAGTTGGTTTTTCTAGGTCAATGTGCTTTTTTTTTTTTTGTGTGTGTTTTTCAAGGTTTTATACCATCAGGCTAGTTCTTCCTTAAGTCGTCAACCCGGTAGGCTAAATATCATCTGAAAATTCTTCTCATATATAACAAACAAATACTTTTTGCATTCAAGATCATTTAATTACTACTTAAAAGATTAAATTTATTGTAAAGATAATTGATATATCTAATCATTAAGCAAGTTAATTAATCTTATCCAATTATCTCAATATAATCAAATAATATTTAGTTTAATCATTCGCTTGTTTTGTTCTCTTCAAAAACAATATGTTTAGATATATACTTTTTGTTTTATTCTCATCAAAATCAAACAATAAATCCTAAGTTCAACACTAAACAATAATAAAAAATACAAATTTTAAGATTAGAAAAACCAAGATAACATGAAAATTGAAGTTTGCAGGTAAAAAGATCAAACCTTTACCCTTATAATACCAAGTAAAGATATGTGCCTTCCATTTCTGATCATGAATTTAAAGACTCTAAAGCAAGGATGTTGTTGGTTGAAATATGAATGAAAACATGAAAAAAGAAATGAAACTGTAAAAGTGCCAAAACTTGGAAAAATTGAAAGAATAAAATGTCTAACCGTAGAAAGAGATAATTAATGAAAATTTTACATTGAAAATAGAATTAAAATATCAAAATCGGAAAAGGAATCATGATAAATTGAAATATTTCCTACTATTATATGCATCTTTTATTAATTTATAATATATTTTTCTATCCGTTGTCCATTAATATCAAACCATGAATAAATCTTATGGTGCTATCAAAAATGCCAACCAAAATGTGTTCTTGTCTACAAACAAAACTGTAACCTGAACCAATTGAAAAAGAAATTTTAACTTTTGTCTATGTTAGTGCAGCTTTTTTAAAAGCTTTTTGTATAAAAAAAAATATTAATTTATGATTCGATTCAAGTTGTGAGCTCATTCCTACATGATAGATGAATCAAAGTGAAGAAAAATAACAAATTAATTATCATGAAAATTGAAAGATTAAAATGTAACTGAGAGATAAGGTAAAACTTCTTAAAATGGTTTTTCAATTATTGAAAATGATGCTTCATAGGAAAAAGGAAATGGAAGAAAGAGAAGAGGAAAACGAAACTTTAAGTGCATGTCAAAATTTATGGGAAGAGAGAGAAGAATGAGGGAGAGAAAAAGCAAGTCACTCTTAAAAATTTTTCTATGGTTTTGTTCTTATTTTTAAGGGACCAGTGCCCATCTCGATCTTAATTTGCATTTATTTAAATCTCAATCATTAAACGTACTTTGGATTCAATGATTCAAATTAAAAATAGTGTGAATGACTAATAGAATAAAGAGCAAGACCATTTGCATAACAAATAAGGACAGAATTATAAAATCTCTCCACTTTTAATTATAAAAAGTAGTTACATTTATTTAAGATAGTAAAAAGTAATAAAATTACAACAATACACATATATTTTTGGAAAATAAATACTATTATAATAAAAAATGATAATTAAAATACACTATAAATGATAAATTTGTAACTTAAAAGCGGCAATTATTTAGCTTAAATAATATAGATACTTGAAAGCAAAACTAATATAATGAGTGCCTTAAAAATATTCAATGTAAGCTATTAAAGGATGCCCTTAATAAAACACACTTTCTTTAGTAAACTATATTTGCAATATTAAACAACAACTAATGATGGCAATAAGAATGTGATGTTCTTACAGACTATGAGTAACTGTTACATTTATCAATCTATATAGTTAAACTTTGGCCTTAAAAATTTCTATGTGTAGAAATGCAGAAACTATTTATTTGGATGGACCTTTGCAACTTTATCATTATTTTATTCTATCTTTTCAAATTATTTGGGAATTGTTTTATGTTAGTGTTGTTGAAGTACATAAAATAATACAATTAGTTATAAGCCAAACCCATTGACTCTTAGTCAATTTGAAAGTTAACATTATCACAAGGAGATCCATTATTTTTCACAAAGACATGTTTCTTCACTAGTATATTTGAAGTAGCAAATCATTTTAGTTACTCAAACTTATTTTTATAAATTTATAACCCTAACATCTTGAAAAAGATCCTATGGTAAAGGTCATTTTTGTGTTAAAAAAGCAAAACTTTAAAAGAGAAGAGATAGATAATAAATTTGATAAGTAAAAATTTTCATTAAATATGACATTTAGCATCATTAAATTTCAAATGTAAAACTAAAAAGGTATAAAAATTTCAAATAATGATGTTAACATTACCGTCTCATACTCAATGAATGAAAATTAAATAAAATAAACTCCATACCATTTCTAATGATATAATTTAGATCTTTTCATTAAAAGTGAGTGAGCACCACTGATGAAAACCACTTTTTTACCTTAATAGGTATACCGAAATGACTTTAGATTTTAGTATAGTCATCAATAAAAGAAAGAAAGAATTGATGCAACTCTATGCTAAGCAATTAGAAGGACTCCAACATGAATTAATTTAAAAGATTTGGATGTATTTTGTACATCAGTATGAAACAAAGACTGATGTTGTTTAGCTAGAAGACTCACCAAACACTCAAATTTATTATTTCAAAAAAAAAATAAATCATTAAGTTTGTGCATATATTTCTATGATCAATAAAACAGATGCCCCAATCTAAAGTGCTATATATCAAAGTGAATTGATAATTTATCTAAAATGCCAAAAGCAAATGATACATCAAAAGCTTTGTTTAGACAAGAAAAGTAGACCTAGTAGAAATTTGCTCAAAGATGTACAACATAAGCTTAGTTTTAGCTTCACCAGTCACTCTTATTGTGATAAGATCCTAAACATAAGCATAAGATTTTGTGAATAGAATGAAATAACAACCTTGAGAAACTAGTATAGAGACAAAATAAGATTGAAACTGAAACTTGGAATAAATAAGGCATCATGAAGAAACAAATTAAAATTTAAATCGATAAATCCTTTATGTGCAGCTTAAAGGCATTGTTGATTCGGCAATTGAATGTAGGAATCATAAAAGACTAATATGAATGAAACAAGCTAAATGAACTATCAATGTGATCAATTGCTCTTAAATCCAAGTTCTAAGGAGTAGAAAAATTTAAATTTGAAGAGAAGAACAAACAAAAGCAACTGATAACATAGAGAAATTACCTGACAATTTACTTTTGGTCACAATAGTTGAAGAATGACCATGTGACAAAGAAGTTTGGCAACCAGAACTCAAAGAAGGATTAGTTATAAAAGTACCTTCAAAAACATTTAACATGCTTAACAACCGAAGCACTTACTACTTTGAAAAATTCAAGCCTGAAGTATTATGAATTACTACACTATTGAAAGTTCCATGAGAAATATTTTCACCACTAACAACATCCTCAAAGAAACCTAATGAATTGTAGTAAGCAAGAAAAGCAATCAACTTGTAGCATTTCTCTTTCAAATACCCCTTTTTATGGCAATAACTACACACTATATCAACCTTCAACTTTTGCTATAAACCTTCTGTACTCACTATAGTAGCAGAATCAACAATTAAGACATTTGTAGGTCTATTTGTCATGTCTCGAAAAGTTAGAGTCATAACAATCCTATTGTGTGAGCTATCTTAAGATAGAAACTGTCCTTATAGTTGCTATCTTAAGATAGAATCTGTACCTAGTTCACACTCGAAGTACTTGACTCTATCCCATTGAAGCGTCAAATTCAATACCTGTTTAATATAAACCTGTAGAGCAATCCTTTAAAATAATTTGTTAAAAATAAACTTATAATTTGACTTTACAAAAGAGTTATAGTAAATCCCATAAGCATATGTCATTTCATATATAAACTCAAATACTGAAAACTACTAAGCCTTTTGAAGAATCTTGTATAGTTTTTTCTTAAAAGTCAAAAATGTCAACACTAAAAACAATAACCAACCATTTCTTATTACACCTCACTCTTCGTCCCAATTTGCTAATGCTCTGGTTTTGGGTAGGTATTTGTAATCCATTCGAAATATGCAAAACAAACTATAGGAGAATCAAAGACAACTTACTTAGTAAGTGGAGTAGAGACAGAAATATGTATGTAGCACATCACAAGTAGGGCTTTCTACCAAGTTAGTTAAATGCAATGCATGTATAAACAAATGTCATCATACGATGTTATCCAATCCGTTATAAGATTAAAGAAATTACGCCCGCTCTAATTCTGGTTGAAAAGATTGACATCACACATTCGTGAATCATAAACCAAACTAAGACTTATGCAATGGAAAATACCATCCTCTCGTGACTACCTTCGAACTACAGCCCCTAACTTTGCAACGACTTCCTCTCTTATTACTTAGTTTGGCTAAAGGTGAGAAAATAACCATTTTAGTTATCTTCATCGAAAAGAGTTCGTGTTTGGCTCGAGAATCCTAACCATTACCCCTAATAGGTTACAATGCAAATCAAGTTAGACATTAAGCCAAGTTTGGAGTTAGTTTATTTTTAGGATAATCAACCAAGCTTACAAAATTCAAGTATGATATTTATTGAACATCCATCACATGGAGCTTAGCTCCCATCATAGTAAATTGAATCTCAAACACAAATGTTGTATACATACAAACAATTAACTACAATCACAAGTAAATACATACCAAAATCTTCAAATATTCTAAAATAATATCCCAAAATACTATAAAGTATTGATCTCAGTTACTTATATTAAAGCTCATTCCGATAAAACTGGGACGTGAAGGCTTTACTTACTTAGAAGTTCTATGTATATACCAAAGCTTATATTCAGTTTTTCTAAGATTTACGAAAATGTCAAGGTTTTATTTAGTACTTGGTTGAAATATTAATTATCAAGCTATTTAGTAAAGTGATGTATGTATATATGTATTGATATATACATATATATATATATATATATATATATATATATATACTTAGAATTTTATCTCTTATTATACANAGTTGTTTTCTTGAGTTTTTAGATAAGTTTTGTTGAATTTTTAATTAAATTATTAGTATTATATATATTATGTTGATATTTTGTATATTTGTTATTATATGTATATATGTCCTATATATGTACCATGTATCACATGTAATTATACTCATATAATTATGTTTCTAGCATATCTTTTATTTTTAAGATATATTTTCTATTTATTTTTATGACTTTATCTTATATTATATATGATTATATAATTCTAAGTTAATTTACGTGTATAATTATTATATATAGTGAGTATGCTCATAAAAATATGTATATACTCATATAGTATATTATACTATATTATTTTCTTTTATAGTTTAATTAACTTATTTTTAAGTCCTTGTCGCGTTACAAACCGATTTTAAGGATTTCAATCATTTTTACACTATATTAAATAATCATACTTCTAAGGGTAAAATTGGGATTTTGGGTCATTATTTTCAAATTTTGATTTCACTAAATCATTTTGACTAACTTTTATATTTTAATCACAAAGTTTGGGCTTAATCGGATAACTTTTCTTTGAAAGCCTTAAATCTAAATTCGGTTGCCCTAAATATAATTTTAAGAAGCTTATATAAAGTAAATCCTCACTATTTTGATTGTATTTTTAATATCTTATTATATTTTTTTGGACTTCCAAGCATACAAGAATTCATTGATTAAGGTTATCGTGTTTTTCCTAAGTTTTTAGCCTAATCAGTTTATTTTGCTAGATGTCCTCAATCAACTATTAATCCTAATCGTAGAAGAATAAAGTTTTATCCTCATACTTGGATGTTCGTGTCCTGATTGCTAATTTTTAGAATATTAACTAAATTGTAAGCCTCATTTAATGAAGGAAAATGCTTTAAAACTAAAATATGGGACATTAGGGTTGAAACATTATCATTCAATCCATTAAGAAACTTAAAGACATAGTCCTTTTGAGACATTACAACTTCCACAACAAAAATGCGGTAGTGGACGAAAATTCCGAAGTTATTCCCAAATCATATTTGACTCAGTAAAGTAATAATCGACTATTTGATTTCCTTGAACAGTTGTACTATGCAAATGATAAAGCTGACATATACAATTATCATCAAGTTGAGAAAATCTCACCTTTAATTTGTCCCAATTGTCTTTTGCAGAGTTCATGTATAGAACAAGTGGATGCAATTTGTGGTGAGATTGAACGTAAATTCCACGTAACAATGAGATTGCTGCAATGAATCCATATCCGAAAAAGAGAATCAGTTTTCGCTAGAATAGGAATCGAGCCATTAATAATAAAGCAAGAAGAAAAGATCTACTCCATGTATTCTAATTAAAGCAATTAAAATAGATGTAATTTACACTAGGTTTTGTGTATCTAAATGATGAATATAAAATGAAGATGAAACATCTTCCAGTTGGAGAAATTTGAATCACTTGATTGTTCATGACTCAACTACAAGAGCTCTAGTATCATGTAAAAGTTAAAATAAGGGATAAGTATGAAAGCATTGTAAAAATTAAAATAGAGGAATAATATGAATGAAATCAAAATAGGATATTGTAAGAAATTAAAGATGAAAAATTGAAATAAATGATTAACAATTAATTTGTATGAATTGGTGCATGTTTATCTTATTGTATTAAAAGGAAAATGGTTTTTTTTTTTTTAACTAGGTATAACTAACAACTTGATATTTTATAATTTTAATTATATATATTCACATGATAGTTACTAAATAAATTCAAACCTATCTTATAAATTTCTCAACTATCACCTATTATTTACAAATGCTTCCAACTATATAGTTATTATTTTTTATCTACTTATTTTTGTGGTTACTATTGTTTTACTTATTCATTATTCTAATTATCCAGCATTATTATTAGTTGGAAAATTCATTACACTTTTTATTTGGTCAACATTTATTACTATAATAAGGACTCTTTTTTTTGGAAAATTTATTACAATTTCGATTTTACTAACATTTATTATCGACATTCTTCTGTATTATGATGTTTACAATTTTATATATATATATATTGTACATCATCTGTTAGTTTATATATAATAAAAAATAAAACTATATTAGAAACACTCATTAGTAGAAAACCAACCACACTAATTACATTTTTACTGATTACTCATAAGTGATCAACGCTGAAATTATTGGTATTAATTTGCATAACAAATATAAAATACTACTCTTATGTACAAAATAATTTATCACATCACCGTATATTTCCACATTCTACGAAATCGTTGGTTGTATCGCTCCTTATTCTTCCCTGCTCAGTGCTCAGTGACAACAAATGTTCCATGGAGCTGGGGTTTGAAATATGGAAGAAAGTAGGCGTGTCATCACTCGATCCGTTGCGTTCCACTCCACTTATTCACTCACTGGTGCAAGAGGAAAGAAATATTAATATTAACATTAACAAAAAATGGGAATCGGAAATCACAAACCCCATGTCAAAATGATGCTACAGGGGCTATGGTCCCTCGGGGTCGGGGGGGATAGTCAAAACCCTAACCCTAAAAGGTCTGTACTGAGTTTTACTATGTTTCACTTTATCCTATTCCGTGGCCATATATAATAACTATATCGTTCTATAATCCATGTGCATGAGCTAGTGCCTGTTGCCGGCGGTTAAGAAATTACCTTTATATATATATATATGATTCTACTACATTTTAAGTATTAACTGCAATTTATATGATATATTGGTACTTTTTAGCGAAACACAAAAAAATGTATTTTGAAATATTAAACGAAAATCGAGGGTGGCAATAGGATTGTGGTTTTCTTATAGAAGGAGCAAACTCATACATTTATCAAAACCTTGGCCTTATAGAATTCTATATGCAGAAACTATTGGTTTGGATAAACTTTTGCAGCTTTATCATTAGGTTTTTTCTACCTTGAATGTATCTTTTCAAACTATTTGGCAACTGTTTTATGTCGGTGTTATTGAAGTACATAAAATAAGACAATGAACTACCAGCCAAAACCTATTGACTCCTAGTCAACTTGAAAGTTAAAAACATAATCACGAGGAGATTCATAGTTTTCACGACTAGCGAATCATCGATACTCACTCAAACTTTTATTTATAAATCTACAACAACATCATCTTTAGAATGATGTCGTAGACTGTAGACACTTTTTTCGGTCAAAAAGCAAAAGTTTAAAAGAGAAGAGATAGATAATTAAATTTTGATTGAATTTCAAATGTAAAGCGGAAGAAGTATGAAAAGTTGTAATAGTCGTGCATTACTGCCTCGTACATAATGACATACCCTAGTTTTTTGGCATACGAATGTATTCTTGAAGTGAAATTTCATGTCCTAGTGATCCTCGTCGGGTGAAAGCTAGACAGAATTTCTTGTTGTATGTCACAGGTAATATTTGTTTGTTTCGATGCAATATATTCCATACAAGGATCTCTTCTACAGCTGGAGATATGTGCTGGAATATAAGCAACAAGGAAACTTTGTCTGAAATCATAGGTTCTCTGATAAGCCCATGCTTCCTGGGAAAAGAAAATCAATTTAGCACTTGCTGATGCTTGTAGAAACAGCAACTTATGATTCTGAGCGCAGTTTCAACAACTGAAAAGAGACTATAATCACACAAACTTTCTGAGCATCTTTAAGATCAAACGGTAAGGTGAACGAAGAGATGAAGACCTGAGCATCCAATCAAAATTAGGCACTATCTCTTAAATATTCACAACCTATAACAATTCATCTCACCTTTCTATATACCACATTAATACGTCAAGTAATTCCTTATTTTATTCATGAGTTATTTCATTAAAGTTTCTTAACAATTTTTTTCTTCTTTTAGGTCCCTTACTATGATTTAAGCCAATGAAAATTTCAAAAAAAAAATATATATATAATAACATTAGTTGCGTCGCTTGTCAGACAAACCTGAAGCAACGCCAGGTCACCACCGAGCGTTAACGCTGGAGAAGCTGAATTCACGTTGCTTGGCTTGGGATTGTGAGTGAAGTAACATATATAACATTAAAAAATACCGAAATTTTTTTAATCACGTTTGGGTCTATATACAAATAACCCACACTACATGTACAATTTTGCAAAATTTGACATTTTCCTATTTTCTGGTTTTAACAGTACAGTTGCCGCAACCTAAATCATCACAAAATCTAGAAAACGCTACAAACAACCTGGTATGATGGAAATCCAGCTAATTTTGTCAAACACATGATTTAGGAAAAAGTTGAACCAAATGGTGCTGAATCAACAAATCAATCATCCAAGAAAGCTAAAAGAACTCCTCCAGCAGCACAGTTTTACTATAAAAGTAGCTTTCAGGAAAATCTTAAAGAACAAGAAAAACAGCAATAAAACAAAAGGCATGTGCATACAGACATAAGCAGCCATTCAAGATGACCAAATACCTGCTGAGAATATCCATATATGCCGCTAGAATATATTGTACTTCCAGATAAAACTGTATATTTCGCTGAAGTTTCTCCTCTCTATCTGTTTTACCAAAGCAACTGTGGTAAACTTATGCATTTACAGAAAACATAACTTTCTTCCATTCAGCTTCATATGAGACGTGCAGACATACACAGAACCAATCCGGTAAAATAACCCAACATTGGGAAAATGTCTTCAGAAGCTCAGAAGGTTTTGGTGATTGAAGATGCTTCTAGAGTTGCCCCATCCATAAACTACGTTCTCCAAGGTTTCCCACTTCAGCCCGGAGACAAGCTCGTGCTCCTTGGCATTGTCCATCAAGTTCTTATCCCATGTATGTTTTTATTGCCAAATATTACTCCCTCTCACTTGTGTGCTGAGATCTTTTATTAAAACCCATTAAACGAATGACTTAATTAAATACGGGTAAACTGCCAGTATAGGAAGTTGAGCTATTGGTCTCTTATCTCTGATGTTATGCCAAGTTTGGCCATATAACTAGATACTCTGTGGTGTTTATATTTATACGTAATAGCATCAGTCTCTTTTCTCAGTGGGAGGCTGGATGAAAGTGGATCAAGTCAATCCTGTAATTGTCATGGAAGAAGTGGCAAAAAAGCGGAGCGAATACAATGGACATCGAGAAGTTAAGAATGCTTTAGAACAGTGCAAAACTAGAATGGTCAGAAAGCAATATTCATTTCATGTACAGTCCAATTATTTTGTTTAATTTTCATATAACTTTATCAAAATTTCTCTAGCTACCTTATTTTAGTTCTACAACCTGCAGATCTATAAGTTTCAGTTTGGTAGATGTAGTGAGGTTTCATATATATATATATATATATATTAAAATACCCTCTCTTGAGACTGAGATTGATTAAGTAAAGTACTTAATTAATCAGTGATGATATAAGTGCATAGATGTTTGAACTTAGATATAGTTTAGTTAGGTAAAATATATGGGACTCAACTGAATAAAATGTTTTATCCAAAACATTGCTTGGTTTGCAACCTAACGACGACGAAAAACGTCTAAAGTATCAAACAAAATATTTAAAATTTATCTTATTTAAAATATGGTATAAAAGTTAATTTTACTAAATAAAAAATACAATATTAAGGATACGAATGTAATTACTTAAATATTAGACATTATTGAGGGTATAAATATTACATAATATTTAAAATTCGTACTTTTTAAATAATATAAAAATATTATAAAAAAATAAAAGATAATATTGAGGGTATATATATAAAAAATAATATTGAATCCAATACTCGTGCATATCAAATAAGGAACATTATAAAAATTTTTATCTAATATTATGTAAATCAAACATGTTATAATTATATCGTACTATCTTATACTCTTTATATTTGTACTATTTAATTTTTCTTGTCATTTTCAATTCTTTTTATCCTATCCAATCTTAATTACCAAACACAATCTCAAGCTTCCTCCTTTCATATTATAATAAGCTTTAGTTCCACAACCAACTAAACTAATCAAAAGATTTAAGCTTAGTGGAACCAATATTGTTTGATATGTATTGATCGACAACATTATGGAACGACGATATTATTGTTAAATTCAGTACATTTCAAAACTAAAGTCCAACATCGTTTAGAAGTTGGATCAATCCACTCTTCATAGTGCATAACCTTCCCTATAAAAGGACAGCAGCGGAATATTTCTCAGCACAAGCTTAACTAATGAGCTAAGTTCTTCCCTATAGAGCCCAATAAACAGCACCGTTCCATATCTCTTTGCTATTGCGGTTTGTTTACAGCTCTTCAATTAACACTTGATGAGACTTACTTCATTGTACTTTTCTATCTCTAATGAAATCGTGTTGTTACTCAAATATCAGGTCATGTTCAATGTACATGTGCGAGCAGGAGCTTCTCTCAAGATAGCTGTTCTACAAGCTGCTAGAAACTTTGGTGCAACATGGTTAATAATTGACAGGTCAGATGAAGTCTCCATACCTTCAAAAACCAAGCAAATCTACCTGAGAAATCTTACCCTGGACCTCCTAAAAGTTTATAATCTTGACTCATGCATGGTGTGCTGTTATAAGTTTCTAACGCACGCTGGTTCTTTGAATGGTTGGAAGAACCGATCAGTTTTCTCACTTAGGCTAACGACAGCCGAGTTGGTTGTATAGCAAAGATCAGGACCGTGAAAATGGTAGGTATGGTGACTATGTGGATGGTCATGAGCTAAGAGATTCCAAACCAGGTATTGACATTCCTATTTTGTTGCTGGGGTAGGCTTTGAGAAACTATTGGATTGGATCCAAAGACAGAAAACTTTTTCGATTGTGAGGGTAGAGAAATTTTTTTATTGCATTGGGATCCTGGAAGAAAGGCAGGCGAGAGAGTGAAGGAGACAAAGTTGATAATTGTTGAGGATAGCACAATAAAAAATGAATAATTATTGAGAATAGCAACAAAACTATCTGATCTAAAAGTTCAAACTTATAAATGTGGTATGGTTTATAGGCTATTACATTTATTAATTAAAACTTCCATCAATTGTGGGTTGGGACTTTGACTAAAGCTCATGACTTAATTAGATAAGGGTTGAACGGCAACGTAGGGGTTTGACTCGGGACCTTCAACTTGATACCATGTTAGTGTAAGCACAACCATCTCATCTAATCGAAAAGCTTGGATTTATAAATTTGATGTGTGCTTTATATTTATCACTTGACAATAATAGATGTGTATTCTTAACAGACAACAACACCGAATAGTTTGTGAGGGATTATCTTCTCCCAGATTATGAATACCAGAGACGTGGCAATATTACATTAGGCAGGAGTAGAGGTTGTTAATAAGCTCTAACCTAAACTTGCGAACTAAAGTGATTAAAATAATGAGCAACCTCCATCATTGGAATCCCGGGAAAAATACCAGATAGTCCAATTGGGAATGAGCCAACTTCACCTGCTATACCAGGTGATAACAAAGGAAAACGTAAAAGTGTTTACATATAAAGCATTTGTTAAATATTCAGATTTGCAAATCATCAGCGGGACTGCATTTCTTTCCAAACACCAGATTAGTATCCATATTGAATTCCATTTCAGGTGCTGAACAATGATAACTTGAGATTAAGTTTTTCTAAATGGAGGGGACTGCACATGCTGGCTTTGGTCTAGCAGCTTCAACTTCCAAGTGACTTTTGGCCAACTTTGCTATGTAGGCTGTCCAAGCCCCAAAATCTGGTGGACCGACTTTTAATTTAGTTTCCCTGTTTGTTACTTTGCTATTTGTTCATTAGGATTCCTATATAGACTAAGCAACCCTTTAATTAGAAATACATGCATTTACATGATATATAATGCAGCAATATGACCTGAAAATGGAAGTTGCCTTTTGATGCAGAAAAATGAAAAAGGATGAGGAATTCTTGAAGGAATCTCTTCCCTGTGGAATATCGAGGATAAACCGTAACAACGCCATTATAGAGTTGAGGAGACCAAAAAGAGTGGATATGCCAAGGTGTCCTAGGAACCAAAACAGTGAACGAATAAGAGGCTGCAAGTTGGCAAAATTTGAAAATACTATATGCTCAACTTGTAGCAGCAAGCGTCCCAATACAGGATGGAAGAGGGACTTCACATATGTGGAGCTCCAAACTGCAACAGATGGATTCTCCCCCCGGAACTGCATATCTTCAAGCTTTGTCTATAAAGGTGAGCTGGGCGGGCTAAAGATTGTGGTTGAGAAAATCAAACGTGAAAGCTTTCTTGATGAAGAGGAATTCAGATACGTTATTCATTCACTAAGCAAAGCCAGACAAGGGAATTTGGTCATGCTTTTGGGCTCGTGTTTCAAAGGAAATCGCTGGTTCCTAGTGTGGGAGTATATCTGCAACAGTAATCTGGATCAACACCTTTCAAGTAAGAAATTATGACATTAAGCAAATCTCATAGTGGTCTATTTACTTTGCAATAATATCTACTATAGTAGATTTCACAAGGATTCCGAAATGTCTTTGTGATGCAGGGCACCCAAGCACATTTCTCAGCTGGGAGATGAGAATGAAAATAGCCATGGGAGCTGCTACTGGCTTAAAGTATCTTCATGAGAATAGAATAATCCATGGAAATTTAACACCAGGCAGCATTCTTCTAACTCATGATTATGAGGCACTGGTAAAAATACGCAGCAGGTGCATTTTATGTATTGGCACGCATTGAATTCAGCTCCATAACCAACTAATCTTCAAGCTTCTAGATATGGTGTTGGCTTTTAGATTAATTATTTGACAGCACTTTTCATTTATGAGCTGCAACTTTGACCAAGGGTCTTCAAGTGTATGACATAAGTGAATTGGGGTAATGTGGAAATACAAGGATTCAAATTCAAGACCTCTTGCTCTAATAGCATATTAAGTTTTGGTTCTTGAGTTCCTTAGTTGGAATCCTTGTGTTACCATTTTACTTTCATTTACTATAGTCATCCACATCGAGGGTTTCATTCAAAAGTCTCACCCCATAAGTAAGGAAGAGCGTAAAATATCAAAAGCCCATGCTATTGCACAAGTTTAAACTTTTAGACCATATGTTGTGGAGCTAAATTGAGCAATGCATACAAGTATGCATAGGTTAGCAAAATTTGAGATTTATCAACACTGTTGTTTGTAATAGCTAGGACAGTTTGGCTTCCAAAGGGATGAAGAGTCAGACGTCTCCTCTGGAACAGCAGTAGGAAACCTTGCATACTTGACCCCAGAGTATGCAGAATCTGGAAAACTGACCAGCAAAACAGACTGTTATTCTTTTGGAGTTGTCCTCTTGCAGCTTATCACAGGCTTGAGAACTACAGACCCAATACTTGGTGGGAGAAGTCTCATAGGATGGGTATGAAGTTCATCATACTGTCTAACCAGAAAAATACATTACACAAAGAGATTGAAGCTGTAATCCCGTTTGCATTAAGACATGTTTCTTGCAATTTTCCATTAACACAATGATTGAAAAAAAAAAAGAAAAAAGAAAAAAAACCAGCACTTCACTAGCCGTTCAGATTGGAGCTTTTTTGCAGTTTTCCATGTAACTGCACTTTTACTAGTCCTCCTTGGATGGGGTCTTTTATGTAAGTTAGTTTTGCAGGCAAAGCCACTATTAAAAGAGAGGAACTACCCGGGTTTGATTGACCGCACAATGGTGGACTCAAACAATATTCACCAACTCTTCTGGATGGTTCGTTTGGCCGAAAAATGTCTGAGTAGAGACCCTGGAAGGAGATTGTCCATGGAGCAGGTTCCATCACAACTATCTAATCTGAAAGTTTAAACATGCTGTCGTTGGTTACTTTTGGCTAAAACATTTAATTTCTTTATTGAATTTATTCAGACCTCCTAATTAGGTGATCGTATGAATTATTGATCCAACTATCTTCAGTTAACTCGATATTTTTTGTTTAGCTTGCAACTTATTGTCATCTACAATTTGTTGCGTCTTGGTGGTTTTCTGAAACATCCTTGCCTTTTCTTTGTAAGAACTATCCATTCACGTTGCTGATATTTTCTATTTCAACTGCAGATGGTCGATGAATTAAGCAATATGATGGCAGGAAATCGAGTGCCTGTCACCAGATACTTCTCTCCAGCAAAAACAGACTCTTTTAGTAGCATCAGTTGGGTAACGGCATCCTCGGGTAGCATGCATGATGTAACCATAAGACTTCCACCCTCTATTACTGCAGGGGCCACTTCTTCCAGAAGATAATAATCACAATTGCGTGCGGAGTGTGGCACAAGAAGTTTTTTTATTATATATTAGTTTGGTAGACGTAAGTGTTCCGGTGAACATTGCAAGATTGATAATTATACAATCTGGCTTGTACCATATTTGTTTAACTGCTTTTTTATTCATCGCCTCTGCACCACCACCATCAGTGCAACCCATGTTGGTCTTCCTCCCTAGCTTAATGGCTAATGCCACTGCCACATTTTCTACCAACTTCACTGCACCACTGCCGAGCACCGACCTCCTCATCATTATGTGCATGACCCTCGCACTAGCATATACTCAATAGTACTGCCATTGTCACACCCATGTGGCTACCACAGCACTGTTGCAGTGGCAATGAGGTGGTGACAGTGGTGGTGCCGTGACAAAAGTGGAGGTGTTGATTGCCAGGGCTACGGTGGCTATGATAGTTGTGATGGTGGTGTTGTAGTAGTACACTCACGCCTCAAATCCAGAGGGCATGGACAGTTCGCCGAGTATTCCTGCCTGGAGAAAAATATGCAAGACTAATATCCTATGCTCTCCAAGTCTTTAAGTCCATATCTTAACCACCTAAAAAAACAAATCTTTAAACAAGATGAGCAAAAGTCCACTATATACAAGACTGCATAAACGTATACACGGATGCTAAACTAAACAATTCATATGCATTTCATAACAATTAGAATGCAATAAACAAATGTACTAATACATATTATTTTAAGCACTGTGGTTCAGAGCATATTGGATTCCACTCTCCAAACATGTAAGTCTTGCAACTTAGCACCTGTGACAAACTCAAACATGATTAGGCCCGTAGACCTGTCATCTGCGAAACATCATAACAAAGGAGGACGAGTCCTAAATGACTTCCTACAATCACCTTCCTGAATGACAATTGAGATGAAATTTGCTCATTTGAATGAGCTTACTTAGGGTCGAAGGCCAATAGGTTCCTCATGAGTATATGGCCTAGCCGAAAAAAGTTATAGGTAAATAGACCGGTTCACAATCCTTATATAGAGTCTGCTAAGTTAAATTTGTCAAAGTTATTCCAATCTTAGACTGAACTCATTAAGCTTTGTTACTTAGCCTAATGGGTTGAGCGTATATAGATGGTGGGCATAACTAAATATTGGAATAAAGCAATTTAATCCTTGTACTTATTCTAGGGTTTATTCATAATTTACAATTTTTTTTTTTGAAGTTTTATAAATATTAATCTATTTCATGTAACCCTAAATCCAATAGTTGTAATATCCCTTGCAAAATCCCAACTTATTTATTGGCATAACTTTTATAAAACCTAATTATTATATTTACTATGAATATATTAATATTCTTGTTATTTAGGAAAAGAAAATTAAGGTTAGAGCACTTAATTACTTATTGGATTATGGGAGCTTTCCTTTTCTCCTTCTTCATTTTGCAGTACCAACAACAAACATTAAAAAAAAAAAAAAATTCTTAAGGCTTCTATGATAAGAGACTTAAACCTTATTTATAGATCGAGATAAGAGGTGCAATTTCCATGTTTATTTGTTATTTTATAGAAAATAACTTATTGCATATCATGTCTTGCTTTTTGTTATATTTAGTTTCCTGATACTTTCTTTTATTACATATTTATTTGTAATTTATTATTATTAGTTTATTACTTTTACTATGATAACTTTAATTTTATTCTATACCTTTTATTTAATTTATTTTCTTAAGGTATTGTACGCAGTGAGGCTAACAAGTTATTGTGGTAGTGGCAGCAATGAAACTAAAGGTGGGTTAATAGTTGTCAAAGTCCAAAAATTTTCAATTTTTTATAGTTTTGATTTATATTAGGTCCAACCAACCTAATAGAAACCATTAGATAAAAAATTAAAGGAAGCTTCTATTTTGAAAAGAAAAAAGTTTATGGATGTAGATGTAAGGTTCTAAATAATATTATTAAATAGAAGTTGCATAAACATCACGCTATATATAAACTCAAAGGAGTGACACGTGAATAACACTTATAAAGAAGACTTAGAGAAAAATAGCCAGGAGGAGAAACAAGAAGGCTCAGTGGCTCAAACACACTTGTGACACGTAAGGAAGATATGAAACACCGACGTCTCTATTATTGATTGAGTGTTGACTTATTCTTCGTTTGAGCATTGTTTTAATCTTTAAGAGCAGAGACTTTATAAAATAGCACTGTTCTTCTGATCCTTAAAGCTTCTAAAGAGTATGTAATGAGGAAGCACAGCCAGGTACTTACAGATTCTTAGGCTTGATGGCATCCGTCAGATCACGTGAACGATCAAGGGATGAGATTAACTTGCTATGGGTCCAATACTAGTAGCTTGCCTTATTTAATATGTAAGTATGCGAGCATGTGTAAGAAAGGTTGACAACGAATAAACCAATTTAATAATCTCTATTTCAAGCCTACTAAGATAAATTTTCTTATATCATCCCAATTACAAATTGAACTCCATAAACTTGTCACTTAGCACAAAAAGTCACACTCGGATGAATAATTGATTAATAATAAATTAATACTAGGCTTAACCCAATACAAAGTTAGCCCTTTGTAGTGGAAATTTTAGAAGTTTTAAAGTTACCATCGATCGAAGTAGGAAAAGGGGGCAAATTAAAATCATTGTCACTAGTTTAATTGAAAACAAGAAAAGCTCAGGTTCAAGGACTTTAATTTTAAAGCTCAAAATGAGCTATCAAAAATAACTTTTGAAAATAAAAGGATTTTTACTTTATAATCACAAATATATATTTTGTAATTTTGAGATAAGTCTTATTTTAATGAAATTTCAAAATTCTTTTATTATTTTTTTTTTCAGTTAGAGTAAATCTCAATTTTTTTAAGATTCAGTCATTGAAATTTGCTTTTCCATTTTATAAAACTTTAGTATGTTGTGCTTTTATTTTCCAAAATTATCTAAGTTAACATCTTTATTTTTTATTATTTTTGAAAAATTCTAAAAAAATACTTAGTTCCAAGTTTTAGAAAATCGCCTCATAAAGATCTTTAGTTTTGAAATGCCAACTTGATGGTTTTTTACTTACAAAAGCATTAAGTGTGAAAAGCCTAATTTTTTATCTTTTGGGAAATTCTAAGTAGACCTTTATTTCACATTCATTAGGAAAACAATTATTATTTTGTTATTATATCTTTAAGGGAAAGTAAATAACCCTCCTGTACTTTAACCTAAATATGGATTCACTCCATAAACTTTCAAATGTTACAAATAATCATTTTAACCGTAATAAATTGGTAACATAAAAAATATTTCAATTTTTAGTTGAAAAGTTGCATAAAGTTCAAAGTTTAGGAAATCTTAAAGTACAGTTTGATAAATTTAAAGGACGTTTCTATGATATCCCACGAATTAAGTAATTAAGACATGAACCTCCAAATACTAAGATAAAGCCATATCCTTTTATGACTAGAGTCAACAGTATAGATGTGTAAGTGGGTTCTAGCCTGTAGACAAGTCCATTTAACCCACTTTTAAAACGAATTTGAGCTAAGATTTTTTTGCCTGTTTAAAAGCAGGTCAAATAAGTTAGGCTCGTTTTACTTATAAGCCAATTTAGACTAACCCATTTAATACATTTATACTTTTGGTATGCAGACTGGTCTATTTAACCCATTTTTTAAACAGGTTAGGGCCAAGGTTTGTTGGCTTATTTAAAAGCGAGCCAAATAAACCCGACTCTTTTAACTCGTAAGCAAAAGTGAGCTAAGCTAAGCCAGGTTGGCTTATTTAACACATTTACACACCTCTAGTCGACAGTCGATTGAAAGTGTTTAGGAAAGTAATCCGATTAAATTAGAAATTTACAAAGAACACAGTAGCCTAAATTGAGGAATTCCTATAAGCTTGAAAGTAAAAAATATAATAAAATATTAAGAATATAATCAAAATAGTAAGGATCTACTTTATGTGAGCCCTAAAAGTCGTATATAGGGTAATTATACCTAAATTTAAGGCTTTTGAGAAAACTTTTTTTATTAAGTCCAAACTTTACGACTAGGTTAAAAAAGTCAATTAAAATGACTTAGTAAAGTTAAATTTTAAAATAATATTCTAAAAATTCAATTTTATCCTTAGAAATGTAGTTATTTAATATAACATAAAACTCCTAAAACCGAGCTTAAAATACAATAAGGCCCTCACGATAAGTTATTTAAGTTATAAAAGGAAATAATATAGCATAATGTACTATATGAATATATATGTATTCTTAAGAACATACAAGATATACATAATAACTATATACTTAAATTAACCTGAAAACTTAAAATTATATTAGATAAGCCATAAATTCACAAAAATTAAAGAGAAAATATATCTTAAAAATAAATAACATAAGCAAAACATAATTATATGAGTGTTATTACTCATTACACATACCAAATATTTAGGATATATACACGTATATTAATAAAATTACAAAATAATAATATAATATACACAAAATATTAATAATTTACTTAAGAATCAATAAAACAAATCCAAATCAGTTGGAAAAAATTTGGAAATTGTGTGGCCATTATCACGACCTAAGGGTGGCCTAATTGTGACAAGCATCGTATATTATATAAAAGACGGTAGATTGGTTTCCCTTTCAATCAATGACCCTTTATACAACATATAAAGTTACTATGCAACCAATTACTCCAAAGCATATACGCAAAGATAATATTACAACATACTCATATTAATATAAAATTCACTAAGTATCATTACTATATAAGTAAGACAGTACTCTAAATCTCAAAATATTAGTAAATATTTTACAATAGTAAAGAAAGCTACTAAACATAACTATTGGATAATATGATAAGAATATCATAGAAACTCTGCTAATAAGTTTCACTATATATATATATACACACACACACTTTGCTCTCTTTGCTTTCACACAAAACGTAGAGTACTAAACTAACATCGGGCATGTCTCAACTCGGTATGGTGAATAGGTTTTCCTATAACAAAAGTTTATAAGGGTATAAGCTATTAAGCTTTATGAGTTATCCCTCAACCATATAAACAAGTAAATTATTTAAACATTAATTACAAGCATATGAATGTGTGATCAAGGAGAATGCCATACAAATATATATATAGTTAATCAGGTATTGTATACAACTCAGATTTAATGCTCTCCGAAGTTAGGGTTGGAAAACACACAGCATCAATCAAACCCAAGTATCATAGCTAAACTTATCTAACTACAAAACTTCACATTTCATATTCAAGGAAAAATAATCTATTTAATTTCAATTTTAAAACTAAGTTCCAAGTATGATTATGAGTAAACCTCCACAGCCCACACCCATCTCTAAACGAAGGCCTCTAGATTCGACTATTAGTTAAGTAGTTGGTACCTCTAACGCATAGTAATCCCGCTAACCAAGGCAGATCATGTTGCACGTGTATACTGTACTAAGACACTAATCATAATAAATTCAACCTCTACATAGCCTCCTACTATCTCTGTGTGATATGACGATTGGAATGGTTATAATGTAATTCATGTTTATGTATGATCTAGTTTAGTTTGATAAGATCAGATAAAGTTAGATCCAATTACCGTATGACCAAACAATATCACAAACAATCAAATTTCTACATAATCTATTATGCAACAAACAATTCATTATCATAATTTAAAGTATTTTCACAACATATCAAGCAACAGCAATCACATGCATATCCCAACTCTACACATCAATTGATTATTAATAATAATAAGTAAATATCACTATTATGGGGGTGTTGGGTACAGATATAAGTGTCACGTAAGTGTCACGTACGTGTCACGTGTGAAGTCACGTTATACGTGACTAGGGAAATGACTTGAGTAACTCGCTTGGGATAATTAGGAGAGAAGTGTAAGGAGGAGGAATAAGCGATTTTAATAAAGCTCTAACACATATGGTGATAGGTAGAGGAGCACAATGGCATCAAACTCCAAGATTAATGAAGAATGAGGTGGTGTTATTAGTGTATTTAAGTGTTTAATCTTTGAGGCAAAGTTCCAACAGAGTAACGACGTTAATGGAGGGGTTTTCTTCTATTCAAATGAGGATGTAAATAGAGTATTTATAGGAAAAGGGTAATTAATCACATCCATCAAATCATGACGATCATCAATGGTTGATATTGAAGCCCCTTATTAATGGATCTTAAGTGGCCTATTTTCATGACTTTAGGCCTAAGTAAAGGCTTTATTTATTATTCTAGTGTAAGCCAAACCAAGAAAGGTCGGATCGAATGGACCAATCTAACAGGCCTTACTCCAAGCCTGCCATGCCAAGTCTCCCTTAATCATCCCGATAATTTATGGGCTTAGCTCGTCAAACCCTATCACCTGAACTCGAGGAGTCAAATCCATTTAATCAATGGACTTGAAAGCCCAATATTAAATTTAGCTCTCTACATTTTGCCTCTTAACCAAAGTCCTTCGAACAAAGTTGAAGGGGTTTAGGCATCGAGTGAGCCTTTTAGATAACTTAGGCGCATACGGACTATTAAACGACTGCGTTGCTACCAAATTAATTTGAGATTTATCTTAGTACGTGAGTCCACAGCACCTCTTATTTATGTGTCATACCTCAACTAGATTAGGTTAATACTGCCCCCAAGGCAACACTCTGAAATAAGTCTTCTTTAAGCTGTCTCTTCTTGAGTTGATTTGTCTCTTCAATTTGATCTATATGACTTATTGACTCCCTTGAGTTGAATTTGTTTGTTAAGTTCACATTAGTGATCTCGTTGGGTTGACTTCCATGTATTAATGTTGCCTTTATTTTCTTCTCATATAGGAGCACTCTTCTTGTAAGGTTTTCATATATAATATAAATTCTTTATGTTAACTAAATCTTATTTGTTACGCTATAACTGGTAACACAGCGGTTCCACTAGCCGATCAACGAACAGGGGTTAAGGGGACAGCGTCCCTTACAGGGTTTCAAGGGCAACGCCCCGAAAGCTCAACGAATTTACAAATCTCCATTTAGAAAACTCCTTCAAAAATATTTCAAGAAAACATCCTTATCAACAAAATGAGTCTATGTAATTGTCTTCACAAGTTAGCTAGCCCCTACCCCTTAAACTTTTAGCACTCCCACTCTTTTTATATTTCAAAATGGATAAATCTCTTTTAACAGTTATAAAAGGATATCCTTCTCTTTTTCACAACCTAAAGCAGCACAATATCTTATTTTCCCATTTGTATACCTTGCTTTAACTAAGTAAAAGACAAGAATAAGATACACAAATTTTCTTTTCTTCTTCTTCTTCTTTTTTTTATTTTCTCTTCCACCATCACAATGTTGACAGGTGTCCCACAACTTTTTCCTTTATGCTTTGTTATAGTACAACCAATTTCTACAATCCCATTTCCGTATCCTTATAGCAGAAAGAGCTTCATGCATGGTGGAGACAAAGTGGCAGTAGCAACGACTATTGTAAAGAAAATTTTTTCTCTTTGTAACACTGTATGGCATTCCCTCTGTAGCTCTTAAAGATTCAGCAATATCCTAGGAAGAGGACTAACCCAATGTAAATGGTAACCTAGATGGAAAAGGGCAGTTGTGGATGGTGCTATTCTAGTGTTAACTGGAGGGGAGCACTTGAGGTTGATAGAAGCTACATGGAACATCAAGAAGCAGCATCCTACCATAAGCCTAGTCTTGCCTGACACTAGTAGGAGAGAAAAGATGTATGTTGTTTTCTATTGCGATGGGTCATATTTTTATTAATTTTGCATTCATTCTGTTCTTCTACTTCCTCTCTTTTTTTTTTTTCTTTTTACAACATAACCTAATTTATTATTCTTTACTCGATGCATCATTCATTTTTTTTTTTTAATAAGGGTAATCAACCAAAGTCACCATCACCAAGACAAAGAGATTACCATTGAAGTTGTGCCAGAATGAAATGAAAGGAAACATTGTCAAGAAATTGGAGCTAAAAGATCGCTGAAAGATAAGGACCATTTGAAGGTAGTGATTTCATAGTTATAAGGTTATGCTATACAATTCTTTGTCTCTTTGCCTGTGTGTAGTTTCTTAGATGGAGTTTCAATTAACTTACTCAAGGAACCTGTCATATACTTGCTTTCCTTGGTTGTCATTACTCAATCCCATTTATTAAGTCTATAGTCCATTTATAGTAGTCAGGAGCAATCTATAATTTTAAACAACTTCTTTAATGAACCCAGTCTTATTTAATCAATTATGGAGCTAAAATACTTATTATACCCATGTATCGTCTAATCATGGAGAAAATTGCTCCAATATAGCATCCTTAGCATGCTTTAACTTAAATCCCATAATCTTGCAATCATCTTTAGTGGGTGACTCTATTTCAATCTAGAATCCAAGGCGTAATATCACAAACAACCCTCCCAAACATTCCATTGAACATAGTATGTGTAGTAACAATCTCCTTTAACATATAAACCTGGAGTAATGCTTCAGCTTAATTTATGTCTCACTTTTATCGAATAATCTTAGCCGCTCTCACACTTCATAATTTGAATAGGTTGTTTGGACTTCGACTGGCAGAAACCAAAGCATAATTTGGACTCCCTTCATGAATTTCATCAAACAAACTTTCCATTACAGTACTATATTCCATGGGCATTCCTAAATCTTGCTGTAGTATGCGAGATGAATATTTGATATATGAATCCTAAATTTTATGAGGAATGGGAAAAGGAAATACATATCCCCATAGCAAAAATATTCTCGTGTTTTTGTTGGCTTTAATATTTATTCTCAATGTAATGAATAATGAGATAGTTTCCACTACTTAATGCCTTTGTTCTTGTAATTTTACTCGTGCTTTGATGTATGTCCTTGGGTAATTAATTATGACATCCTTCTCTTCCCCTTTTTCTTTAAATTTTGAAACTGACATATCATCATTGTCCTTACTTTGTAGGTAGCATAATCAACATTTTAGGATTTGGTTTAAAGAGGATATCTTCACCGCTCGGATTGTAGTTGCCTGCAGTTGAAGGCCAAAAGTTTGTGATCGCAATTTGAGGACCACATCTCAAACTAGCAATAGTCAGCAAATCGGCACGGTTTAAAGAGGGTAGACTCTTTACTGCCCGGACCATGACTATTTGCCAACCGAGGGTCAAGAGTTTACGATCGTGACTTAAGTACTGATCTTCATCAACGAGTGATACCAAAGAGGTATAGCACTTAAGTCATGTGTGGCCTCCATTTGTAACCTCCATAAAGCTAATCATGAGTCTCAAATTGTAAGGACATGTATGCACAAGTACGTAAGAGTCATGCGTGAGAGTTAAGCGTGAGCTAAGTACATAAAATTTGAACATGAGTCTTAGACATGAGCATATAAGAATAACACGCTTGAGTTGAACATAACCTCCCTTTAACGTAAGCACCCGTGAGGTGATACGTAAAATTAACTTTATCGCCCCTCAATATAAACACTCATGGAATGATCATGTAGAAGAACTATGAGGCCTCCACATAACCATAAAATGTGAATTTGAACATAAACCTTGAACGTAAGCGCATAAGAATAGAGCACGAGTTCGTGAGATCGCAAGCTCAGCATACATGAACGAGACATAAATCTTACACTTGAACACATGAGGATGGAACACTTCAATTTAGCATAATCTCTTTGGCACAAGCATATGTATGCTTCTGACATGAGCACTTTTAAACTTTCTATATGAGTACGCATGAGTTGAGTATGCAACTTGAGTATAGCACTTTTGGTATTTAAGCTGAACATGAGTCTCATCATATGCATCGAACATAAGCCTTAATACATGAGCCTTGATCGTGAGTGAACATAAGGGTCGCAATTGAACCTTGAACATGATAGTGAATATGAGTCTTGAACATTACGGTTGAATGCGAGTGAGCATAAACCATGATCATAAGTCTTGAACTCAATGCGAATCCTCAACATGGCACAATCAATGAGGGTAACATGAGCTTTGAATATGGAATGAATCTTAAATATGTCACAAGTGTTGGACATGATATGGCACGAGGCCTAAACTTAGCATGAGGCCTAAACACGATGCGAGGCATGAACTCGACGCAAAGCTAGACCATGGCATGAGTTTTGAAAACTACATAACTCTTGAACACAACGTTAGACACAATATGAGCACTAAACACAATGTGAGGTCCCATTACACGAGTTGAACATGAGGCATTGAACGTTAGCCTTCTAACACGAACATGTGCTGGAAAACATCATTTAAACATCATCATAAGCATGTAAGCTGGGCATGGTATCACTAATCTCATGTGTGAATTACATATTGTTATCACGTATTGCAAGAATCTTTGTGCATATGTGTCACCTTTGGCTTTCATAATTAGATGTCATACTTTTTTAGTGCACCTTCTATTGACTCCCTTACTTCCCTTCATTTCTAAGTGCTCGCTTTCTTTCATATAGACGTCACTGCTACTTTTAAAGATCATCAACATGGGTAAAGAATCTAAGAAAAGCCGTTCTTATAGCAACAATGCTAATAAGAATAACGAAATTTTGGCATATTCTAAGGATCACACTCTCACAATGCCCTTACCTTGCGACAAATGGGTAGACCTAATTATTGAAGGTGACTTCTTCTAGCAAAATATAAAGAGGTGAGATATACATCCACATCCACCTAAGGATGGCAAGCTATGTTTCATAAGATAAGAACCTCTAGTACATAAGATGGTTGGGACAGAAGCAGATTCTGTGCTGGGTTTTAGAAATGAGAAGAAAGAAATCCCTCTTTCAGATAGTAGTTTTAATGGCCCAAAGCACATAATGAATGGCTGGTTGTCTTGGGTGATGTATATTTCCAAGAATCCCCCATATACGGCCATTTTGGAAGAGGTAGGGATGTATTACCCCATATGGATCTCTTCTTGTTTAACTTTGCACTGCCTACAAGAAATAGAAACTTAGTGAGCTATCATGTCCCATTGAAGTACTCACCCACATACCTTTGTGACAGCGTAGGGTGAGATCACTCCAACACTAGAGGATGTTGCAGTCCTTCTGAGCCTTCTTAATCTTGGGTTAACCAACATCACCACAACTTCAATCTCAGAAGATAATCAAGCACTGATTGAACTATTAGCAGTGGACAAAAGAAAAGCTCTAGATACTCATAGGCATGGTACGCTTAGTGCGTAGATCAAGCATTTCTTTAGGCCAAATAAGGGTGATAAGATGGGACCTCGATATCAATGCAAGTAAGTTCCTACATTTCGATGTAGCATAGTCATTGTTTACCCTTTTGCCTGTTGATGTTTACTTTATAACCTTAACTTAATCTATCTTGCCTTACATTTCAAGTATGAGTTGGAAGCTTTCATTGCTTGTTGGTTGTCATCGTTTGTGTTCCTAAAGGGTCCCGAAAAAGGCATTAGTCCTCGACTCTTCCACTTGGCTATTCGTATCTTGTGAAGGGAACCTTTCACTTTGGGGCCTTTCTACTTGGCTTCCTTATATAGGCGTTTGGACCTTTTTCATGAAGCTTCAATACGCTCATAAGGGAGATACATTATGGTGTCGTATGTAGACTTAGTGTTTCTTCATATGTTCTTCTACAAGCATTATAAGAGATATTCTAATCTCCTACTTACACATTTTGATGCCATCTGGCCTCGGGCTTGGGGATAGGTTAATAGAAAACTCTCAAGTATTTTGAAGAATGTCATTGATACCTGTCACAAGTTCAGCTTTTATCCATACACAAAGGAATTGCCTGAATATCAATGGTACTCAGAAATCTACCCTTCCGATTCAAAGGACTTGGTAAACTTGATAGAGCTTCATGATGAGCTTTCTAATGTCAAGGTAGAGTTTATCTTATGGAATACACCTGGGGGTCTTCCATCACTTCATGATTGGGACAATGCTTCTAATTGCTTCCTTGAGTGTAGTGTCATGAAATATTCACTCGATAACTAAGGTTTGATCAAGGAGTGCCTTATGATTTGGTCATTAACCAAAGTTTTGATGAATGTTGCAAGACATTTAGACTTGAGAGCCAAAAGAACATTCATGGGAGGACCGAGCAATTATTCTTTCCTTCTATGAACCGTTCTAGGGTTGCTTTGAGTGGCTGGCTCACATATTAGAAGAATTGCTTAGATGGGTTTAAGAAGTATGTCTCGGAGACAATTGAAGGGGATTTGCTTGAAATAGTCATCCGGAGATATGAATTTCACTTTCGACTCAAAGAAGACCCAAAATCATCTAATAATGCAAAGTCGTCTAATGATGCTTGGAGTAAATCACAAAGCAAATGCTCACCTTTTCCCCCATTAATCATCAAACAACCTAAGTGTAGCCGCATTCATGAGGTAGCATTATCATTACACTCTCCTTCCTCCTTTTTTATATACTAATATTTTCTTGAAACTTACTATTCTTAGTTTTCTGAATTTTGTGTATGTCATAGGAGCAAAAGGGAAAGGAGAAGGATATCACTTCTACTAAACAAAAAGTGATGACGCATCATCTTGATGGAGCGAGTGGTAGCGTCCCTAAAGGAACTTCTTTAAGTCAAAGTATCCCTCGTATCACTCGTCCTTTTCTAAGTTGCTATGGTATGAGAAAGGTGCTTCAAGCTAAAGATCCGCCTACTGTTACCGAGATTGTGGACAAAGGAGAAGATGATGTTAAGTTGATTGATTATGGGGATTCTTTAGAACACACAGATGACGATAGAGAAAATTTTGCGACAGACATTGATGATGACCAAGAGGGACAATTCAATGATAAAACAAACTCCACAAAACAGGTTGATGAAGACACCTATGGTAATATTAGAATCCCCGATGTGTTCAATATCATTAATGATTGTAAAGATAGCGAATTTTTACTCTTAGAGGAAAGTGTGATCCAGGCATTTATTGATGCTTTGATGAGTGCAGGGTTTTGTAATGAAGAGATACATACTACTCCCAATGCTTCTATGGATGCTACTATAGTTAGCAACACTCCTACCCTTTGTAGTGATGCGACTTCACCTATTCTAAGGGATCTAACATCATCACTTCCCCTAGAGATTAGAATAATACAACATGGAGATAAAGGATCGGCAACCAAGATGGTAGTGAGCTCAGAAGATACTTCCTCCTTTCATGGCTTTACGATACCTTCTAACCTGCTAACACCACTGGAGCGCTTACATAGGATGGAAGGGGATTTTTGGATAAGATCGGTCTTTTTGTATTCCAATGTGACTACTCATATCTTGGGCCTACTTAGGCAAGCTATAGGGCTATTTGATGAGGCTTGGTGCTCGTTGTCCATAGAAAATCTCGAACTTTTGATTAATAGTGTCACTACAACACGTACCTTCAAGTTCAAGCTCAATAAGATGGAAATCATTACAACTAAAGCTCAAAAAGTGTTAAGCTGTCGAGACATTGAGGAAAGATATGAGCTACTCAAAGCCAAACTTGCAAAGGCAAAACTTGAGAGAGAGGAGTGTCTAGTAGGTACAAATCTTGATTCTACTGTAGCATCTAATGTCAAGTATTGATAGTATTATTTTTGTTCTCTTTGCAACCCCCCCCCCTTTTTTTTATTGGAGTGTAAGGACTTATTAAGCTCAATATGTATAGTTTCGCTTCTCATTTATTTGAGATCCATGCCTTTACATAAAACATCGTAAATTGATGTGAGTTGTTTGTTGATTTAGTAAGCTCTTGAAAGTTCACATCATTATGCGCTTAGAAAACATTGCATTTCCTTAGCAACACTTTACATGATAGTTTACTTCATGGCTTGATAAATTTTCAAGAAAACCTTATGCAGTAGAAGTGTATTCCGTTTGTAAGCAAGGATTCGAATATATGATCTAACAGTATGGAGATATTAATTGAAATAAGGAATATTAGTTCCATTAAACAGTCACGTTGTGAGTTAAGGGGGTATTACCCACTACTTAGCTATTTTTACATGCTCCACGAATGTATACTCAAATATTGCAAGTCATTGTCTTATTCGATAGAACATCACATAGTGTGCCTAGGAGTCAAAGCTTTAACCAGTCGACAACTCATATGATAAATGTATATTACACACTTAGGAGATAAGTCTCTTACCAAGTAGCAGCATTACAAACACCAATACTCTATTGCTATTTTTTTTTTTTTTAACTTAAGGTGCGCAAAGGAGATAACAGTAGAAATAAATATGCAAAACAAGCTCATATAGCTTGAACTATAAGTTTCATTCATTTAACTTTACCATACTTTCCTTTTTACAAATGGAACTTTTTGATATATTGAAAATTAATAGGAGCAGTAATAGGATTCGTGCTAGGATTCCTAAGTTTGCAATATCCACTTTCATACACTTCCTTAACTACGAAAGGTCTTTCTCATTTTGGTGTAAACTTGGGCGCTGGGGTACTTCGACACACATGCTCGGCTGCACGAAGTACGACATCGCCTTGTTGGAATGATCTCTTTCTCACCAAACGGTTATATACTACTCCAAGCCTATGCTAATAATTGATGAGATTATGTTTAGCGATATCACGCCTTTCGTCTAATGCTTTCAGATCTATTACTCACAATGTGTTAAGTTTGAGCTCAGCATTGATTGCCAACCTAGCAGATGGGATCAAGACTTTTATAGGAACTACTACCTCAGCCCCATATACTAGAGAAAAAGGAGTTGCTTGTGTTGGCCTTCATTTAGATGTTCTATAAACCCAAAGCACTAATGGTAGCTTGTCTTATCATGCCATTCCTTATGATTATCAAGAAACATGCGACTAAGTATCTTTAACAAACTCTTGTTAATGGCCTCAACTTATCCATTTTCTTTCGAGAAATAAGGCGTAAACTTTACATGATCAATATTATAGGAAGCTAATAATTGGAAGACATATGAATTGATAAAAGGAGTACCATTGTCAAATAAAACACGCTTCGGGATTCCGAACCTACATATGATATTCTCCTTCATGAAACCCATAACTGCTGGTCCCATTGCCTTCCTTAAAGGAGTTGCTTCTACCCACTTTGTAAAGCATTCTATTCCTACTAGAATCTAGATGTATCCTCTCGATGGTGGATATATAGGTCCAATAAGATCAAAAGCCCACATGTGAAAAGGCTAAGGAGTTATGATGCTATGGAGTGTAACTGCAGGAGCATGAATGGCATCGCCATGTTGTTGACAAGCAACACAATTCTTAGTGAAGTTGAAAGTGTCTACTTCCATTATTAGCCAATAGTATCCTCTATCAAGTAGATAATAATATAGTTTCCTTCCTCCTTGATGCTCCCCGTACTCTCTAGCATACACCTCAATCAAAACCATTTCTATTTCAGGAGGAGCGATACACTTTGGGGGTTTTACCATAAACGATACTCTATAGAGCTTACCTTCGTACATAAGATACATCTAGGCCTTTCACTTTACAAGCTTAGCATCCGTACTATTCGTCGGTAACACATTGTTCCTCAAGTAATCGATGTATGGGTGCCTCCAGTCTCCAGCACTAGATGCAAAATTGCACTTGAAGCGTGTCTTTTGCCATTGATGGCCAATAATAGCTTACACATTGAATACGACGATATAATGGTGGCCCTTCCTCCCCGCACTAGATCTGGTGATACTTGTCTAACTTGAGACAAGCTTCCTTAGTACTAATACATCAAGAAAAAACACCTTCTAGACCCTTATAATATAACATTCCGTTGATTTTAACAAAATTCTTCATAGCCAAAATAGAAGCAGCATTAGGGTGCACTAACTGTTCCATGAATGGGCCATGCCAATCATTTTGCATGTCTTCATCCTCATTAACAAAATTTAAAGCCGTACATGGGATAGATTTCTTGACTACTTAGATATTTACATTACCACTAGCATCTTGAATCGGCATTTTAGATGCTAGTATGGCCAATGCATTGGCATATCTATTCGCCGTTATACCGTACAAAATTAAATTTTTTTACCATAACTTATACTACAGCCCTATAAGGTGCAAGTATAGGTTCCTTCAATACAAACTCACCCATGGCTTGTCTAATGATAAATTTTGAATTACCTCGAATACACAAATTATGCACTCTAAATCTTGGTGAAGACAACAAACCAAGTAATAATGCCTTGTACTCGGCTTCATTATTGGTGCATCGAAAATCAAGTTTAAATGCCAAGGGTATCTCTTGATCCTCAAGTGATGTCAATACAATTCCTACTCCCTAACCTTGATTTCCCACAAAACCATCAAATTGAAGCATCCATTCACCATCTACCTTGACCATCAGAGTATCTTCATGAAATTCAACTGGTATTACGCCTATAGTCAAGCCCTCTTAAGCATTTAAGAAGTGTGCTAATAAATCAACCAAGGCTTGTGACTTGATGGTCTTAGGGGATTTCACTGAGATGTCAAATTCTCCAAGAAGGAGTAACCACTTAACAACCTATCCTAATAAAGCCAGTCGTGATAATAAATACTTGATTAGATCTGAATGACTTATAAGATTGATCTTATGTATAAGAAAGTAATGCCGTAACTTCTACATGGCAAATACCAGTACAAGACAGTGTTTCTCACAAGTCAGGTACTTGAGCACACTGCCTTGAAGGGTTTGGCTTAGATAGTATACAGGTCACTCTCGACCATCAACTTCTTGCGCAAGTAGAGCTCCAATGGACTTATCAGTAGACATAAGATATAAAATTAATGGCAAATCTTCGATGGGCATGGTCATAGTCTGAGGAGAAGTTAAGATCATCTTGATCTTTTGAATTGCCTCCTCATGAACCTGTTCCCATTCGAATGAAATTCCTTTCTTCAAAAGTTGGTGCAATGGGTATGAAATCTTAGCAAGTGCTGGTATAACCTTCTAATATAAGAGACTTTTCCCATGAAAGTTTTTAGTTCCTTGAAAGTAGTAGGGGATGACATTGCTCTTATAACTTACACTTTCACAGGATCAACATCAATTCCCTTTCGATAGACGACAAACCCTAAAAACTTCCCTAAGGACACTTCAAAAACACATTTGAGAGAATTCATGCAAAGCTTGCACAGCCGACATCATTTAAAAACCTTTTGTAAATGAACTGAGTAATCATGTACCCTTTTAGACTTGATTACTATATCATCGACATAATCCTCCATAAAGTCATACATCATGTCATGAATATAGCAGTCATTGCCCTTTGATAAGTGGTACTCGCATTCTTAAGTCCAAATGGCATGATAGTATAATAAAAATTTCCAACTGGTGTTCGAAAGGCGATACACTCTACGTCCCCCATTGCCATCTTAATTTGATTATAACCACTGAATCCATCCATAAATGAGAATAAATCATGTCCTACAGTCATATCTATCAGAGTATCAATGTTTCGTAGAGGAAATTCGACTTTATGACAAGCCTTGTTCAAATCCCGGAAGTCCATACATACTCTTATCTATCCATTCTTCTTTCTTATAGGAACAATATTAGCAAGCTAAGTAGGATGTTGGATGGGCCTTATAGATCCAGCTCATAATAACTTCTCAACTTCTTGCTTAATTTAGACTTTAATCTTAGGGTGGAAAACCCTTTGTCCTTGCTTTATAGGCGTAACTCCTGGGGAAATGCTTAATCTGTGTACTATGAGACTAAGGTTCAATCCTAGCATCTCTTTGTTGGTCCATGCAAATATGTCTCTATATTCTTTTAGCAACTTGACAATATGAACTTTTATTTCTTGTGGGAGGCTCTTGCTTATGAAGATCAGCCACTATGACTCTCCCAGTCACACTAGATTCAATTCTTCTATTTCCTCAACCTATGGCTTCATTTGGTCTTTTAATTGTTGTGGGGCGGGTTGGACTTCTTGTACTAGTATGGGATCTGAAGAGAAAAAATATAACTCCTCAGACCCTTGAGACCGTCATAAGCGGTATACCCTTCTTCCGTCTTCTCAAACAAAGCTTTCAATTCCTTTAAGCTGCTTGTTCTTCTTCTTTCCCCCATGACACCCGCACATCTTTCTTTTCTTCTGCTAACCATCTTGAATTTCTTCCCATGTAGGTAAAGGGACACCAATCGACTTAGCTATTGCGGTCTCGCCTTCTTCAACAAATTCATCAAAGTAGGCCGACTCAATAAAATACGATTCATGTTACTCAAAAGGATTCTTGGTAGCTAGAATAAATACATCCTTCCTTTTCCAATGGCCCTTAATACATTGATGTAGTATGGATGGGACCAAGTTGTGATTATGCAACTATTTCCTACCAATGAGTAGATGCTATTGGACTAGCGCATCAATCACATGAAAGGTAATAGTACCATAGATAGGGCCTACCTTGAGATCAACATTAACATACCTAACAGAATCTATAGAGGCATGGCCAAATCCATTTATTGATATAGGTTGTTTAACCAATCGTCAAATATCAATTCTAATAGCCTTAAAAGTACTCATTGGCATGATATTTAACAAAGAACCATTATCAATGAATGTTCTCTTGACCAGAGAATCGTTAAACATACCTTCCACATTTAAGGGGCGATTGTGATCGGAATTCTTCACACACATGTTTGCATTGGTAAATAGAATCGCATTTTCGTGTGCTGTGGCCATCCTCTTCATAGGCTGCGCTACACTATACTGCACATATTAACTCTCAGAGATCAGTGTGAGTGCAGTTGCTACCTCAAGCTGAGCTTTCTCATTGAATCCTAAGAGATCAAAGAAATTTCTAAAGTTAGCTACCTTCAATAACGCCATAACAATAGGTAGGTGTTCATCATCCTGAGCTTCAATCAACTTTCCTTTATCTTCATCATTTCCAATAGTTTGGGCATCAATTATTTCAGTAGTGATGGGATCATAGTTAATGACATCGACAGCACCCCTCCAGTTGTTGTGGGCAGGAAGTGGATCATTTCTAACATCATTGTTATCAATGATCAACTCACCACGTACAACTCAATCGTTGAATATTTTCTTCAAAGTGAAACAATTTTTAGTTGGGTGACCAACAACCTGATGAAATCTACAATACTTAAGATCACTCTTTTATTCATTTGTAGGGAGGCGCTCAACCTTAAGAAGTGTGATATTTCCATCACGAAGCCACTAGTCAAGCATTTGATGCACTTTGGCCATTGGATAAGGATATATCAAAAATGGCCTGGAGTTAGTGGGCTTATCATCTCTTTGTTTCTTTTCTCCCCTTGGTGATTTGCCCTGAGCTACATTTACAGATGAAGTGTGCTTATTGAATCTCCCAACTTCACTTCTTTGTCGTGCCTTGAATTGTTGGTCCTTCACGCATTCTTAATAAGTGCAACAAAGGAGGCTAACGAAAGATTTTCAAGGTAGACCATGTACTTAGGAAACATCCCTTGGATACAGATCTTAACCAACTCTCTCTCATCACAAACATCTTGTATATCTAGTGAGTGCTCCCTAAAGCGTTCAATATAGTCCATCAGATCTTCTTTGGACTTTTTGCTGAATCCTTCTCATGTTAGTAAGGGTAACTTTCTCTTTTGTAGAAAAGAACTTCTCCAAAAACATCTTACACATACTACCCCACGAATCTACTGATCCTGGAGAGAGATTAACATACCAGGTGTATGCCTTCTCAGTGAGTGACTTGGAAAATTCTTTCAGTTTCAAATCGTCATCTAAGCCATATACTTCCAATGTCTCAATAAATTTTAGCAAATGTTCTTTAGCACTTCCCTTCTTGCCATTAAATAGCATGAACTTTAGACTGACATAATCCTAAGGGTACGACTTCGCAACAATGCGTTGGTGATACGGAAGCTTCAGTTCCAGTATCCCAACCATAGATTTCGCTTGTATCTCCTTTAAATATATATCCAAATCTTCTTTGGTTACAAATGAACTTCTCTGAGTGAATGCTTCGACCCTTAGTGACATCGTAGGAGCAGGATGTATGGGTATTAGATTCATAGGTATAGATCTGGCAAACATGGGATTCATTGGTGTTGGTTGAACAAAGTCATTAATTGTAACACATGTCATAACATGTGAGGACGACGAGCCTCCAATCTAAACTCCTTGATTCCTTACTTTAGGTAATGAATCTTGTGCGGTTATAGGTTCTACAACAGGAAGTTGTTCTCTAACCCTAGCAACAACATGTTCATTGACAACCGGAGGGTTAGGTGAGGTATATTGTTGCACCACATTAGAAAGATTCGAGGAAGTTACTCATTATTGCATAGCAGCAAAGCAAACCAAAATGGGCGCACATTGAGAAAACATCACCATAAGTTCACCTAGGTTCCGATTAGTCTCTCGCAGCTCACGCATTAATTGCGCATTATTAAGGGCACCTTCATGTGTGCTGTCACCTTGATTAGTGTCTCCAGTTGGAGGTAGATTTTGATCATTAGTCGCAGTATTAACATTTTGCTCTTAATTAGTTCCTTCAGTAGGGTCGGGTTGTCTTTGCCTTGGAGGTACCATGATGTAAGTATCAAGTCTTCCCTCTCCAATGGACTCACCAGAAAAATTTGGGGGTGTTAGGTACAGATACTGTGTCACATGCGTACTGCGTATGAAGTCCCGCTATACGTGACTAGGGAAATGACTTAAGTGACTTACACAGGATGATCAAGAGAGAAGTATAAGGAGGAGGAGTAAGCAATCTTAGTAAGGCTCTAACACGTATGGTGATAGGTAGAGGAGCACAATGGCATCAAACTCCAAGATTAATGAAGAATGAGGTAGTGTTCTTGGTACATTTAAGTGTTTAATCTTTGAGGTAAAGTCTCGACAAAGTAACAGCATTAATGGGGGTTTTTCTTCTATTCAAATGAGGATGTGAATAAGTTATTTATAGGAAAGGGCAATTGATCACATCCGTCAGATCATAACAGTCATCAATGGTTGAGATTGAAGCCCCTTATTAATGGATCTTAAGTGGCCTATTTTCATGGGTTTAAGCCCAAGTAAAGGCTTTATTTATTATTCTAGTGTGAGCTAAACCAAGAAAGGTTGGATCAAATAGACCGATCCAACGGGTCCTACTCCAAGCTTGCCATGCCAAGTCCCCATTAATCATCCCGATAATTTATGGGCTTGACTCTTTGAACCCTGTCACCTAAACTCGAAGAGTCAAATCCATTTAATCAATAGACTTGAAAGTCTAATATTAAATTTGGCTCTCTACAATTATCTACAAGCACAAACAAGTATAGAACCATCAGGTTTACTCACTCAACCATGATAGAACTCAAGGATTGTAATAGTCAATAGAGAGGTTCACACTCTTGTCGAGATCACCTGATAATTATAAAATAAAAAAGATAATAAGTATCTAAGTGAGATAACTATTTTACGTAAGGCTCTATCTAAAAATCTATCTAAATTTCCTATTTATTTTACTAAATTTCCCAATTCGAGTTTTTTCGTCAATCGTATGAAAATTTTTCATTCTAATTTTGATTTTTATGAACTTATAATCAATTTTTTTATTGTTTTCAAACATACTTTCACTTAGTGATTTTCATTTTAGACATTGAAACTCGTATTTTTCATTATGGGCTCAAGGCTCAAAATGTTACTAATTTTGTTATTTTAGCCCAAATAATTCCATTTATCAATTTTAAGCTTTCCTTTATTATTTTACAACTTAATTAATTTCTAAATTTTATATTTTTAAACTAATTTATATTTAAATATATTTTACATTAATTTCTTTATTTCTCCATTTTAGGCTTAATTTACCAATTATGCTAATTTTGTTATTACGGTAATTTCCTAATTAATTAGTCACTATTATTTTCTAATTGTTTTTATAATTTGCAGTTTAATTGGAAATTTTTTTAAGGTGCTGATGTGGCAATTTCTCATTGATCAATGTGGCACATTTGTTAATTCTTCTAATTTTTATATTTCCCTAATTTTGTAATGATAATATATGTACATATATATTATTATAATTTATTAAATGTTGTAATTAACTCCTAATCTCCTTTTAAAAGTCACGNTATGATATTATGATGGAATTTGGAAGAAAAATGTGGAAGATTCTAGGGAGACACTTGGTTAGCATAAGAGAGTAGAAAAGAAAAGAAAAAAAAAAGAAGATAAAAGTTTGAAAATGATATTTTTTACTTTGGTCTAGAAATTTTAAGTGTAATTATTACGTGTATATTAGGCAATTATAAATTGGAAATGGAAAAAAGAGAATAAAAAGAAAAGATAAGGAAAAAGGAAACATTAAGGAAATAAGTAAATAAATAAAATAAAATAATTTTTTAAAATTTATTTAAATATTTATAACCATATAAATAATATTTAAAATAATATATAATATAATTATGAAAAAATTATTAAATATAAAATTAATATTTACTATATAATCTATAAATATAAATGTGTAGTAAAATTAGATTCAATTAATTAAATGACTATATCAATAACATACATATATATATATGTAAAGTTATAAAAAATTATAAAATAATATTCTTAATTGTATTAATTTTATAAATTAATTTATTACTCTTTACGTTTATTAGTATTTAGAAGTAATCTCTAATCGTTCGTTAGCAAGTTTATGTGATCAAGCATATCGTTTAGTAATTGTACTCAATTAGGGTTTTATCATTGTATGAGTAAATTTGTATATTTATAAGTATAAAGTTTTAGTTCTAAGTTTTTTATCATATTTAAGTTCAATCTATAGAATTTTCACATATATAAAGTTTAGGGTTTTTATATGCAATTAGTATTTCAATCAATATATTAGAGTTTTTTTCATTATAATAATTTAGGGTTTATAGTTTAATAAAGTTTTTAGTGTATCTAACCTTATCAACTCATAAAGTTATCCAACACATCTGGATTTAGTTTAAGGTTCAGACTAAAAACTTACAGAATTTATAGCTATCTAACAATTAATCAAATGGTTAGTCAAAAGTTAAATCTAAGAGGATTTAACACCTCCCCCTTAGGAATTTATGAAAGAAAAAGAAAAAATAATTAAATAAAAATTCCTTAACCTTCAAGAAAAATTCTAACTAGCTGAAATCTATATAAATAGGACTTAGGAGAATAGTCAGTACATTTTGGAACCTTAGAAAACACAAGAAAAGTTCATGAAAAATTATACAAAAATAGGAAAGAAATAAAACAAAAAAAAAAAAACAGAGCAAGGATCAGACCAAGGCAAGTTCCCCAACACCCCGATGGCCTAACATGGAACCCTATTGCCCTCTAGTAGAGCCACCATTGAGTAGGCCAGCCAACAACCCCTCACTGGCCAACAGTAGCCAAAGCTCCAATGAATAGACAAGTTTAATTTATGCCTTTTTTTCATATATTTTCTAAAAATATCAAAAAATATTAGAAAATTATGAAAAAATTAATTCTTAGTTTATTTTAGATGTACTTTCATGCTATAATTTTATTTTTGCAAAATTGTGAATATTTTATATACTTAATTAACAAATATACTATTCATTCGAATTTTAAAATTTAAAATAAATATACTAAATGACATTGCTTCAAGCTCAAAATTTTTCTATAGGATATATATTACATGTAGTTTATTGCTATATATCCTGATTTTGATTTTATATTTTTTTAGTATTTATGGCATTTTTAGGCCTTAAAATGGTTTTAAAAAGGAAATTTATGGAATAAATTGATTTTAAGTGAAATAATTGATGAAATTAGAATCCAATTAATTTGAGATATTTGTAATAATATTAAGATAGGATGGAATTAGTTCAATGTAAGAATCATATTATTTGCCTAATTAATCATAATTTAAGGGTAAAATGGTAATTTTACGAATATATGCGATAAGCCCAAATGCATGAAACAAGTTACTAGTTGAATTCCATATAATTATTTTAGTCTATAGGAATTTTCATAGAATTATTTGATGATTTATGCTATTTATTAAGAATTTTTCTAGTTATATAGCTTAAATTAGTAACCTGGATATGTATTTAGTTATAATATGTTAATTGTGTGATTAAATCATGCTTGAACATACCCTAACCAGTTAGGACTATCCATTATTTTTATTATATTTTCTACTATTATAGACATCGAGTTATGATATATATACATGCCAAGATTCAATCATATCTGATTTATTATATTTTATTGTAAAAATATGTCAAAATACATTTTTCATTTACATAATATGATATCAATATGATATTAGTTGCTATATAGCTTTATCTATATACTAGGACTAAAAATATCCTTTGGAGATCATCTTTTAAATAAAACATGTAGCACACATCGTCAAGTTCGTACGAATTTCACAATACTAACATTACTAAAACTGGATCACTTTAGGTAATAAAACAAATGCTTTCTATAATATTATGGAAAATATTATCTTACGACGATTTTTCTGTAATTAAAACATAATTTGATTAATAAAAAGTACATTTTGATACAATCAAAATGATATAATATAGGTAGTAATAAAACTACGTATATTAAATAATATTAAGTAAATTGCTATAACTTATATGATAAAATAAAATACTTAAAATATATATGTGTATATTTATAATGTATATGTATATAAATATATATATACGCAACTCTACTAAATAGTTATATAAATAATATCTCAATCAAGCGTTAGACAAAACCCTGACGTTTTCGTAAATTTTATGAAAACTGAATGTGAGCTTTAGTATATATAGGACTTCCAAGTGAGTAAAGCCATGATGTTCTAAATCTATCAAAGTGAGCTTCAATAAAAGTAAGTGGAATCTATACTTAACAATATTTTGGGGTATTATTTCAAAATATTTAGAAACTTAGGTATGTATTTACTTGTGCTTATAGTTAGTTACTTCTGCATGTACAACGCTTATGTTTGAGATCTAATTTGCTGTAATGGGAGCTAAAGTCCATATTATAGTTGTTCTATGAATATTATTGTGATTGAATTGTCTGAGCTTGGTTGATCACCTTAAAAAAATGAACTAACTTAAACTTAGCATAACATCTAACCTAACATGCATCGCAACCCACTAGGGGTAATGATTAGAATTCTCAGACCAAACATGTACCCCCTTCAATAAAGATAAGTGAAATAGTCTTTTTCTCACCCTTAACAAAACTAAATAATAGGAGATGAGGTCATGGCAAGATTGGGAGCTGTACTTCAAAGGTAATCACGGGAGTAAGGTGTTCTCCATTACACAAGCCCTAGTTTAGTTTCAATTCGCAAGTTTGTAACGTCAAACTCCTTAACCTGAATTAAAGTGAACACTATTTCTCTAATCTCACAATAAACCGGATAACATCATACAATGGCATTTGCTTATACACACGTTGTATCTAATCAACTTGATTGAAAACTTTACTTGTAATGTACTAAATGCATACTTTTATCTTTACCCTACTTACTGAGTAAGTTGTTGCTCATTCCCCTATAATTTATTTTGTAGGTTTCGAATGGATTACTAATATCTACCCAAAACCAAGAGTAATAGCAAAATAGAATGGGGAGTAAAGCTTAACAAGAAATGACTGGTTATTATTATTAATACATATTTTTTCTAACTTTTAAGGAAAACTACATAAGACTCCTTAATAGGCTTGGTAGTTTTTCAATATTCTAATTTAGGTACCTGTGGATTTACTACCACTCTTTTACAAAGTCAAATCACAAGTTTATTTTTAATAAATTATTTCAAAAGATTATTCTACAAGTCTATATTAAATAGGTATTGAATTAGATGCTTCAAAGTTGTAGATTCAAGTACACTTAATGTGAATTAGGTTTAAGACAACAGCTGTAAGGTTGGTTTTTATTTTAGGATGGCTCACATGGCGGGACAATTACGACTCCACATTTTCGGAGCGTGACAATTTCTACACTAAAGTTAAAGTTTAAATGGATCATTTGCAAATATATCAATGTTTATATGTATGATTTGCAATATTTGAAAGTTCAAGGGGATTAATCGAACCTAAGTTAAAGTTTAAAAGGGTTACTTGCATTTTCTGCTATTTTTAATTTGAAGACTTTGCTTTCTTTTTTATTTTTTTTGGAAAATTTCATTTTTGGGAGAATTTTTTATTAAGAAATTAACTTTTTTTTTCTTTTATTTTATTTATCTTTATTTCATTTTCATTTTGTTTTTAATTAATTATTTTCATTATTTACAATGAAAGTAAATGAAATAAATAAAGACGAATGAAGGCTTCTTAGATTAGGCTTATATTACTTGTAGTGCAAACCGTGACCAAAAACAGACAAAGCCGATCACTAAATGAGTCCGAGTTTATAGAAAACTCGAAAGTAAGTGATGGGGTATATGTGAAAGGTCAAATACGAATGAAAGGTAAACGAAAACCTACGAACAGCTCCAGAAAATATGATGTACCAATAGAACTTTCGAGGACTCACACCATAATCCGATATGATGTACAAATCGATCTGATGAGGTTACTCACTACCTATCCTTACTCAAAGGTTAGGATAAGAGTGATACTAAGAGTAAACAACAGTATTTACGCAAGGAAGAAAATACAAAGTGTATTAATAGAAATCTGATTCTCATTACAGCTATAAGTATAAAGGTATTTATATCTACAAGTTAAGGCAACTTGCTTAAAAGGAAAAAGATAAGAAGGGCATTTCCTAGGAAATTAATGTACAAGATACAAAAGGGTAAAAATGAATATATAAAAAAAAACAATCATTAGTGCAACGGATTTTACACATGATTCTATATATGTAGTGATGCTATATTGGTGATGCCATTAGAAAATATGGACAAAAAGGTACAAACAGCTTACTTATCCGAGTAGAGGTAGCTTGGTTAGTCCGAACTCTTTTTCTCGACATCTCAACAAGGGTGTGAACAGGTAAGCAATTAGATAAGCATGTATGAGAATGAAGATGGGCTATTGTCTCGGCATTCCGCTCCTTTGCACACAACATGCGAGAAATAAGTAGTCATTCGGCTTGGCAAGTAGAAGGGGTCAATAAAGAGATACTCGACCTCCGCATGAGTCGGTTAGAATAGGAGGATCCGTCTTGCCAATCTCTCTAGTCTTCAAGCCCAAATGCAGGTTAGTGGTACGATAGCTTAATTCCCATCATTCCTTTCGATTTGTTTTGGATTTAGGATCAAATCCGAATGGTCTTTGTTCAGCTCTCTGTCAAGGTGATACAGACTAAGGTTGGCAATATTGAAGGCATCAGAAACTCCATAGTCCTTAAGCAACTCCAATTTATAGGTGTTATCATTGATCTTCTATAGGATTCTAAAAGGTCCTTCAACTCTTGCAAATAATTTGTTCCTCTTCTTGTTCGTGAACCTTTCCTTACTGAAGTATAGCCATACCAAGTCTCTTGACTGGAATTGTTTAATTGTCCTACCCTTAGTCCTTTCTCGCATTCTTTTAGCAGCTTAGTCGATGTGCTGAATAACTTTGTCATAGATGTGCTAGAGGGATTGTACTTGAGCTCTTGCGTTACGGTCCTCTTACGCAGGTACAAGTATAGAGGTGTGGTCAAAGGGCAATTCGGGATTAAAACCATAAACCACTTTGAAGGGTATTTGCTTAGTGGTTGCATGTATTGTACTATTGTAAGCAAATTTGATCATTGGCAAGCTCACATCCTAATCAACCAAGTTTTTTCCTATTACAGCTCAAAGTAGTGATCCCAAAGTACGATTAATGACCTCTATTTGGCCGTTAGTTTGGGGATGATAAGAAGTACTAAATAGTAGTTTGGTCCCCATCCAACGCTACAAAGTCCTCTAAAAATGACTTAAGAACTTTGAATCCCTGTCGAAGACTACACTTCTTAGCATGCTGTGTATCCATACAATCTCCTGCAAGAAAAGAGAAGTAATAGCTAAAGCGTCATTAGTTTTTTAGCAGGGCACGAATTGTGCCATTTTGTTGAAACGATCTACAACAACCATTATAGAATCTTTGCCTTGGATAGTTCATGGTAGTCTGAGAACAAAGTTCATGCTCAATTTAGTCTATGGCTTCGTTGGGATTTTGTTGAAACGATCTACAACAACCATTATAGAATCTTTGCCTTGGATAGTTCATGGTAGTCCGAGAACAAAGTTCATGCTCAATTTAGTCTATGGCTTCGTTGGGATAGGTAAGGGGATTGTTTTACCTTACTTGACTCAACTCTTAGCCCTCTTGCACACAGTACAACTTTTGATAACTCGGTGCAAATCTCTCCTCATTCTCAGCTAGATGAATCGGCTACTCAACAGTTTATAGGTCCTTCTTTCTCCAAAATGTCCGGAGAGTCCTATACTGTAGGCTTCCTTGATTAATAGTTCCCATAGTAAACAAGTCAGCATGCATAATTTTCCACCTTAGAACAAGTAACCATCCTCCACATGATACTCATCCACTGTCCTTCCATCAATGCATCGCGTGACTATGGGTCCAAAATGTGGATCCTTAGAATACTGCTCTTTAATACTTGCAAACCCAAACAGCTTGGTTTGCAGTTCAATTAAAAGCGCATGTCACCTTAAAAGAGCATCTGTAACTATGTTGCTCTTTCCTTGCTTGTATTTAATCACGAAAGTAAATCCTTCAAGGAATTCAACTCATCTTGCCTACCACTTCGATAACTTCATCTGACTTCGGAGGTACCTCTACGATTCATGGCCAGTATATATGAAAAATTCTCTCGGTAGTAGATAGTGCTGCCACACTTGCAGTGCTCAGATCAACACCAAGAACTCCTTCTCATATATGGAATAATTTAACTATGGCCCTCTGAGCTTCTCACTATAAAAGGCAATCTGTCAACCTTCCTACATTAGGATAACACCTATTCAAATGCTTGATGTATCGTATTCTAACTCAAATATTTTCTCAAAGTTAGGTAAAACCAACACTAGGGTAGAGGTCAATCTTTCTTTTATCTCGGCAAAGCTCATCTCCTCCCTTTCTCCCTATCGAAAGTCGATGTTCTTTTTCGTGAGCTGAATAAAAGGTGCGACGAGGGTGCTAAAATTCTTGATGAATCATCTATAAAATGAAGCCAGTCTATGGAAACTTCCCACATCGGCACAAGTGGTATGAGTCGGCCACTCTACAATTACTCAGATCTTTTCGTCATCCACTCGTAAGCCTTCTCCATTGACTACATAACCCAAGAATACCACTTCCTCCTGGCAAAAGCAACATTTCTTGAAATTGTTGAATAGTCTCTTAGTACGGAGGATTTCCAATACTTCTCAGAGATGCTTGCAATGACTTGGCATGTTGACACCGTAGACCAATATGTCGTCAAAGTACACCACAACATACTTTCCAATTAGATGTCTTAACACGTAATTCATCAATCGCATGAAAGTGCATAGGGCATTCGACAGGCCGAATGGCATGACCATCCACGCATAGAGTCCATGTCAAGTTTTGAATGCAGTCTTCCATTCATCTCCCAACCTTATGTGGATTTAATGGTAGCCAAACTTCAGGTCAATCTTACTGAAAATCTTGGCTTCACTCAACTCATCCAACATGTCTTCTAGCCTCGAGATCAAATACTTGTATTTGATCGTAATTTTGTTCATGGCTCGGCTGTTGATACACATCCGCCAAGTTCCATCCTTTTTCGGTACCAAAAGTGCCGTTATAACGCAAGGCTAAGACTTTCTTAGACATATCCTCTCTCTAGCAACTCATTGACTTGATGTTGTAGCTCAGAAGTCTATTCAGGATTCATCCAATAAGCTAGCTTATTTAACAGTACAACACTAGGTACCGAGTCAATGCAGTGCTCTATGCCTCGAGTTGGAGGTGACCCCTCGGGTAACTATTCTAAGAACAGGTTGGCATACCCATTAAGAAACTCTTTGATTTCTTAGGTTAGTTCACCCCACTCCTTCATTTCTAATAGGTGCTTGACCAACATGAAGGTCTGCTTGTCAATATTGATGGCCTCTCAGAGCTCGACTCTATTCATCACCAGAGCCTTCCTCAATCTACGAGGTAAGTTTTGTCTACAATTTATTGACTTCTCTTAGTGGCATCGAGTTTAGTATGATCTCCTAGTCATCCTTCTCAAATATGTATGTTTTCTTGTAGCCGTCGTAGATAACTCTCTTATCAAACAGTCGCGATCTACTTAATAACACGTAAGAACCACACATGAGTAGTACATCGCAAAGAATCTAGTCTGAGTAATTCCCTATAGTGATCGACAGTAGTATTTGCCGAGTGACATGTAATGCTCCTTTCTCACTCAACCAATGCAATATGTACAACCTCGAATGTACAACAATCAGTAACTTCAGTTTTGAAATAAAATCGGTTGATGCCACATTGGTGCAGCTTCCACTGTCTATGATGAAGGCATACACTTAATCATCTACCTTATAGGTGGTATGAAACAAATTCTCTCTCTACTCCTCCTCTCGAGAAGGTTCCATGTTCATAGTGCATTGGACAACCATGAGTAATTGGTCCAAGTCCTCAGCAAACACGTCCTCCTCAATCAGTTCTTTCTTGGCATTTTCTTTCTCTACCATGATCTCTTCTCCTTCAGGTTCCTCATCAATGTTATCTACTTCTAGCTTTAGGACGTCTCCCTTGATGACCATTGTCCTTTGGTTCGAGCATTAAGTAACCATATGTCCGAACCCTTGGCATTTAAAGCACTTGATCTGGCTCATCTTCCTGCCAAACCCTTACCCCTTCTAATAAGTTCAGGTCGGCACTTCACCATCTGGTCAGCCTTTCTAATAGGCCCAAATATCCATCTTTTGGCTCAGCTTGGTACTCAATTAAGCTTAGTGACTCACCTGTCCAGGTCAACTAATCAACATCCTCGTTGGTACTCAGCTCCTTCTTTGCCTTTCTACTCACTAGGCTATTCTAATAGCTTCATCCATTGTGGTAAAGCGTTGGAGCTCTATAATGTCTCAAATATCACCTCAATCCAGTGATGAATCTTAAGATTGTTCAAGCCAGTGGTTCCTCCACTTCGCAACAGATCATAAGCATTTGAAATTCTTGAACATACTCGTCAACAATCTAGCCTCCTTTTCTTAGCTCCTGAAGCCGAGTGAAAGTATCCTGAAGATAAGTTTCTAATACGAATCTATTTTTAAGTTTCTCTTCATCTCGAGCCAAGTATTAATCTTTCGGTAGCCCTCTCGTCTCCTTATGACTTATAAATTCTTCCATCACATGACGACATATCCAGAAAACTCAACAGCAGTAATTCTCACCTTCTTATAATCCTCGTATTGACAATAATAAAAAAACACACTCTACCTTCTCTTCCCACTCTAAATATTCATTAACATTCCCAGATCCATTAAAGCTTGGAATCCAAAGCTTCAGATGGTGAAATGTTTTAGGGCCTCATACACACTCTTCTTCAAAATATTCTTCCTCGTTCTCTCCATTAAGTTCTCTTAGGTCTATCCTTCGTCTTACTTGTCCACCTACTCCTCTACCTCGAACTAGTTGAGCTAGGTTCTAACCTCTAACAAGTTAGGCAACTTGTAGGGTATTTTGCTCAGCTTCAATGGGTCAGTAAGCCAATGCATAAACAACTCGAGTTAGATCTACCAAAAGGTTAGTCACCTCATCAAGTCTCTCATTAGTGCTTCTCGAAGTTCTCTAAGATTATTAGCTATGGTGGACAACTCCACTATTGTCATCTCCCACTCCAACATTCATACTTAGGTCTGTCATTTTCTCCATAGATTCAAAGTTCAAATAAACACTTTAGGAAATTAGCAGCTAGCAAACACAGTAGCTAAGATGAACACAGTAACTTGCTATGTTTCTCACATGCAGAACAAAGTATAACAGAACTTCAAAAGAACCAACTACAACTCACACGAAACCTCCACTCTAATACCAAGATGGTGCGAACCATGACCAAGAACAAACAAAGCTGATTGTTAGATGGGTCCGAGCTTGCAGAAAGCTTGAAGGTAAGCGATGTGGTATATGTGAAAGGTCAAATACAAATGAAAGGTAAGCAAAAACCAACGAACAGCTCCAGAGGATATGATGCACCAATGAAACTTTCAAAGACTCATAGCATAATTTGATATAATAAACAAATCGGTTCGGTGAGATTACTCACTACCTATCCTTGCTCAAGGGTTAGGATAAGAGTGATGGCGATAGTAAACAACAGTATTTACATAAGGAAGAAAATACAAAGTATATTAATGGAAATCTGATTCTCTTTATAGCTATAAGTACAGAGCCATTTAAACCCACAAATTAGGGTAACTTGCCCAAAAGGGAAAAGACAAGAAGAGCATTTCCTAAGGAATTAATGTACAAGATACAAAATGATAAAAATGAATACACAAGGAAAATAATTATTGATGCAACGGATTCTACACATAATTCTGTACACATAGCGATGCTGTATTGATGATGCCATTGGAAGTTATGGACAAAAAGGTACGGACAGCTTGCTTGTCCGAGCAAAGGTGGCTTAGTCAATTTAGACTTTTTCTCTCAACATCTCGACAAAGGTACAGCCGAGTAAGCAATTAACCAGGCATGTGTGAGAATGAAGATGGGCTGCTGTCTCGGCATTCTACTTCTCTATAGACAACATACAAGAAATAGGCAGTCATTCAGCTTAGCAAGTAGAAGGGGTCGATAAGGAGATACTCGGCTTCCGTATGAGTCAGCTAAAACAAGAGGATTCATCTTACTAGTCCCTCTAATCTTCAGGCCCAACTGTGGGTTAGTGGTCCGATAGCCTAATTTCCATCAACTTAACCTTGGTTGGATAATAAACTAGGCTTAAAGTCCATTTATTAGGTCAAAGTTAGGCCACAAATCATTAGCTTGGTTTAATGAGTTAAAGGGTAAACAATAGAGCTTTACACAACTTGCTCAACCCATGATAACATTCACTAACCTCTAAAAGGTTGTTCGACAGACCTATTTTGATGATTTCTATTATCTTATGTTGGTGTTTCACTAGCAAGTCGTAGTTGTAGCAATGTTTTAAGGTAAGTTGTTGGAGTTTGATTAAAGATTTTCAATCTATAATGATTTGTGGAGTTAAGGTTGTAAAACAGTGCTTTTGGATGGCTTAGGTGACATAAGAGCTCTTAATGGTAGTTTAAAGCTTTGATTTTGAGTGATTGCCTTCGAAAATGAAGACAAAGATAGTGTAGCATTAGTTAAAGTTTTTAGAGAGATAGCTTGAGTTAAAGCTCAATTTAGATGAATTTAAAGTGAAATTGTTGATGTCAAATGATCTTTAGAGCAAGTCTTTTATAGAGAAATTTGAGTCATACATTTTAGAGGTGGAAAGATCAAAAGCTTAAGCTTCTTAAATGCTACATCTCTTTATCGATCCCCAACCTATTTCATTTTAATTCAATTTTAGAAGCCAATGCTTCTAGAATTTATCCATTTAATTTTCTAATGCTTAAATTCTTTAAGAAATACAAGAAAACAAGCTCAAACTTAAACTTGAACTTGTGTTGTATTCTTTCCACATCAAGTTTCTTGAATTACGAGAGTTCAAAGTAATGAGTTTGTCAATTATTATTGGAGATTTAGACTCTAAGATCTAGTTCAAGAAGTCAAAAGTTCTATAAGAAGTGAGTTAGAGGTTAAGCCACTAAAAAAGTAAGAAGAGTCCAGAAGAACCACAAACGACACATAAACTATAGCTTATGTTACGTACCTTGGGAACTCAATTACAATGCTTACATGTGCTTGATTTTGAAAAGATGTATTGGACTCCTAAAAGTTGACCTAGTAGTGTTGGTAGAAAAATATAGACTAGAAGCTAAAGCTCTATATGCCAGGATTTATCTCTCTTATCCTTTACTCGTTTTTGTTGTTACTTTACTTATCATTTGCTAATATTCATTCTCAACTTGCATATCTAAACATAGTCATTTAAGTGAACGCATACAACTTTGATCGTTTCAAAATGCTTTTTGCAATATAGTTTAAAGAGGGATTAATCTATGAAATTAAACTTAATTTAAAAAAAAAATTCGATTCCTTCTCCCCTCTTAGTTACACATTTAGGACTTATGTCCTATGTTAAGATGTGGTGCTTATTGCATTTCAACAACTTTAGGATTTTAATATGTAGGTTCATCTTAGGTAAAAAAATAAATCAATCTAATGAAAAGTGAAATTTAATAAATTCTGTGTTGTTTATGCTTAGAAAATGTCTAAAGAGATACAAGTAAATGCTAGTGATTTAGGATAATCCACATAGTGATCAATACAATTTGTTTGGACATCATGTAACCTTGTATAAAAAATGTCTGATCAATTAGCTATTAAATTTCATGTTATTAGGTTGCATACCTAGTCAAAGTTGCATAGTAGGTTAGCATATCGAGATGAAGTTAGAAGTCGATTGTATAAGTTGAATGGGATGCATGTATAAACGTTTATGACTAGACTAATATGTTAATAGCCACCCAATATTGCCATGAGGATAACACAACTATTGGCATTGATTTTTTGGTAGGTACAAATCCTTTAGGCATCCAAAGTTACTCCGAGTTTGTGATTGCTCATGAATGAATTTAAACTACATTGTTTGAACAGTTACTATAGAAGATAATAAATTCGAGAATGTTGCATTAGGTTAAGATTTGTGTATGTAGTTTATATGTGCTTATTGTGCATGAATTTGTGACTATATGCTAAATGTTTTACTCACCCATTTTTGGAAATTCCTTTTTCATGCATCAAAAGATAATACATGCAATAATAATGGCTTCATAGTAAAGATCAGGTGTGCCATTAGTACATGGAAAATAAGAACTTCACTTAGTTGTACTAGATTAGTTAGATTTGTCCTAGTTCCTCTTTGTATTGAAGATTTGGAGTTCTTCAATATTGAAGCTTGAGAATTATTAGTACGAGATATTATAGATTTATAGATGTTTAGTTTTCTAGGTCTTATTATACTATGATAGTATGTAGCAAACTACTCATTTCCCTTAGTTCTGAGGTCTTACAATTTAGGGTAACCTACTGATACCAACATTATAGATATACTTATTAAGGTAGTAAATAGAATCTAATGAAAAGTATATATAAATAAATTGTGTGCTACTTGCTTATGAAAGGCCCAAAAAGATATGGGTGGATGTTAGTGGCTAAGGTAGTCCATTTAGTTATCGGTATGATTTGTTTAGCGGTCATGTGGCCTTATACTGAAAGATTTGATTAATTAGACACTAATTTCATATTAGTAGGCCATCCACTTTAGTAAGTCACATAATAGGTTAAAATATCTAGACAAAACCATAAGCGATTTATACTTGTGGAAGAGGATGCTTGTACAGATGTTTAGGAGTGGACTAGTACATTAATGGTTGCTTGACATGGCCGTAAGGACAACGCATTTTCTAACATCAATTTTAAACATGTGTGTGTTTGTGTACATCTATTTATGTATATATATATATATATATATATAATGTGTGTGTCAAAGTTGTTAATTACTTCAAGTTTGAGTTTAGTCTAAAATAACTTCAATCTATGTTATTTAAATGGTTAAGACAAAAAAAAAAAAAGAATAGATGATTATTGTTTTAGTTTAGGATTTATGTACCTAATTTGCATATGCTTTTTCATGAACATGTGTCACGCCCTAAAACGGCAAAGTTGTAACAGTCCTGCCATGCAAAACATTTTAGGATAAAAACTAATCTTTCGGCCATTATTCTATACTTGACTTGCATAAGGCATCCACGACTAACCCACTTAAACAATTCATAAATAAACTTGTTATTTACCTATGAAATTATAAAAAATACATATTTTCATTAAAATAATCAAAGTATGTTTACAAGATTTAGTAGCCTAATCATAATTTATTTGAGAAATACATAAATTATTACTAAAAGCTTTAAAAATAGAATCCATACTTGAAAGTGTAATTAATCCTCAGATTTTTATCCTTATTTCCTAGGATCCAGTAGTTGCTAGCCTTAGGATAGTTATGTGGCCACTTCTTAGCTAGTACCTGCAACAACATTTATAGGAATGTCAATAATCAACCATTCAATAAGTTAGGACAAAGACTTAAAACTATATAACAAATACAAACAAGGTTATCTACCAAATTAATTATATGAAATGCATGTTCAAGCAAATGCCATCGAACGACATTATCCGGCTTGCCGTGAGATTAGAGAAATTGCATCCGCTCTAATCAAGTTAAGGATTTTCCATTTAATGCAACAACTCACAACTAAACCTAAGCTTGTGCAATAGAGACACCGCTCCTCTAGTGACTACCTCCAAACCATTGACTCCACCCTTACTATAACCTTCTCACCTATCACTTAATTCAACTAAGAATGAAGAAGGGATCAATTATACTATCCAGCACTATCCCTTTCAAAAGAGTCAGTATTTGGCTAAAGAACCCTAATGTTTCCCCTAATGGGTTGCTATATAAATCCAATTTAGATTTATGAGTCGTATATTTAGCTAAATCCGGTTTAGGGTGCTCGATCATTTTAAACAAATCCCACAAATACAAGTCAAAGCAGTAAACTAGATTCACATCATTAACTCAAAACAAGCACATGCGCATAGTCAATTACCTAACAAGTAGAATCAAGCACAATTTCAAGCCTTCGAGTACTATAAATTAGTACTCTAAAATATAATAATGTATTAATCCCAACTTATCTGGACTCCTCGCTTGATCATTTGAGGTGAGACTTACATAGGCCATCGCCAATAATTCCTATAATACAAACGTTGTTTCTATCTTCACATAACTACTATGGATTGATTTTATCCTATAACGCTTATTATTATCTTTAGTTTAGGGTTTTAGTATACTTAATTATTCAAGTTTTTAAGTCTCTTAAAGTTAATCCTAATTTAGGTTGAGTTCTTATTTAATTTTGAAGTTGGTTTCTAAATTAAGTTTTTAACTCAATTTTCGATTAGGGATTTTATACATAAACCCTAGGAAATCATTCGGAAACTCCCCCCCAATAATGTGAAATTAATTGCATTATTTTTGTGTATCCTAAATATCATTTTTTGGTTCCTAACCAATGTTCTATTCCGTGCAATACATCATAACCCTAATTTAATTACCGAATTTACTCTTGATGTGAGAAAATTTTACATTTTTCATATAATTTTCCTAATTTAAGTTTCCTACCAGATTTATTACATATTTCTATTATTATTATAGTATAAATTTTAACCTAATATTTTCCTACTCATCAATTTCTTATACTTACATATTATATATTATTACCTAATATGTACATAATATACACATATAATATTCCCATCACTTCAAATATCATCTCTTAACATCAATTAACATCTCAAAATACCTAAATTCATCCCAAATTAGAATCTATTACCCCAAATTATAAAATTATCTTAAAATATATGATTTATCTCATTTTCATCACATAATACATACTTATAATATTTCAAGTACTACCAATATCATACTACATCAGCAATTAACATCTTAAAACACCTAATTACATAATAAAATAGTAATTATTCAATTAACCATTATTTAACCCCAAAATCACTAATTATATATATATATATATATATATATATATTAAAGGCCTAAAAATTACTTAAAATTTTCGAAAATTCATTTCTAAAAATGGGCTTCATAGTATTATTCTACATTCTCTAAATAGTCTACACAAAAATTTTGAGCTTAAAACTATACTCCTAAGGTAATTTATTTCAAAATAAAAAACTAATTCGGGTTTAGTAATTTATTAAGTACTATATATCACGGGACATAATTTTATTAAAACAATATTTTTCTAAAAAACTACATACAAAAATATTCCACAATAACAAATTTCACAATTTTCCTTAACTATTTGTTATTTTTAATAAATTAACAAAAATCAGGAAAGAGATTAGAACTCACTAGTGTTACCAGCTCTGGCCACCATGGCCTTTTTTGCCAGTCTAGATGCTGTCACCACCATCTGGTGGTGGTAGCTATCCACTCCTAAGTGCTCGTCAAGTATAAGTTCACCTAATAACTCTTATTTACACAATTTTTTTGAAATTTTTTAGAAAAAAAAACCCTAATCTTCTTTTTTTCAATTCTCTCAATTTTTTTTACAGTCTAATTGACCAAATGAGCTTTTGGTTTAATTTAGGTGTTTATAAGGTTATATAGATATTTTTTTCGTTAATTTGATTTAACATTTAACCTTATCTTCTTCCATTTTTTACTTTTTAGTTATTTGTTTATTATTAGTTACTTTTATTTCTTTAATTTCAAGCTGCCACGACCCATTTCTAGACTTTTCCTCATTTTTCAATATTTTTCCTTAATTATTTATGAATTTTCTTTAATTAGTTAGTATTATTTTAACATATTTTAGGTATTTTGAGTAATTTCGTGTATTTCTACCTTCATATAAATTCATATATGGTGCAAATAAATACCTCTAAATATTATTTAAGTTATTCTATGATTTTTAGTATGTATATAATTTATCTCTATCAATTCGTTAATTATCAGAATTCGTTCTAAGCGTTTTCAATAAATAACGAATAATTTACATAAAATTCAATATTATAATAATTTATTATTTTATTATTAATTTTCTTAAATCCAAACTCATGGGATCACTTTTACTAATATTTTTAGCTTCGCTATAAAATTTGGACTTAATCGAACAACTTACCCAACCACCCTAAATTTCACAGATCAAATCCCGAACATCTAATTATGGAGCTTACAACATGCATAGATGCGACCACGTACTTAGACCAAGGCATGGTTCCAAATCGACCCGAAATTGAACCCGGAACCTAAACCATAGGATTGGTTCATGGGTTGATTCCTTAGAATTAAGAGTTTAGTAAGGTATGGTCTTTTTTTGTCTCTCAATATGTTAAGTGGCCTTATTAGCTTTTGCGAAGGCCTGAAGGAATTGTACCTACAAAATGCCTCTAAGTTTGTATATTATACTATTAATAAATCTTGAAATAGTCTAGGCCTCAGGCTCATCTACTTCACATTTGATCCTCAGCATTTAGAATTCTTGTAAGTACTCATCAATTGATCGGTTCCCTTATCTCAATTCATGTACCTTCACAAAAGTATCAATAACATGAATCAAGAATAATCTTCCCCGTATGACTCTTTTCATTTCTCCCTATATTCTCACGACTCATCTACCATCTCTTCTTCTCATCACATGCAAACATATCCAATGAATTTTAGGGCAACAAGTCTAACCTTATCCTCCTTGGCATAATAATTACATTCAAACAACTTCTCCACTTGCTCTTCCCAATCCAAGTACTCATCAACATGACCATTCCTTAAGAAGCTCAAAATTTGAACTCTCACATTATCAATTCTTCTAAGAGCTCATGTAGCACACTCCTCCTCATAATAATCCTCATCAAACTTCTTATCAATTTCTCCAACATCATCAAGATCAATTCTTCAATGAGCTGGGCGACCTACTCTTCCTTAAATGTGTCAAACAAGATACTCAACTCTATTAGGTCGATCTTCAAGTCTACCACCTTAAGGTGCTTGTTCTAGCCTTTTATCAACCTCATTGAACTCTTCATCATCACTATCTTCTTCTTCCACTACCTCCATTCTCTTATTAGCTCTACGCTCAACTCTTCTAACTCAAAAATTACAAGTTAAGTAAACTCTTCTATGTAGAATTTCATCTTTAAGTCGGTTACATTATAATTCATCTTAGATTTCCTTTACAGTTTCAACAATAGCACATCCATTAACTTAGCGAGCTCTTTTAGCGCAAGCTATGGTCTCCTTACATCATAACTAACATATTTTCGATAGTTCGATAAGGTAGTTTATCCTTTCATATATGGATCTAGGGGTTTGTTCCATACGACGGCCACTCCCTAGCGCATCGCTCTCATTACCATCCACTAAAGCATTCACATTAAGGTCCATCGTTTTATCACTCAACTACTTCAATGAACAACTCCAATAACCACCACTACTCTTATAACAACAAAACTAGCATTCATTGTTTGACAACTATTATTACTACTCTTCTCAACATCACTAGACACAATAACACCACCACCATGACAACAAAACAAGTACACATAGAGCCAACAACTTCACTTCGAACTACTACTTGTTTCAACAACTCCTTACTTTGTTTCAAGGGATGAACATAAAGGATAAAATGTTACAATAACAATGAACAACTTGAACCATAACTATAACTTAAACTTCCAACAATATACATAATATCGCTCAAGATTCTTGACTCTACTCAAAACCTTGAGCTCTGATACTAAAATGATGCGATTCAAGCCAATGGCACGTATAATAACACAAATGCAAGTCTTTGACGAAGTCTCACCATTACGTAAGTGGGTCATTCGAGAATTATCGAAGAAAAGGAAATGGTTTTTAGTGGAAAGTGTGGGTAAATAGATTAAGCAAACCAGTAAGCAACTAAGTGGATGTGACATAGCACTCAAGCTCAATTTGGCCTACAACTCATCAAATATAACTCATTGGTTTGAGTTGAAGGGTCGATCGCTGCATAACCTTAAGGGTCAATATGAGCTAAGATAAAGGTTTCAACATAGAGAAGAGAGAAAACTCGAGGATTTTCATTAATTAAGAAGAAAAATCTGATTGCAACAACTATTATAACAGTGTAATTTATACCCTAGTGTTTAAGGTTACACTTTAATGCACAAAATTACTAAAAAGGGTAAAAATAAATAAATAAAAAGATGTACACAAAGAGAAAGGATAATGAAATTAAATGGATAAGAGGAAAAATAATTAAAAAAATTAAAATATAAAATTAAAAAAGAGTTTTATCACTTAGAAAAATGTTTTCAAAAAATGAAAAAAATCTATCAATGCAGCCTTTTTCAAAATTAAGACTCATCTTAGAGTTTTCAAAAATTAATACACAAAATTAAGATCCTTTTAGGTATTTTTCTTAAATAAAATTAAATGGATAAAAAATGTAAAACCAGCCATTTTTTAAATTAAAATGAATCAATAAACTAAATTTTTACAAAAAGAAACTATGGAAGTTTGATTTTGAATAACAAGTATATAAGCACCTGTAAGGAACTTCGGAACAACTAAAAATGTGAAAAAAAAATTATTTTCTCCCTTTTGTTAATAAATAGATTTTACATTTCAATTTTTTCCTTTTTTTGTAAATAAATAAAATATTTCTTTCTTTACTTGTAAAAAAAATAAATAATAAATTTAAATTTGAAAAGTCAAAGTGATATCATTTTAGAGTTCAATAGGATGGCCCTCGAATGTAACATCTCTAATTTTCAAAAATCATTTTCAAAATCGATTTTTCTCGGAGACCAATAGCTAAGGAAAGATTAATATACCCAATTTATTCTAACCTAACCATTTTCCCGATCGTGGTGATTCCAAATATTTTCTGACCTTAAAAAAAAATTAGATTTTTATTGATCCCTAGTTAAGGGATAATATTAAAATGGATACGATTTAATATTAATTGATTTAAGGAAAACCAAACCGAAAATTTAAGCTCGACAATATTATACACTTAGTTATAATTAGCATGATGGGAATGGTTTGATATTAGCTATAATAATTATAAATATGATGTGATATCCCATTGTTAAGTGAAATCCTACATAAATTGTGGGAGAGATTTGATAGTAGTTTATAAAGCTGTGGTGATTAATACCTTATCAACACAAGTGTAAAACTTTTGGACTAAGTAGTTAAAAAAGCTCTTTAGTATTTGTTAGCTTAATTATTTACAACTTTTGGCCTAAGGTATTATAAATGATATTAGAGTTGATCTCCTCCCAATAGATGAACGATTGAAGTTTGGCCTTAGTTTAGAGAAAATATCCAAAGAAGGTAGGAAGTGTCATCAGGATAGTAACTCTTGATATGCTTTCAAGATGACCTATAGGTAAAAAGCAACTCAAACCATACACCAAAAAAGGAGAAGAACTGGGCCCAATCATATGGTTTCATGATGAGGAGATCGTATGCTTAAGGAGGCAGATTGTGGTATCCTATGATCAAGTAAAGTCCCATATGGATTGTATGAGACATTTAGTACTAGTTTATAAGGTTATTATGGTGAATATTTTGTTAACATAAGATTGAAACATTTTGGTTCAATGGTTAAAAAAAATCATTAGTATTTGTTAACTTAATTATTCATTGTTTTTAGCCTAAAGTGTTAAACATGATGACTAGACTAAGTTGGTGGATATTCAAACTTTTAATTTTACTTAAGAGAGTTAACTAAGTTGTTTTATGGAGGACTTTATCGTCTAATTTTGATTCAGATTATGTTGAACATAATAATACGAGAATTTACAAGGACATTTTTCTTTTACTGTAGTTATTAGCAGGTCCCATAAGCCTGGTGGAGTCGTTGCATCTCCGTGTTGGATGTAAAGTTATATTATTTTCTAATAGTATACTTAATGATGTGAAATACATGAACGCAAAGTGTAAAAACAAAAAGAAAGAAAATATAGATATGCAAGTGATAAAGAATAAATATATCAATATATAAAGTGTAATTTAAAGTTAATTATAGATGCTGTTTGAAAAACCTAAATATTTCATCTCATTGGAAAATCATATTCATATTATTAAGTTATAATGACTTTAGCATCTAAGTGTTAATTACTACTATCTAATTACATAATAATAGGAGATACTAAAAAGTAAAACGGAAAACATTTTACCTTTTAATAGAATTTCATTTTTCATCGACTATATTATTTACAAAAAAATGCAATAAGGAAGCATCTACTCAAATTTCAGTACTAATGTACGATTAATTGACTTTATAAGGGTGAAATAGAAGTTATTCCTCTCTTGCAAACTTATTCTTATATTTATTTGGTGGAATAGCTACTCTATGGAAATATTATTGTTGCCAAATGAGGAATTACAATTCATTTATATGATTATAGGAATAGCCATACTTTGAATTTTTTTTTTTTTTGTTATATTTTAATATCCATCCATGATGCCTCAAAAGAAGTATAAGGAATAACTATTATTTATTTACTCTATTATCTAAGAATTGCAATTCTATTCATACTTTATTTCATTCTACATATTGGATAGGAACTCAACTATCATTTTATGCATAAATTGTTGAAAAAGAAAGAATTTTCTTTTTGGTTTATTAATGGTGCTCAAGGTACTTGTAAAGCAACTTTTCATTTTTTTCCACTATTAATTACATATATATATTATGAAAAATAAATTAATAAATATAGGAATATTTATTGCTAAACAAAATAGAATGAAACACATAACGTAAAGTGTTAGAAAAATAAAATATAGACATATAAAGTGATAAAGCATAAAGACATGAGTGTATGAAGAGCAATCTAAGGTGCCTTAAAAAACCTAAATATTAATTATTAGTCTTTAACTATATAAAAATAGGAAACATGAGCACATAAAGATAAAGCTTTTGAACCTTTTCAATATATTTTTGCTTTGGATTTGAATCTCTTATGGTATAGTTACTTTAGGGAAATAGGTATTCCATTTCTCCTTTATTACTTGAAACACCTTTACTACAGTATTTAGTTCATGAAATCACAATTATAGAGGAATTTCAATTCTTTAAAATACTGAATTAGGATTCATGACTATAATATAAGAATCCTTATTCTTTGATCAAAAGACTTGTCATACCCTTTCTCTTCTTCTTCTTCTTCTTCTAACAAAATGCATCATCACAACATCGCTACCTACAACATAACACCACCACCACTCACCAACATAACATTGTTGCCATCACAGTAACGATACCATCAGGACACCGCCCTCCACCAACATAGCATATGTACCCCCCTCCCCCCAAGATAGTATTGCCCCCATCTTAGCACCATTACCCACCAACACATCACTTTCGCTATCTTAATACCACTACTGTTATGAACCGTAACTAAGAACAAATAAAGCCGGTCGCTAGATGGGTCCAAACTTGTATAAAACTCAAAAAAGATTAATAGGGAAAGTGCGAAAGGGTAAAAATGACAAAAGGAACAGTAAGCAAAACCTACAAATAGCTCTAGATGATATAACGCACTAATGAAACTTTCAAGGACTCACGACACAATTCAATATGAGGCTCGAATCAATCTGGTGAAGTTACTCGCCACTTAACCTTGCTTGAGGGAAAGGATAAGAGTGATGTCGAGAGTAAACAAATAATATTTACGCAAGGAAGAAAATATTTGAGTGTATTAAGAATGATTTGATTTTTGTTACAAGTATAAGGGTATTTATACCCATAAGTAAGAGCAATTTACCTAAAAAGGGCAAGACAAAAAGGGCATTTTTTAAGGAAGTAATGTATAATATACAAGAGGGTAAAAATAAATATACAAGAAAAACAATCGTTGGTGCAACAGATTCTCTACATGATACTGTAAACATGGCGATGTTACATTGGCGAGGTTGTTAGAAGATACGAATAAAAAAGTATGAATAGATGGCTTGTCCGAGCAGGGATGGCTTAGTTAGTTCGGAGGATCTTTTTCTCGACTTCTCGGTAAGGAAAATGTTAAGTAATTGGTCAACTCAGGCACTAGTGAGTAATCTTCAATTTGGTACATTACAGAAAGACAGGCAGTCATACAGCTTGGCAAGAAGGGTGACTCAGTAAGGAAGTACTTGGCCTTGACAAGGATTGGTTGGAACAGAAGGTTTATCGTGCTAGTCCCTCTAGTTCTCGGGCTCCATTACGAGTCAAAGGTCTGGAAGCCTGATTCCCATCATTCCCTCTAAGTTCTTTTGGATTTAGGATCAAATATGATTGGTGTTCGCTTAGTTCTTCGTTAGGGTGATACGAATTGAGGTCGACAATGTTGAAGGCATTAAAAACCCCATAGTCCTCAGGCAATTCTAATCTATAGGCATTATCATTGATCTTCTGGAAGATTCTAAAAGGTCCTTCTTTTCTTGCAGATAATTTATTCTTCCTCTTGTTAAGAAACCGTTCCTTGCTGAGGTACAACCATACCAAATCTCCCGGTTGAAATTGTTTAGCTATTTTACCCTTGGTCTTTTATCGCATTTTTATAGTAGCTTGGTCAATGTATCAAGTGACCTTATCATAGATGTACTGAAGGATTGTGCTTTGGCCAATGCATCAGGGTCATCTTGCAAGAGTACTGGTACAGAGGCATGGTCGAGGGGCATCTCGGGATTGAATCCATATACTACCTTAAAGAGAGTTTGCTTAGTGGTGTCATGTACTATTCGGTTATAGGCAAACTCGACTACTGGTAAGCAGACATCCTAATCAACCAAGTTCTTACCCACTATAGCTTGGAGCAGTAATCCCAAAGTATGATTAACCACCTCTATTTGGCCGTCAATTTGGGGGTGACATGAGGTATTGAAGAGTAATTTGGTTCCCAACCGATGCTATAGGATGCTCCAGAAATGGCTCAAGAATTTCGGGTCTTATTAAAGACTACACTTCTTGGCACACCATATATCCATACAATCTCCTATAAGAAAAGAGAAGCAATAGCCGGAGTGTCATTATTTTTGGTACAAGGCACGAAGTGTGCCATCTTACTGAACCTATCCATGACGACCATTACAGAATCTTTGTCTCTAGCAGTTCGCAGCAGCCCAAGAACAAAGTCCATGCTCAATTCAGTCTACAACTTCATTGGAATAGGTAAGAGGATTGCTTTCCCTTGCTTGGCTTGGCACTTAGCTTCTTACACACAACACAGCTTTCGATAACTCGGTGCACATCTTTCCTCGTTCTTGGCTAAAAGAATCAACCATTTATCAGTTCATAGGTCCTCATTTCCCTAAAATGTCCGAAGAGACCTCTACTATGAGCTTCCCTAACTAGTAGCTCCCTTAATGAATAAATCGGTATGCATAATTTTCTGCTTCGAAACAAGTAACCGTCCTCCACATGATACTCGTCCACTATCCTCCCATCAATGCATCGCAAGATTATAGGTCCAAAGTATGGATCCTCAGAGTACTATTCTTTGATATTTGCAAACCTAAACACTCTAGTCTGTAGTTTTGATAAAAGCGCATATCTTCTCGAAAGAGCATCTATAACTACGTTACTCTTTCCTTGCTTATACTTTATTACAAAATTGAATCATTCAAGGAATTCAACCCATCTCACCTGCTGCTTCGACAACTTGTTATGACTTCAGTAGTACCTCGGCGATTCATGGTCAGTATATATGACAAATTCTCTCGACAGTAAATAATGTTGCCATACTTACATTACTCAGATCAGTGCCAAAAGTTTTTTATCATACACAGAATAATTTAACTAGAGTCCTTGAAGCTTCTTACCGTAGAAGGCAATTGGTCGACCTTGCTACATTAGGACAGTACATATTCCAATGCCTGATGCGTTGCATTCTAGCTCAAAAATTTTTATCAAAGTTAAGTGGCACTAATACTGGGGCCAAAGTCAATCTCTCTTTTATCTTGGCAAAACTCCTTTCCTCCCTTTCTCCCCATTGGAAGTTGGTGCTTTTCTTTGTTAACTCAGTAAGTAATGTAGCTAGGGTATTGAAATTCCTAATGAATCTTCTATAAAATGAAGCCAGTTCATAGAAACTTCTCATGTCGGCACAAGTCATAAGAGTCGGCCACTTAACAATTGCTTGGATCTTTTCATCATCGACTCGCAAGCCTCCTCTACTAACTCATAGCCAATACTATTTCCTCTTAGCAAAAGCAACATTTCTTTAGATTACCAAATAGTCTCTTGGCACAAAAGATATTTAGGACTGCTCTAAGATGTTCATAGTGACTCAACATGTCATTAAAGTAAACTACCAAACTTTTCCCTATGAGATATCTCAACACATGGTTCATTAGCCTCATAAAAGTGCTCAGAGCATTCGACAAGCCGAAGGGCATAACCATCCATTCGTAAAGTCTATGTCGAGTCTTGAATGCAATCTTTTACTCGTCTCCTAGCCTCATGTAGATTTGATGGTAGCCAGATTTAAGATCAATCTTGCTCAAAATCTTAACTTCACTGAATTCATCCAACATGTCTTCTAGCCTTGGGATCGGATACCTGCATTTAATCATGATCTTGTTCGCAGCTTGGTTATCTACATACATTCACCAAGTTCCATCCTTCTTGGGCACTAGAAGTATAGGCACAGCACAAGAGCTGAGACTCTCTCTTACATAGCCTCTCTCCAACAACTCATTGACTTAATGTTAGAGTTTAGAAGCATGCTCAGGATTCATCTGATAAGATGGCTTATTCAGCAGTGCAGTGCAGTGCTGGGTACTAAGTTAATGTAGTACTCTATGCCTTGAGTTGGGGGCAACTCCTTAGGTAACTGTTCTGAGAACAGGTCAGTATATTCATCTAACAACTCCTTAATCTCCTAGGATAACTTACCTCACTGCTTCATTTCCAATAGTCGCCTGACTAATAAAAGAGTTGGCTTATTAGCATTAATGGCCTCTTGAAGCTTGGCTCTACTCATTACTAGAGCCTTCTTCAATTTGCGAACAAGTTTCGTCTACAACTTATTAATTCAACGTGATTTTCCAATCATCCTTCTCGAACATATAGATATTTCTGTAGCCGTCATGTATAATTCTCCTATCAAACAACTAAGGTCTACCCAACAATACATAGGAAGCATACGTGTATGTTGCAAAGAATCTAGTTAGAGTAATTCCCAATAGTGATTGGCAGTAGTATTTGCCGAGTAACATGTAATGCTCCTTTCTCACTCAACCAACGTAACTTGTACAGCTTTGGATGTACAACAGTTGGTAACTTCAATTTTAAAACAAGATCGGTTAATGTTACATTGGTGCAGCTTCCACTATCTACGATAAGGGCAAACACCTAATCATTTACCTTACAGGTGGTATGAAATAAGTTTTCTCTCTGTTCTTCCTCTCGCGAGGGCTCAACATTCATAATGCATTAGAAAACTATGGGTAACATGTCTAAGTCCTCAGCAAATACATCCTTTTCAATCAGCTCTTTCTCGGCATTTTCTTTCTTGGTAAGAACCTCCTCCTCATTGGGTTCCTCATCCATACTTTTTACTTCTAGCTTTGGGATGTCTCCCTTAATGGCCATTGTCTTTCAATTCGGACACTAAGCAGCTATGTGTCCGAACTCTTAACACTTGAAGTGCTTGATCTGGCTGGTCTTCTTACCAAACCCTTGCCCCTTCTCATAAGTTCGAGTCGGCACTTCACCATGAGGTTGGCCTTTCTACTCGACTCTTACATCAACCTTTTTACTTAGCTCTATACTTGACTGAGCTCGGTGACTTGCCTGTCTGGGTTGGTTAATCCCTCTCCACTCACTAGGCAATCCTAACAACTTCATTTATTGTGTTGAATCATTGGAGCTCCATAGCGTCTCGAATGTCTCCTCTTAAGTTAGTAATGAATCTTGTAACTGTTTAAGCCAGTGGGTCCTTTACTTTGCAACGAATTATGAGCATTTGAAACTCTTGAATATACCTGTCAATAGTTCGGTTCCCTTATCTTAGCTCTTAAAGCAAAGTAAAAATATCTTGGAGATAAATTTTCAGCACGAACTTGTTTCTGGGCACTCTCTTCATCTCGAGCCAAATGTTAATCTCTCGATATCTCTCTCATCTTCTCATGGCCTGAAAATTCTTTCACTACATGGCAGTATATTTAAAGAACTCAACAGCAGCAGTTCTCACCTTCTCATAATCTTCATATTGATAGTAATCAAACATACGCTCCACCTTCTCTTCTCCCTTTAAATACTCCTTAATATTCCTAGATCCATTGAAACTCAAAATCCGAAACTTTACATGGTCAGATGCTTTGGGAATTTGTACACGCTCTTCTTCAAAATACTCTTCTTCCTCTTCATCATGCTCTCTCAAGTTTATCTTTCTCCTTACTCGTCCACTAACTCCTCCACCTCGAATGGGTCAAGCTAGGTTCTGACCTCTAATAGGTTGAGCAACTTGTAGAGTATTTTGCATAGCTTTAATAAGTTGACAAGATAGCACACGAACAGCTCGGATTAGATCTACTAAGAAGTTAGTTACCTCATCAAGTTTCTCGTCAATGCTTTTAGAAGTTCCCTAAGACTGTCATCTATGGATTACCGTCACTAGTATCAATATTCATATTTGGGTCTATCATTTTTCCTTACAGATTCAAAGCTCAAACAAATACTTCAGGAAATTAACAGTTAACAATATAATAATCAAATGAACACAGTAACTTACTATGTTTTACACATGCAAAATAGAGTATAACAGAACTTCAAGAAAAACTAACTAAAGTTCACATGAAACCTCCGCTTTGATATTAAGATGTTGCGAACCGTAACTAAGAATAGATAAGGTCGGTTGCTCGATGGGTCCAAGTTTGTAAAAAGCTCAAAAAGTATTAATAAGGAAAGTGTGAAAGAGCAAAAATGACAAAAAGAACAGTAAGTAAAACCCACGAATAGGTCTAAAGGATATGACGCATCAATTGAACTTTTGAGGACTCACGGTACAATTCGATATGATGTACGAATCGGTCTGTTGAGGTTACTTACCACCTAACCTTACTTAAAAAAAAGATAAGAGTGATACTGAGAGTAAACAAACAGTGTTTATGTAAGGAAGAAAAGTACTCAAAAGTGTATTAAGAACGATCTCTTTCTCAAAGTTACAAGTACAAAGGTATTTATACTCATAAGTTAGGACAACTTACCTAAAAAGGAAAAAAACAAAAAGTGCATTTTCTAAGAAAATAATGTACAAGATACAAAAGAAAAACAATCATTGGTGCATCGGATTTTGCACATGATACTATATACATGACAATGTTACATTGGCGAGGTTATTTGAAGATATAAACAAAAAAGTATGGATAAATGGCTTATTTGAGCAAGGATGGTTTAATCAGTCTCTAATCTCTCTTTCTCAGCTTCTCAGCAAGGAAGATACTGAGTAATTGGTTAGCTTGGGTGCTAATAAGCAATCTTTAATTCAGTATACTACAGAAAGATGGGCAGTCATACAGCTTGGAAGCACTCAGCCTTGGTAAGGAAGTACCCGGCCTCGATAAGGTCGGTTGGAACAAAATGATTTGTTGTGCTAGTCTCTCTAATAATCGAACTAGGTTGCCAGTCAGAGATCCAGTAGTTTGATTCCCATCAACTACCAACCAATACAACACTGCTACCCACCAATACAGCTTTGATACCATCACCATTGGTAACGACTTCAACTTTATAACTCAAACACCACATCGCAAGAATCACTGATAACCACCACAAACACCCGTTTGTTTATAATTTGTGAAAGAAAGAGATGCCACATCACAAGAATCACCAACAACCACCGCATACACTCCTTTATTTACAATCATAGATTTATGAGAAAGAGAGACGTAAATGGTAAGAATCACCAACAACAACCACTCATGGATCTAAAATTTATAAGGCAAAAAGAGGGAGAGAGAGAGAGAGAGAGAAAGAGAGGGGTAGAGTTGTAGATGTGTGATCTTTGAGAGAGAGAAAGAGATAAGAAGAATCTAGAGAGGAAGAGAGGGAGAATAAAAAAAGATAAAATTAAGGTTTAAGAAGAAGGTGAGGATAGTTTTGACGTTTTGTTCTTATTATAGATTTATTATCTAGTTGTATTTTTATGTAACTAAATAATGTAATTGCAATTATTGGATTATTCAATTACTAAAAAATTCCAATTCCATTACGTATCTATTTTATGTAGCGAAGTGAACACATTATTAATTTATATTCTTTTGTATTTCCTCAATCTATTTTCTTACAATGTTGTTACGTATAATTAATAGTTAAAATTATAAGAAAAAAATAAATCCATAATGATGTCACAAAGTTATTTGAATTTCTATATGATTTTAAACATTAATTCTTTTAAACGATGAAAATTAAAAAATGAAAATTAAAAATATTTATTATACATAACGTATAATACCCATTAAATTCTTTATCTTAGTCATGAAAGCTTAACAAAATGGTTGTTACTTACCTTTTTATAAACCATTGAAAAACAAAAATTATCTTTTTGCTTTTTGTCTTCCTAGTGGCGCCCAAGCCACTTATTAAGCATCTCTTAGACTTTTCATAATTAATTACATATATCAAGAAAAAGAAATAAGCATAAACTATTTAAGATATACAATAATAACAATAATAAATAATGATGCTCAAGACACTTATTAAGCAAACTCTTTGTCTTTTTCACCATTAATTACTTATATTAGGAAAACAAAATAAGCCTAAAAAATTTTAAATGTGTAATAATAATAATAGTTAGCCTCTCAACGGATGCAAATGCCTCTTTCAATAGTTTTTCCATTCCTTTTTAAGGGTTTTTTTTTTTTACTGAAAACTAACAAAAAGAAGTGGAAAAGTCATGGTAGAAAGTTGAATGAAAAAGGACATAACCAGTCCCTCCTGCGCAGCGGATCATACCGTGATGTGAGAGACTGTAAGAATGAGAAATGACTTCTCTTCATTCCTCCAGCTCTTTCTCTTTCTCTCTCTCTATATACAAACAGTGAACTCTCAATTTGTCCATTCTCTTCTCTCCGTTACATCTTTAGTGCAATGCAACTCAAGTCAAATTTCCATAAAGGTACCTTTCCTTTTCCGTCCTAATCTTGCTCATGTTTTCTATAAATCTTCATGCATGTTAGAGCTAAAATAAAATTTTACTTTGAAAGAAACCCTTACGTATGAAAAATTTTCACTTTTAAACATCTTTGACGCGTACCCATTTGGTGAAAACACACTTTTAGGTTTCGTTTTCACGTTCTTGATTTTTTTTTTTCATGGTTTATTGCAGAAAGTTTCGAACTTTCCTACTTATCAAACGAATGATTAGATAAAGTTTTGAACTTGACTATGATTTCACTTTGCAGAAACTAGTTATATGGAGTGTGCACTGCGAGTGTTTAAGTGTTTAGGGTTTTTCTGCTTGAAATTCCTGTGAACAGTGCAAAGGGAAGGATTAGGGTGGTTACAAACTAAAATGGTGATTAAAGATTTGAACTTTCTCTTGTTGAAGGTTGAGATATAGGGGAAAGCTCATTCGAAAGTTGAGTTTTTATTTTAATTTGTTAGAAAGTGATTTGAAATGCAAGGGGGATTTAGTCAAAGTAGTGTTCCTAGTATCGATAAGTCAAAGATTTTGGATGTTAAACCTTTAAGGAGTGTAAGACCTATATTTTCGCCTTCTGATGAAGCCCCTCCCTTTGTGAGTGCTCCACCAAATGGGCCATTCCCTCCTGGGTATACCCCATTTTATCCCTTTGTCATTCCTAAAGTGCCCGAGCCTGTACCCGGGGTCTCAACACCAGTTGCTCCAACTCCCCTTCGGGCCTACCGAACCCCAGAAGCACAGCAGTTATCAGGGTTGTCCAATGGTGGAGAGGAGTCATCTGCTATTCCATATGATGTTGGAAGTAGTAGAAATACGCAGAAGAAGGTTAGGATGGCAAGGAACTCAGGTTTTTGGGTTGATGCTGGGGAGAGGTTTGTTGTTCCTATTAGTTTAGCTCATCAGGAAGATGGTACCAGGAATGTGGTTGAGCTTGTGCTCAAGACGTATGATGGACTTCGGAGAAGGCTTAACCAGTTAGAAGATGCCAAGGAAGTTGAAACTGGATCAACCAGACGCACTGACTTGAGGGCTGGGAATATTCTGTTGAGTAAAGGATTTAGAACCAATAGCCGGAGGAGAATTGGTCCTGTTCCTGGTGTTGAAATTGGTGATATATTCTTTTTCCGTATGGAATTATGTGTGATAGGGTTACATGCTCCGTCAATGAGTGGGATAGACTACTTGACATCAAAAGATAATACTGAAGAAGAATCATTGGCTTTAAGCATTGTTTCCTCAGGATATTATGAGGATGAAGCGGAGGATACAAATATTTTGATTTATAGTGGTCAGGGTGGGACAACCAATAGGAGAGACAGACTAGCTGCTGATCAAAAGCTTGAGAGGGGTAATCTTGCTCTTGAGAATAGTTTACGCCGTGGTAATGAGGTTAGAGTTGTTCGAGGTGTGAAAGATGCTGTTCAGCCCAGCTTGAAGATTTATGTCTATGACGGCATCTACAAAATAGAAAAATCCTGGAGGGAGAGGGTCAAATCTGGTGCTAATGTTTTCAAATACAAATTGGTGAGAAATCCTGGGCAGCCTGCTGCGTTTTCTGTTTGGAAATCAATCGAGAAGTGGAAAGTGGGTTTGTCCACTCCTTCTGGACTTATACTCCCTGACCTTACTTCAGGGGCTGAGAGTATACCTGTGTCACTAGTAAACAATGTGGATGATGAGAAAGGACCTGTATATTTTAGATACTTCCCTAACCTAAGGTACTTAAATTCATTCAACTTGTCAGAGTCGGCTAACATCTGCAACTGCAGCAGTTCCTGCAAACCTGGTGATCTTGACTGTTTGTGTATTAGGAAAAATGGCGGCGATTTTCCATATACTGTTAATGGTGTTCTTGTGAGTCGGAAACCTTTGATACACAAGTGTGGTCCATCATGCAAGTGCTATCCTAACTGCAAAAACCGAGAATCAGAAACTGGTTTAAAAATTCATTTGGAGGTGTTTAAAACAAAGGATAGAGGCTGGGGTTTACGATCATGGGATGCGATTCGAGCTGGCACATTTATATGTCAATATGCAGGAGAAGTCATCGATAAAGCTAGCCTGAAGCAGAAATTGAGTGAACAAGAAAGCGATGAGTATATTTTTGATACCAGCCGTAAGTATGAGTCGTTCAAGTGGAATTACGAAGGTGGGCTGCTTGAAGAAAGTTCTCAGGAGACTTCAGAGGATTATGATATTCCGTCTCCATTGATTATCAGTGCCAAGAATATAGGGAATGTAGCCCGATTTATGAACCATAGTTGCTCTCCAAATGTCTTCTGGCAACCTATAATCTACAATCACAACAATAAATCCTTTCTGCGCATTGCATTTTATGCTATGAAGCACATTCCTCCCTTAATTGAGTTGACCTATGATTATGGAACCGTGCCTGAGGATGAAAATGATAGTGATCTGAACAATAGAAAAAAGAAATGCTTATGTGGATCCCCAAAGTGCAAAGGATATTTTGGCTTGTAATTATGTCATGCAAGACAGCTGGCAAGGATGGTGCTGTGAAGTGCAACCTTAGCTAGAAGGTTAGAAAATTTCTTAATGTTTATCAGATATTAGCTTCTAGCACATTTTACTTTTTCAAATAAATTAATTAATTAATAAAAAGAAAAAGATTAGATTATTGCTTCTTACTTCTGCAGCAAGAGCTTTTATGTTGAGTTGCATTTTATTCTCTGTTACTTTCAAAATTTCTCTATGCATGTGGTGGAATTACCCAAGAGTATAGTCATGTAATAGGTCACTCTCAATAATCACTGGCATCATCACTGTTCCTGTTGTCGTCCTAATATTTCACATGGTAATTATAGAAGCTGTGTGTTGTGAATGCTATGTGAATTTGCAGTGTGTCACTGAAGTGTCGACCAACCATAAGACAAAAGGTGTCTTTAGATGAATGACTTGGCTAGTTCAGTAGGGATTCAAGTCTGACTTTCTTGGTATCAAAATAAACTTAGTAATAATATATTGTCCTGGTCAACATCAACTTACTTCTAGAGCGGAAAATGTTATACTGATTTATAGATTCTAATGTTAAGGACATAGCTTAATATCTCAAAATGTTTAGCCCTTTCCTTATTGCTTGCACCATGTCTTGTTATTGTTCTTTTTCTAGTTAAATATGGCGTGCATTCTCACAACCATGTTTTTTCTTCCTTCTTACTTATGTTGCTTCCAATGATATTGATAGATCTTGATTGTTGGCTGGTTGCAGGTAACAGTTTGTGGACATATTTATAAGTTTGTGATCAAAATTAAGATTAATGGGAGAATGGACCAACAAACCCTTAGTGAATTAGCTTTTTCTTTTGCCTCCAAGCTTAATGGTGTTGTAGGTCCAGATTTTTCTTGTAAATGAAGTGATAGTAGCCTCTGACAGCTTTGTGGCTCTTAAGTTGTAGGACAATGGTATGGGCATTTTGTTCAGCTATTACTGTATTGTGGTTAGGACTACTTTTGGTAACTGCAGATGAAACGGTAAACTGGCTAATTTGTGCATCTAAGCTCGATGGCATCCTTACTATAAAATCGTTTCCTATCTACATCTATCATCACATGTTCACACCAATAGTTTTATGCTTTCTTGAATCGGATGCATAATCTGTTTCCTTGATCTCTAGATAGGAAAAGCTCCACTATTTCCTAGCCGTGTCTTCAAGTCACATTTGCCTTTCTTGTGATAGAAAAGGCAATTCTAGGTTTGTCATGGTGAGTTGTGCCAGCCCTGCCAGATAAAATGAATTTCGCACATTTGTGTCCAACCTGCATGCTGGCATATGCATTTTGACGGCTACCTTAAGGCAGCACAGCAAAGGAGCTTCATTATTTCTTTAGGAGTTTATGGTGGAGCTCCTGCCATATGTGCAATTATAGAGCTCTTTAGAGAAAGATGGTTGGTTTAACGGAGTAAACAACACAAATATAATGAGAATGGCTGCAATGAAGTTTTAAAATTTCATGAGGATCTATCCGGTTGGACAAGGTTTACTCTGTTCAAATTTGATCCCAGGATTGGAAAGGGAATGTATGTTCATAACTTGTCTAATGTTGTTTTTGGGTGAGGGTTTTTGATCTATACCTGCGGACATTGTTAGTTCAAAATCTTACATGGTACTTTTGCAATTTGCTGTGCTAAATTATGAAGTAGTGGCACAGGGGCGACAGAGTTACACAGATAGTGAAGGGCCTTGCCGAAATTGAAAGATGATTATTATCGGAAGTTTAGAGGCACTTAATGAGGGTTAGTGTATCTATATATTTTCATCTAGTGTAATCAGTTTTGAAGAAGTCACAAGTTTTTATTTTAGGCTTATTAATTATATTTTTTCTTAAACCAGTGTTCTAAAGACATTTGTTAATTTCATACTCTATATTTTAAGTTTGTTAATTAATGTCCTAGAGTAATTCTAAATGGCTTTGTATGGATTCTCTGCCTTAATGTTGAAAATTTGATCGATAGTTGAGATTGTCAATCCAAGGTTCCCTTTTATTTATCTTTCAATATACTCTTTTTCATTAGTTTATACGTTGATCTTTTAAATGTTAAAAATCGATGAACGAAAAAAGGGAAAAAGAAAATCCTTGCCTTGTTTATATGCATACATACATATATAGATGTTGGTGTTCTTTTTAGGACCCGGCATCGAAATATGTTGAATCTTGAAACTTATAGGCCCATATGATTGGGTAGGTTCTAAGGTGGCTGTTACATGAGGATTTACATTCATAGGGTAGTACAGCTCACAAAGCATGACTTTGCTCGTTCTTAAACATACTTAAGAGGTATGCCATTATAACAAACCTTGTGATCTTTATTGTGTAGGATACGACATATTCCACTTATAGTATTGCTAACCGTAGACATGGGGATTCAATTGTACTGCACAGGTGAGTGGGTATGAGTCCTGTGCTTCATGCCGCCTTAGAGAAATGACATGGCATTGATTTGTGAAGAGAACTTGAAAAGATAAATAAGGGAAGATGTATAAGTAATCTCAAAACGTTTGAATGCATGTGTAAAGGGTGAATGAATATATAGCATCAACTCTACTTTTTAAAGAAAAAGAAAGGTATTCTTCATTTAAAATCATGATTTATCTTTCGAATGGCAATCTAGCAATACAACACCGTTTCTATTTATGTAGCTCTTAAATATTTATATAATTTGACCATCGATGACATCTATGAACAATTAATGGTTGAGGTGGGTCCTCCTTTTTATGGAGATCCTCTTTGAGCTCCTTGTGAGTGTAAACCTGTATAAGGTTTCTCTAAATCCATAAGCCTCCTTAATAGAGGTTAGGAATTGACTGATTGGTTTAACCATTTATATTTTAAGTCCTCCATATCAAATCCTCTTAGTCATCTAAAGTCTATGGACTTAGATTCTATGAAATGTCTAACTAGCTTAGTAGCCAAACCAAGTTATTATTAGTTTAAAGCCCAAAATACAATTAATTCATTTTAATGCTCTACACTATCAAACGCAATTAAATTCAAAAAGCATAAATGAACTGCAACAGAGTCAACTTCACTTATAACTCACTATTTTAAATTAACATTCAGTTAGATAATTAAATTTAATTTAATTATCTAATTTAAGTTGGTATTTGGTGTATCTATATTGCATTTTGTTATTTTTTTTTCCTTTATTTTTGGGGCTTTTATTGAAATTATTTAAAATTTATGTTTGAAAATAGTATTAAATATCAATTTGAAATTAAATATCACAATATTAGGAGCTAATGGTTGTAACATCCTAAACAAAAGGAGCAAAAGAAAAAAAATTTACAAATTTTACGGAGAACTTTAAAACCTATAGACTTTACATAGTATAGGTTATAAAGCAGTTCTCAAAGGTCATGGTAGGTTCTTATTTCAAATTTTTAGAACTTATATTTATAAAATAAGGTATAGAATAAAGGTGAGTAGGTATATGGTGAACAGGGTAAGGGATCATACTAATATCATATCTTATAAGGTATAGGTTCTCAAATTTTGAAGCTGCAATCTACTTTGGAATATCTTGAAACTACCTCATATTTTATACCCTGCAAAATCTATAAATTTATGTGATATCAATAAACTAGTTTATATATAATATTACAAATTATCCATATGTAGATCATATGGAACTTATAGCAAAATCTACGAAGTCAATAAAAGTAATTTATATATATTTATTATTTCAAGTTTATGTAATCTTATTGCTTAGAAAATGAGAAACAACTATGGAAAGGAACGAAAAACGTACGGTTGAAGAGAAAAATGAGGAAAAATAAGGAGAGGAATGGAAAATGTAAAATGAAAGAGGCAGCATTATATTTAGCTATCCAGGGTTATTAACTTTTCCTTTTTACTAATATAATAATATTTATTATTCATTTATTTTTAGAATTTAATAGTTTTTTATTGGATGAATATAGAATAACCTAAAACCTATATCTTTTGTACCTATAAGCTATCTTATGACCCTTAATACCCATCTAAAACCTATCTAATCAAATATAGTACAAGTAGATATCATAAATAGTAAAGTTATTCGCTTACTTCTAAAATAGAGTATATGTTTTTATTCCCTTCATCATATATAGGTTCATTCTTAATTATTTTCTTGTGCGTATTGATTCACATACTATGCTATATATGAATAAAATTTAAAATGAATAACACACTTTCTTCATATTTTAACTCATATGCAAAAGGATTGGAGCACCTATTACTCAAATATTGGACAAACTAGTCAATAACCTTTAGAAAATCTCTTTTGATATTTTTATAGTCAATAGGATTCAGTTAGTAAAGTATATTGATTTTGAGCTTTAAGCTTGTTTTATGAGTCCACAAAACAAAGCACAATGAGGAGCATTGAAATATTGTCCGGTGTGACCATTTAAATGCTTAAGTTAGTATTTACATGTAGAGAGAAGGCAAGGATACTAAAAGCTCACAAAAATAGTGTAAGTGTGCAAAGAGTACAAGTATCTTATTGTTAGGAGGCTTGAGGTTATTTATAGAGAAAGGTTGCTGAAAATCAAGAGAACAAGAACAACATGTTAATACGTCTGTACGTTTCTAGCTAATGGGAATGTAGAGTTCAATGTGTTCCGGATTTATAGGATCATAGTATTTAATCGAAGCTTCAAACCTAATCCACTAGTTTAATAATCATTATGACCACTTAAAGTCGAATGGGCCATCTAGAAGGATTGGCTTGCCTGGAGAGCTTATGCTAAAGTCAATTGGTAGGACGACTAAGTTAGGCATAGTTAAATTAAGTCGACCATAAGCCCAATTAGATCAGCTCATGATCTAAATAGATTGGCACGAGTGTAAGAGAATCATATTCAAAATATCCGATCAATAATTTCTATAGCCTTTTTCTTTTCTTTTTTTTTTCAATTAGTTTAACTTCTAAATCACACTTTTTCAACAACATAAAATCATATATAATAAGAATGAATTAGTATAAAAATTTGAAACTTAGTAGCTATAACAACTAAATGATGCCTATAATCTATATATATAATATCCTTTTAATTTATATATCCTTTTACTTAACTATATATTAAACAACTATTGCATTTGAATGTTAAGGATTTGCATTTTATTTGATATGTAGGATTTTTCTTTTTCTCGATCATGAAACATGTTTGGTTTTTTTTTTTCTTTTTTAATAATCCATTTTAAAATATATAGTAAAAAAGAAAACTACATTTGAACAAATAACTATTTTACACTAGTATTAGATAAACATATCTTTTTTTTTTTAGAAATTATATCATCATATTTTCTATTTTGATCAAAGCGATTCTGTAATCCATTCAACCATTCATTTTTGCTCATTTAAATTTAAATCGTTAAATTTATAATTTATTTAATAATTTATATTTAAAAGAGTATAAAGTAAGAGTAAATTGGAGAGCGATACTGGTTTTATAAAGGACATAAAAATTCTTTTTTATTTTTTTCCGTATTATTATGAACGGTTTTTATATTTTAACTACGGCCTACGGGTACATATGCTGTAAGAAGTATGTCTTCCTCCGGCGGGAAAAAGGCACTTCCTACTCAAAAGACTCACACACACTCTCTCTCTCTCTCTCTCTCTCTTCCCTAGGGTTTCTTCTCTTTCTCTCTCTTCTATGCAATGAACCATCGCCACCACCACAATCACCATTCTCCACGGTTCAAAGAGGGCGACGTCGTTTGGGCCAAATCAAGCTCTACAAAATGGTCACCGGCCGTAATCTTAAACTCAAAATTACACCCTAAAGATCCATTCCCGATCTTCTCTCTCTCATTCTTCGACGACAAATTTCCTCGTTACCGTGTTGAAAACGAACTCCGTTCCTTCGAAAAACACTTCCCGCATTACGTCAAACACCTTGCCTGCACTACTACTAATACTGCAACAACATTCAAACCCTTACTTGATCGAGTGCTGAAGTATTTAGGTGAAAGAGAAGAGCTTAATCTGAAATGTAGGTGTCTGGTGAATAGTGCACAAGAGAAGGGCGGTCTTGGGAAAGAGGAGGAGAAGAAAAAAGGTTTGGTATTTTGTTTTAGGATGGAGGAGGTTTTAGGGTATATGAGAGATGTCTCGGTGGAAGGTTTTGTTGAGGAAGTTGAGTTAGTAGGGGCTGCTAAGATGGCGGCGCGAGTTCAGGTTATTCGGAAGTTTTTTGAAGTTAGGGAGAGGGATTTTTTGAGGGAAGTGAGGCGGATTCGGGAGAGCCAAATGGCAGGTTGTTTGAATGATTTTAATTACCTAAAAGTAGTTCAGCGACAAAGTTTCTCTATTTTAGATCAGTGTCTTTTTCGTGATCCCGCTAATTAAATGCTACAAGACGTATAAAATAGCAAAAATTGCGACTTGTATTAAATATTTATCAGCATGTAGTTAGCGGGCACATAAAATTGATGCTGAAATTCCAATTGGGCTTTTAATTTTAAAATGCCAGCCTTATGATTTCTCCGCCAATATGGATATGTGCTTTTCTTTCTTTCTTTTCTTTTTGATAAATTTTATCATATCTCTGGTTGTTTGGAGTTTTAAATTCTGGACTGTTTTTTCTTATCATTCAATATATGGGTTGAAACTAAAAGGGATTGAAACAACAAAGCAAACAGGTCCTTGATGCTTATATATATGATGATCACCTTTTGTCTGGAAGTTTTCTGAGGGAGAGGGAGTTTTTGGAGGGAAGCTAGATTGTGGAGGTGGATTCAGGATGGCAAAGTGGCAGGTTGCTCGACTGGATTTAGTTATAAATGCAGTTTCTAAACTGGAGGGAAATTTGCTGTAGGTAGATTAAGTTTTGTGTGCTATATTTTATTTGCCATGAATCACGATTAGGTCCTATGTCTTGTAATTAGTGAAACAAAGATAATGTTCTTATATGTTGCAAATAGTATGACATGAATTACAACATATAAGGCCATTATTAGGCTCCATGTACAACACTCCTGGAATTCATCTTTATGTTAATCAACACAGTTTTATGCTAGCTGTCACCTAAGGCAACCCTACTCCTTTAGCCAGGCTCGGTAGTCAAGGTTCCATTAATGAGGCAGAACTTTTCCATCATTTTCTGGATCAAATTTTGGAAATCCCCTGTTAAAAGCAGTTCATAGTCATAATTCTCAGTGCTTATGATTTCTTTGCCTATATGGTTGGATTTTTTTTTTCCGCCAGAAAAATAATATTGCAAATTCATCGCATTCTTTGTGTTGTTTGGTTAGTTAATCTGTTTTGCATGGTGTAAATAAATGGTTTAAAACTGAAATGGATTGAAACAAGAAGGTAAATAGCCCCATTGGTTGATTCTTAGATGGTGATTAATTGTTTATGTTGGGCGATATTAAGTCTGTATATAATTGGAATTTGTTTGGTAAAAAGGGAAAAAAATGTGTTTGGAATTCAAACTTCTATTTCTACTGATATTTGACGAAAAATTCTATGGCCGTGTGGTCGAAGGACAAAGCTTGTCAATTTTCTGCCTAGTGGATAAAGTTTAGAGCAGCATAACCTATTTTGGGAGTGATTGGGGTGGGGGGAAGGTACTCTCAAGGTGTTGCTTTGATTCTGTATAATAATAATAGCTATCATGATAACATATCATAGTAATTTGATGAGTTCATCTTATGAACCTTTTTTTTTTTCTTTTATAAATTAAAATTTGGATTAGAAGATATTGTTTTTTGAAATAGGGGTTTGTGTATTATCCATAAGGAAATAAAGAGTGTGAAGAGATTATTGGGTTTTGATAACTTTGAGCTCATCATTGCCTTCTTGAATTCTGCTTCAGGTATGCAATTGAAGCCATGCTGTTCTTCCTTTCTTGCTGAGAAGAGGAAGCGGGTAGTTTTTGATTATGGTCAGCAGGAAAATGAATGGCAGGTATTAGCTGAAAAAACTGCAGCATGCTCCATGAACGATGCAGTGGATGTTGCAAATGACTTAGCAGCTTTTAATGGTAAAATGTTCCAAGAATCAATTCCTGTGGATCGAATTTCTAAGAAAGCAAAGGTTTCAATTGAGCACAATAAGAAAATATCTTTTCCATTGATGTTGGAGAACTTGCAATGTCTTGCTTTAGATTTGTTTTACTTGTCCAGGGAATGCCTGGATTCTTTTGTGGGTAACTTTTTGAGAATCAGGACATGGACATGTCAAAACAGCAGGAAATATTGGAAAAATAGGCGCCGGTCTTACGAAAATGTTGAAGCTCCTTTCTCTTCTGATGAAAAATTTGGAACTCGGCTAATAGACCACACTGATCAACAAAGTCCTCAAGGGATATTCAATGCTTTGGCTCCTTCCATGAAAAGCAATCCTTGTCTGGAGTCAAAGGCACAGCTTTTGCCTGCATTAGGTTCTTCAGTAGTGCATAATGCCATCATCTTCTCAATAATTAGAGATGTCATCATTTTTCAGAGAAGCCAACTTACAACTGATGCTGAGGAATCTGATGATCAAATTTCTGCATGCTCTGTTTATCTGAGAGACCCTTCTTTTGGACTAAATAGCAATACTTCTTTGTCTTGCAAGAAGGATCTTGCTTGTAAACTTAAAAGAAGTAGCTCTGAGGCAAATGGTTCTTGTTGTCTTTTGGGAATAATGACACAATTAATAAGTCAAAATACTGCTCTGTTTATGTCAAGGAGCCTCAGATATGAACTTAGGAATTGCTTCTTCAAAATGTTCCAAAGCAGATTTTTACACAAATCTTGCAGGAGCTATGCTTTTGGAATCACTCAAATTCTGGATGCTACAAATGTAACTGATATTGATTCAGACAAGGAAGTCTGGGTAACTTCCACCAAGACAGAGGAATGCCAAGAGGACATTAGCATTGCACCAGACCGATGGAGTTGTGTATCTTATAATCAGCATTGTGCTGAGGAAACAGCAAGTGGTTTGGCAGCCACTGGGTTAATAGGACACAGAGATATAATGTTACTGCCTCCCTCTTCTGTTACGCCACCCTTAGCTCGTAGAGTTCATGATGATGTACATGTTTTCCAATTATATCAAGGATTTAAAATAAGTCATTACTCTGAGGTTCAAAATATGAAGAGAATGCCTGCTGGTATCCCAGATGGCACTACATCTGAAATTGTTCATGAGCTCTGCCAAACCTCAAGCACAGAATGTGACAAAAATAAAAAATTCTGTCATGATATTCATCCTGATGCATTAGACATGTCACAAGCAACTCATCAGTTGGAAGCACGAAAAAGCTGGCTTTTTCCTACATCTTTGCACATGAAATTCCCCAAAGGGTGCAGTCTCCCTACTAGAAAAGAGCTGATAAAGAAATTTATTCGATTTGGCCCAATAAATTCTCCACTTACGAAAGTATATCCAACTCCAAGTTCTGCCCGGGTGGTATTCTTACACAAGGTTGATGCTGTGGCTGCTTACCATTATGCAAAGAGGAAGAAGGTTTTCCTTGGCCTAGGAAATGTTAAGTTTTGGCTTGATAGTAATAAAAATGTGAGAAGTGGATCTAACACGAATTTAATCACTGGTCAGAAGTCATGTCTGAAAAGATCCGGACACCTTGGACGAGAAAGCAAGGGACCTCCTAAGGTGGTGAGGTTCTCATGGAAACCTAAGTGTCCTGGCTTCTCGTATGGCGATTGCAAATCGTAGAACTGTCCTTATTGTTGTATATGCTGCTGCCTGTTCAACATCCGTGAGGTGGTTTCAAATGGGTACTTATTTTTTTTTTTTCTCTCTTGGGTGAACTACTAGCATGCTTAGCTCTTGTCGCTAGGCATACTGAAGATTGATTGGTTATTTATACATGGTTGCTGGGGAAGATTTTGTTTCCTTTTGAAGTCCATGTTCATGTGAATTTTAACTAGCGTTGCCTGATGTATATACAGGGTTGACAGGCGAATGTAGATGTTTTGTTAACCCAATGAAAATACTTCCTCATAAATGGGCATTGACTATGGCTTCTCCAGGAAAATAATATGTATGATATTGTTTCTCATTTTGTGCCCACGTTTGTGTCCACGTACTAGAAGCTGTCATCATGCAATGGGAACTGTGATTGCTCGGGCTCTATTTTTTACCTCTCATTTCCTCCTAATGTATATATAACTAGTGGAAAGCGCACCTAGGTTACAGGTTTATAAAAAATATGAAAAGAACATTCAACAGTAATGTGATAACTTTCCTTATATTTTTCCACTATTGTATTTTACATATAATTTCTATCCCACTTGTTTACATTTGGAAATTCCATAATAAGTATTATGTTGCTATAATATTTTATACATATAAGATCCCAAACTCACCCCAATCCCTTTAATATAATAGATACATCCCTATGATGCACCTCTATATTTCATCTTCAATAGTAGATATTTCAAATTTTATGTGACAGTAGTCTTTTGAGGCCATGAATTAGTACTCGGTAGATAAATGCTGAAAAATTTCCCTTTTTGCCAAAGAGAAAACTGGTATGTAAAGTCTAAAAGAGGGCTATACTTTTGAAATGGGTAGTTTATGTCAAAATATGCAGTTAGACAAAAAATAAATAAATAAAAAGAAAAGTGAAAAAATGAGAGCATTAATGAAAATACTAGTGGTTAATGCATCCACAACAGATGTGCATAATATATATATTTAGATGAAAATGTATGTTAGTTAAGTAGCTTGTGAAAGTTGTAAAATGGAAAAGAATTATTATTGTGATGATCTGCATAAAAATTTTATATAGCATTAATTATCATATATTACAAGAGACTTTCTATAATCAAGTAATTGCATATAAACACACATGTAGATGTATACATCAATATAATTAAGGCATTATTTCATCAATATCTTAATATGATAGGGGTTTATTGTCATTAAAATATAAACTTTTTGACTTAGAAATTTTATCTCAGAAATATTATGAACCCCGTAAATTTTAGTAATACTTAAAGTCGAGCTCGGATGGTCTCGATATTCTCTAAAGTTAACAAACTAAATATTTAAAATTCACCCAATAAATTGAACTTGTAATCATAGTAAAGGTTAATGTACAGAGTCTTAAAATGTAACTAAAGCCTACTAATTACAAAACTTCAAATCCTTAATATTTTACCACTCAAAATCTAAGAGATGATTAAAATAAAATACTTACTAAATAAGTGAATGATTTTCATTTCTATAAACCCCTAATTAGGACCTTAAATTGTAACCAAGTAAATAAACATATTAGTAGTCTTTACTTAGATCAAATAAGAGGATTGAGTAAATAAATAAATAAATTATTGGAGAACCAACTAAATAAATAATTAAATAAAAAAGGGAGGAAAATCTGGTCTGCAACGTGCAGCCAGCTCCCCAGAGCCATCCCCCCAAAATTTTCCTTCCTAGTTCATCTTTTTACGATGCCACCTAAGACTACTTAGCTAAGGGCCACCCCAACCAAACGTATCCTAAAGTACTAGCCAAGCTTACCTAGTAACAAGTCCATTTGACGAGGAAAATTTCTGCACTTGTAAATGATGTCAAATCCACACTTTAGCCAAGAATTACCAAGAACAGGAAAGAGCTAAACTCCTACCCCCTCTTAGCATCCCACCAAGAGCGGAAAATATTTTTGGGAAAACGACATGAAGTGACAAAAGCCACTTTCATACTCAAAACCAGCCGGCCATTCCATCCCCCAAGTCCCCTCAAATTTTTTTCAATCCCATCCCTAGATTCAAGCAAGCAAACTCCTTCCCTTGTCCTTATCCTTCCACCGCCGGTTCACTCCCTTCCCTCATCTCCATTTTATGTTTTTTTTTTCCTTGAATTTTTACTTCATTTCCTTCCTCTCAAACTCAAGCCACAACACACCCAATCCCCCATCCTTCAAGGTCATGGCCACACACTCACACGTTTCTCCTACTTCAACACACAAACTTATTTGCATCATACTACCCAAAAACCAAAAACTTTTCTTTTGTAATTTCCCTCAACATCTACCTTGCTAAAAGGCCATACAAGACACCCCTCTTGTACACACTTAAGGGAGGAAGCCTTAGGAGACCGACTTAGGGAAGGAAGCTAAGAACACCAAAGGAACAAGGAGACGAACCAAGAAGAGTCATCATTTAGACATCATCCATCCCTTCTACCAAAGCATAGTAAAGTTTTCTTCACTAGTTTTATTCCTTAGTACTTTCTTTTAGACTGTTGTATTAGGATCAAAATGAGAATGTAAAAATGTAAATGTACATTTTCTTGTGATTTCTTAGTTTATAGACACTTGTAGAAGTAAGTCATTAAGGATTCCGTTATGTAAATGTAGGGACTTGAGTATATATCTTAGTAGCACAAATGTAACCTTGTATCTTGCAAGATGATTACACACAACTCTATTCAATTTATGGAAACGTGCTTAACGTGAAGCACTTTGGGGATATTTCCAAGTTTTCTTGTTCTTTTAGTTAAGAAATGCATCCCCATACCTCTTTAGTATATGTATAAGTTGTTTAGACAAAAATCTTAGGAAAAATGCTCATTCGAAGGATTAATAAGATCTTTAAAAATCTAACCCATCTTAACCCTTACTTATAATAATATTTTAGATAAGATTAGGGTAATTCAAAACTCAATTAAGAGGTATAACCATCATACTAAAACATTAGAAGGTAAAACCAAGTAAAAAATTTGTTATCAATCCAAAATTGACTCAAGCAAGCCCAAAAAAATGCCTTGGATAGAATTGATTCTAACTTGAAAAATAATTTAGATATGTGTTAGAGTAATTTTTAGACTTAAACAAGCAAGTTGAGCCTAAGCTTTAAGCTCTAAATGGTTAAAATAAGTTGAAAACTAAAAAACGCATTGAATCAATAAAAATTTTACCAAAAGAGCAAGGTGAGAAGTATGTTCTAGATTTTTGCATATGAAATTTAAGGCTCAACTTGATAATCCAATGGCTTAAATAATAAATAAGAAAGCCCAACTCAAGGAACCTTAGTAACAAGGCTTAAAAAACCAAATATGAGAACATTAAGAGTAAAAGACTAAGATCAAGCCAATAAATAAATATGTACTCATAAAGAATTTAGCCCAAATACACCCTAATGCTTAAATAAGAATTTAAAACTCACCAAAAATTGGGAGAGTATAAAACAAATATCAAAACAATGTGAAATAGAATCACTAAACCTAATAACTAATGAGGTTCACAACTTTCTAAAGCTGTACAAAAAATTGCAGTTATAATTTGCCAAAATGAACCACACCATAATAATTTGCTTTCAAAAGCGATATGAAACAACTATAAGAATGTGAAAATTAGAGTTAAAATGAAAAAATTATTATAGACATAAGTTTAAGTCAAAATTGGAAATTATAGCGAAATTAGTTAATTTAGTAGGTAATTACCTACTCTCTTATTCACACTCTTTCTTGGTTATTTTAGGCAATCTCGACATAGATCTGGATCTTCTTGTAGATTATTACGACTCGTAGTATATCATGGTCGAGTGAGTATTCCAATGACTACTATGATAGTTTTTGCTTGTAGAGTAGTTACACTAAAATTTAGATAATAATTGGTATGTTTGGGGACTTGGGAATTGCATGTGTATGACATTGCATGCTTTCCCATCCCAGCATAGCACGATATACATTATCACATGGGTAAACCTATTATAAACAAACTTAATTCTAATAAAAGAACTCATTGATATATATCCAATGCTTAAAAAGAAGTTTACTTCTAGGCATTTGGTTTCAAATATATACATCATTTCATTTAAACTTTTAGATTTCCCTTATACTTGTTCAAGAACACTTTCACTATTCGGCATAGCTGACTCTATCTAGCACTCTCAAAAGTCCACCCTGGTGTTGGAGACATCCTAAAATTTGCTTCTTAACTTAAGGATAAGAGAAATTTATCCCCTCAACTACTATTGAGTTAAATGAGAGTGGACAACAAGCAACAATATAATAAAGCAAACAGCAAAGGCATATGAGTATTATAATAAGTTAACATCGATACAACAAATAAGATAATGCAGTTTGTTTGTTATGCTAATGCGCGTAACATACATCAGTATTGATATCCTAACTAGCCTAACAACTCATCCAATTTGATCAATTTTAAATCCAAGCATCCAAAAAGTATATCCAAGAACCTAGCAAATATTTCAGCTTAGCAAAATTACGGAGCATGGTTGCAATTTTGGTTAATGTAAAACTATATGTACAAAAACCTAGCTTTGTGAACTTACCTTAGAAAATTCGTAAGTTTCAGAAAGCTGATCGATTTGTTCTTTTCATGTCATGCCATAAATATATCAACCAATTTTCAATAAACACTAAGTATAACAATAAAACTTATCAAGTTTCATCCTGTCTTTGTTTTATTTTTGAATTTACCTCTAATTTGAACACTCATTACATTTAGTATAAAACTCTTTAAGTTTTACTCATAACCAGATTTAGAGTACTCCACATAACTCATTTCCAGTATTAGATACACAGAACATAGCATCATTAAATACCATACACAGCAAATTCAAACGACATTTAGAAAATTATCATAGTCACATATAAGAACACTCACTATTTACTAAGTAAACGTAAATCTACTTCCAGTACATGCACAAATTCACTATATACTTGGCTAGGAGTATGTTTCCAACTTACTCATTAGTGTGAGCTTTCTTCTCTATGACTTTACCTAATAAGAGTCAGTACTTCTAAGGTCAATTATAGGTCATGCGCGTATATACATATACACAAATATATATATTAAATATTTGCTTATTGGTTGTTAGTTCGTTTTAAGCTATTTTTAACTTAATCTCTTATTTTACTTTTAATTTAGCTTATGAATTATTCTTTGATTTGGCCTAACTTTTAGATTCCTAATCAAATACTAGTTAGCTTATATGTTTAGTTTATTCACTAAAATCTTCAATATTATACTTAACTTAGTTATATAAGTCAACTTATACAAAAGCACTTAAGTGTAGCAACTTTTTATTTAAGTTTTGATCTATCTTCTGAATTGCTTAGAATATCATGTTTACTTACACTATTCCTATTTTTTAAATAAACCAAACTAAGATAATTATAGGTTACTTTAACTACAACAACAACCACAATTTCCCCATGCTACATTGCCAATTATATCAATTTACCCCTTTATGATCATATTGAGCAAAATATGTACAAATAGTTGAAAAATATACAATAGATAGTATTTGTACTCCTTCAAAATCATGAAATAAGTATTATATTTAGAAAATTAAAGTGATTATATTTTGATAATGTAAAATACGAAAATAACATATTATACAATATGCTTTACGATACTTATTTTAGCTCTATTTTATCAATAAATAGCTAAAATAGTTAGATAATTATACTTTTTTTTACCAAGATTAGAGTAAAACATATATTTTGATAATAATAAACTCCATAAATTGTACCAATTTAGTTTTGTACACAAATTACTTTAAAACCTTTTAATTTAACTTAATTAGCAAAATTGCTAACAAATACTAAATAATTCACATAAATAGTAATAATAATAATATTTTTTCTGAAAATTCTTGTTGCCACAATTTAATGTATATCATAGGAGTGTTACATAAAATTTTTCAACCTGAAACAATATCATTTAATATTTTAAAAAATTACATAAAAATTTGTTGGAATAGATCATGTTCTTAAGCAAATACCCTAAATTAATGTTATTTCAACAAAATAAAATTACCATATGAAGGTACATGTAAACTAAACTAGGGAAACCAAATTTTATAATTTTCTAAGCTAATTTGCTATTTTTAGAAATTGAAACAAAATCAGATGGAAAATTGTTCACATTAGTGCACGGTGGTTCGACCACCCAAGCTTGTTGGCGGAGCTTATCTATACCTCAAAAGCTTAAGTTTCAAGGCTTACACTGTCAGGTTGTTGGTTGATATAGGAACTCAAATTCCCATGTTTTTTGTTATATTTTTCCCATTTTTTTTTTTTTGTATAATTTGTGTTCTACGTTTTCTAGAGAGAATTCTTGTGTTTTTGGTTTGCTAAAATGATATAGAAGGGTGTTCTATTTGCTTTATAGCATATTAGGTTAGTTGGGTTTGGAGAAAGTGGAATACAAGTGTCATTTAACCCTTTTTCCTAAATTTCTAACATATTCTAAGCCTTTCCACTTTTGCCAACTCATAACCCAAGTGTCCTAATGATTTTTAAGGTATGTCATGCCTGTTTCTAAATTTTTCCAAGTGTGTTTGTCATATTTTTATTAATTTTAAGCAATTTCTAGCTAATTATTTGATATATTTATAATATATTTACATATCGGGTATATATAATCTGTACAACATAATTATCTAATTATACTACAATATTATTTAACTCTCAAAATTATTTTTATAAGTTAAGTAATTTATCTCAAAGGTTTCGTTGCGTTTTAGGGTTTAAACGTTGAGTTCTCAATTATTACTGAATGTACATGGTAAAAGTACGTTATATTAAAATTAAATATTATGCATACTTTATTTTGAGAAATTAACCTTACTAGGATTATTTATCTAACTTTTATAATTTCATTTTAGAATTTGGCTTAATTTGGACAAAATTATTCAAAAGCCCTAAACGTTTTGAACACTCTAACTCATATGGGTTAGTTAAGTAACTAAGGTATTTTTAAGCAACCAGGGTATCAAACAAGCTCATTGTGTTAAGACACCCTAATATAAGACAATTGGCTGTTTGTTGTTTAATTACTTGTAGTATACCTTGTGACTATCTGATGATATTGAATGGTCACTAAAACAAAACAAATGTAATGATATTTGAGCTTAACTAAATCGAATCATACATGGCACGACTTCCATCATTTATAAGTTGGCTATCACATCATGCTTGTGGGATGGAGGTTTTTTGCAAGGGTTGTGATTATTGTTATTTGAGTTTTTTGCATGGCACATACATGCAACATGGCTGGGCCTAACTTGCAAGCTTATTACACACTGGAGACAACAACCACTTAGCAATAGGCCGTGTCCTAGAGTCCATTGCTTAGGGATTAATAGACTGTATGCGTCACTCACATCTACTCTTAGCTTAAGGATCAAGAACTTGTAAATTATATATATAGGAACTATGAGAAAGGAAAGAATAGAGAGAATGTGAGAGGAGTGTTTAGTAGTTGGGGGTGCTTAGAACTCAAGTTTGACAGTTTAAGTAACTCCAACCCTAGCTTCGAGAGAGAAATACTGTGCTATATATAGTTACCGATTCAATTGTATATATTTGTTTCCATTCATATGATTGCTTACATTTATATGATTGCATAATTTAACTATTTGATTATTATGCAAAATGTATCGTAGGAGGGATTACTCACTAAGCTAGCTGAAAGCTTACACGCCTTTAGTTTTTTGATGCAAGACAAGCTAGTTGAAAGCTTACACCCCTTTATTTTTTATATTATGTAAAACGATCTATGGTTCGTACCAGGACATGCTATGCCTAAGGTTAATATTGGGACTTGGGATGTGAAAGACAAGGATATAGACTCTTTTAAAAAACATTTGATCGTAATATGTAATGTTTAGCCAAAGACTCCTTAGGATTTATTTTGTAATTCATGTCATACTTACTTTATTTCGATGGGATGACATTCCCACTTATGTTTACTTTGGATGATGATTATTTAGCTATGTCACTCAATTAAATACTAAATTGTTTAGATCAACTTCAAAGTGTACACTTATTGTAAGCCCTAAATGTAAGTCTTGCAACTATAGGATCAAACATAAAGCTTAGAGCAATTGGTTAAAAGATCCGATTGAGCCTAAAATATAAAATAAAGCTAAAAATATTAGTAAAAGTGATCCTGTAAATTTGAATTTAGGAAAATAAATAATAAAATAAAATAATATTATAATATCAAATTTTAAATATATTATCGGTTATTTATCAAAAGCATGTAAAATAAGTTCTAATAACTAACGAGTCATTATAGATAAATTATATGCACATTAAAAATTATAGAATAACATAAATAATATTTAAGAGTATTTACTTATACTCCATATGTATTTATGTATAGGTAAAAATATGCGAAATTACCTAAAATGCCTGAAAAATGCTAGAAAAGTGCTAAATAATTAAAGAAAATTATAAAAAAAAATCATAAAAAAAAATCAAGGAAAAATCAAAGAAGTGAGAAATTGTCCAGAATTGAGTCATGGCAAGTTAGGGAAAAGGAAAAAAAATTGGACCAATTAAATTCACATACTTAAAAAGGCAATTTGGAGTAGATAAAGGAATTATCAAGTCAATTTAATGCACTAAAATTCCCAAAGAGCTCTATAGATAGCCAAACTCCACTAGAAGCTCATTTGGTATGTTTACAATCTTAAAAAATTGGAGAGAACCAAAAAAGGGAGGGAATTAGGGTTTTTAAAAAATTTACAAAAAATTTGTGCAATAGGGGTAATTGGACCAAACCTATAAACTTTCACTGCCACCACCACACCCCAAACCTACCGTTTAGACCAATCAACACCCCCTAGACTGCCACTAGTGACCGAAAGTCAAAAAGTTCGGTGAGTCCTAAATTTAGCCCAATTTTGTATAATTTATTAAAATTGTTAGCTTTATCTATAAAATTATGAATTTTATTAATCTAATATTATATTGTATGTAGATTTAGGGAAAAATATTGATTAGATTTAATTACATCTAGAAATATAGAGTACTTAAAAAATCATGCAAAATAGAGTATGTTTATAATTAGAAATTAATAGTCTTAGGAGTATAGTTTTGAACTCAAAATTTTTGTATAGACTACTTAGGTAATGTAGAATAGTCACCCGAAGCCCTTTTTCAAAAATTAATTTTTGAAAATTTTAAGTTATTTTTAGGCTCTTAGTATGTATATATATATGTATATAATTAGGGATTTTTTGGGTAAATTAATGATTAATGAAACAATTACTGATTTAGTATATAATTAGAGATTTTAAGATATTCATATCTGATGTGGTATGATAATTGTGATATCTAAGGTGTTAGATGTGATTTTTAGGGGTATTATATAGTAAATATATGTAATTTTGATAATATGTGGAATTGGAATTATGATAAATATAAAATATTAGGTTAAAATGGATAATATAATAATAATATTAGTATGTAATAAATCTAGTATGAAACATAAATTTAGGTAATTATATGAAAAATATAAAATTTTTTCATATCGGGAGTAAATTCGATATACTAATATGGATTAAAGTATATTAGGTAGAATGGAATACTGATTTAGGACCAAAAGTGATAATTAGGATACTCGAGCCTAATGTAATTAATTTCACATTAGTGCTCGAATCGCATTTTTAGGATTTATGTATAATACTCGTAATTAGAATTGATTTAAAACCTGAATCAGAATTGAATTAGTGCTCGAATCGCATTTTTAGGATTTATGTATAATACTCGTAATTAGAATTGATTTAAAACCTGAATCAGAATTGAATTTGGAAATCGAACCCAGAACTAACTTAGAATGAATCAGTAATAAATAATATGTATATATGAAGAATTGAGTTAAATCACAACCTAATATATATATATCATCAAGATATAAATACTAAGGAGCGTATTTATATTATAGGACACGGAGATAAGTCAACCTGTGACTGGTTAAGTGAGCAATCAAGGATTCTAAGTAAGTTAAGTTTAATACTTTATCGTGTTTTGGAGTACTATTTTAGAGTACTCAGAGACTTAGGATGGCATTTAACTGTGTTTGTAAGTAGTTATGTATGCATGTGCTTAGATATTTGATTTCGTGCTGTAACCATACTTAATCATAACCGACCTAAATACCCTAATTTGACATGCATTGCAATCCTTTAAGGGATCATTAGGATTCTCCAATCAAATACCAACACCTTCGAAAAAGATAACACTAGATAATATAATGGTCTTTTCCTTATTCTTAGTCGAACATAGTGACATGAGAGGAAGTGGCAGTGAAGATGAGTACATTGGTTTGAAGGATAGTCTTGAGGGGAGCGGTGTCTCCATTGCACAAATTTAGGTTTAATTGTGAGCTGTTACATTAACAAAAACTCCTTAACTCAAATTAAAGCGGGTGAAATTACTCTAATTTCATAATGGATTAGACCACGTTGTGTGATGATATTTGCTTGTTGCATTGCATGTAATTAATTGCTTAATAACCCTATTTGTATTTATTATACTTTCATAAGTCTCCAACTTAACTTACTGAGTTGTGGTTACTCATATCTATATAGATTCTCTTGCAAGTTCTAACTTTTGATTACTATGCCACGATACAATTATCTGAAAGTTACTTCTCTTTTGAAGTTATGGGGGAGTGAGGATCAATTGGCCAAATGATCAAGTTTTTAAGGTCTTGTTAGTATTTCTAGGATTATGAATTGATATATGACATGTAATTTAGCAGATTGTTATAATATGTAGAATCTCTTAGGAATTCTACAATAATGTGTACGTAAATGTATATATACAACTTAAGGTTTTAACTTTTATTGTAAATTTTAGCTAATGTTTTAATTGAGCTATTTACTTCAAAGCAAGAAGTCATAGATGCCTTATGTAGATCATATCTATGATAGTCACTATAAGGTTAGTTACTATCATAGGTTAGTTTATATAGCGGGATTGTTATGACTACAATTTCGGAGTGTAACACCGAAGAAGCTACTAGGTATTGGAAGATGCCTTGTATATCGTGTTAAGGGTTTTGGACTAGTCATAAGGCTAATTTAAAGCACTTAAGGCGGTATACGGTGAGTTACCATGACTGAGATATCTCTTGAGGCGTAACAAATATTTTATCTTATAAATAGTAGATGTGCCTACTATATTTTTATTAGCAATGATTATACTTCATAACCCTTTATAGACATCCAATTTTTGTCCCTTTTTAATTTTTTTAATAAGGTAAATTGTCCTAAATTAGGAAAAATGAAAAAAATAAGAAAAAACCCAAAAAAAAAAAGAAATTTAGAAAAAATCATAAAAATACAAAATTTAGCAAAATACAAAAAATAAGAGATTTATAAAATAATAAATCTCTTAGATAGTTTAGTAAAATATAATTTTTAATTTAGATAAAATAAATAAAGAGTCATTAGGCCTAGGATTAAATTTGAATCTGACCCAAGTTAATCTAGTCATATATATAAGGAATAAAGAAAAACCAACAGCCGAGTTGGATAAGCACTCAGGCTTGATATTGCATATGACTTGGAGATCTTAGGTTTAATCCATGAAAGGTGCAAAATTAAAGGTGTGCAAGTGGGTTTTGGCCAGCAAACTGGCCCATTTAACCCACTTTTAAAACAAGTTTAGGTTAAGGTTTTTTTGCCCGTTTAACCCACGGGCCAAAGTGGGTTAGTTTGAGCCGGCCTGTTTAATACATTTATGTTTTTAGTCTACGGGCTAACCCGTTTAACCCACTTTTTAAATGGGTTAAAGCCAAGGTATTTTGACCTGTTTAAAAGTAGGCCAAATGAGCCCGGCCAGTTTAACCCCCAAGCTAAAGTGGGATTGGCCCGTTTATACACCTTTATGCAAAATACATCTCTTATTTTCTTTTCATACTTTATCATCGGTATTTTGACCTGTTTAAAAGTAGGCCAAATGAGCCCGGCCAGTTTAACCCCCAAGCTAAAGTGGGATTGGCCCGTTTATACACCTTTATGCAAAATACATCTCTTATTTTCTTTTCATACTTTATCATCATGTCATCGCTACATCACGGGTCACATTATCACCACATCATTTACTAACTCACTTCTAAGTGTGGTAAGTATACTCTTACGTGCATTGGACATACTCTGACATATTCCTACACGCGTAACTTTGTATTTAGCATCACATGCTGTCTAAGTTCACCTAACCCAAACATGAAAGAAAATCATATTGCGTTTAATATTTCCCATCTATAACTTGACCATGATACCTGTAAATAGGGGATTCCATTCCACTACAAATCATTAACTCATCACTTACAATAACTTAAATCCATTCACAATGCCACTCTCTCTCTCTACACGACCCCTTTTTCTAAGATTCGTGTGAACTCCGGCTTAGTCTTGCTCTGCTTTGGTTTTGATTTGTGTTTTGTTCTCCGTATTTTGTTTTCTTTGTTTTTATTTATTTTTGTAATATCGTACTTTTTCTTTTTCTTTTTGTTGTTGTCGTTATGATTATATTATATTTTCAATTTTAAAAAGAAAAAAAAAAGAGAAGAAAAAGTAAAAAGGAAAAAAAAAGGTTTAGTTTATGATAAATAATGAGTAATATGCTTAAAATTTGAAAAATTTATATTCTCTTATTTTATTACTTATTTTCTTAAATTTAAACTTATGAGATCATTTTTACTAATATTTCTAGCTTTAATTTAAGATTTAGACTTGATTAAATCATTTAATCGATCGCACTAAACCTTATATACTAAGTCTAATCCTATAGTTATAAAGCTTATATTTAGGGCTTACATTTTCACTCCCCTTCAAAAAAGTTGTCCTAAAAACTTCTGTATATCTAGATTACACTTAAATAACTAAAAACATTAATCACATACTTTTACTAACCTGAAAGTTAGAAAAGCCATGGATATTGCTTTATCATTGCTGCTTTTGGCTCCCAAGTAATCTCCCAGTCGGGGCCTTCGTTCCTTTGGATCTTTATGTGCTCCATATCTCGATTTCTTAAATTCTGAATCTGATTATCCGGTATTTTTATGGGTTGTCTCATAAATTAAAAATTTCTTGTTAACTCTACTGGCTCTATTTCCACAATTGCATTCAGGTTCTTAACAAACTTCCTTAGCATGGAAACAAGGAATACATTATGATAACTGGATAAACTTGGAGATAATGCTACTCTGTAAGATATATTACCAACTTTCTCTAGTACTTCAAATGGACCAATATATCATAGGCTCAACTTCTCTTTTGAGCTAAATCTTCTAAGTCCTTTAAATGGGCTTATCTTAACATAGACATGATCATTGACTTCAAACTCTAATGACATTCTTTTCAAATTTGCTTAACTTTTATAACGGTCTTGAACTTCCTTCATTCGCTACGAAACAATCTTAATTTTCTCACTTGTTTGATTGATCATGTCCGATCCAATCATGGCATACTCTTAATGATCCCAATACAGTAGCGATCTACATTTTCTCCCATATAATGCTTTATAAGGTGCCATCTGTATGGTTGCATGATAACTATTATTGTAGGCAAATTCTATGAACAGAAAATATTTATCCCAATCACCTCCAAAATCTAACAAGCAAGCCCGCAACATATCATCTAGGGTTTGAATTGTTCGCTTAGACTGCCTATTCGTTTAGGGGTGATAACTGTACCAAATTGCAACTTTGTACCTAAAGCTCTATGTAAACTCTCCTAGAATTTAGATACAAACCGACTATCTCGATAAAAAACAATACTTTTTGGCACACAATGTAATCTTACTATTTCTTGGACATACAACCTAGCCATCTTTTTCATTGAATTGCTAGTCTGATAGAGTAAGAAATGAGCACTCTTTGTTAATCTATCTATGATTACCCAGATGGAATCATATCCAACTTGAATCCTTAGTAGTGTTATTACAAAATCCATAGTAATATGATCCCATTTCCATCTTGAGACTTCTAAAGGTTGTAATGGTCTACCTGGTGTCTCATGTTTTGCTTTAACTTGTTGACACATAACGCATTTTAATACATACTGTGCTACATCTCTCTTCATTTCATTCCACCAAAACATGAGCTTCAAATCTTAGTACATCTTATGTCCTCCCGGGTGCACAGTATAACCTGTAATGTGTGCCTCATCCAGAATTTCCTTCCTCATGTTAGGATCTTATGGCATACATATCCTTTCTCTAAACTTTAATATACCTCTTCCATTCACTTTAAAGTCAAAGTCATTTCTGTTACTTAATTTCTCTTTTATCTCCATCATATCCTTATCTTCCTCTTGCTTCTGCTTTATTCTCTCCAATAAAGTGGGTTGTAGTTCTAAGTTCATCATTTGACTATTGGATTCACATAAGTCAAACCTAATTCACAACTTTTGAAATTCATGCTCCAATTCACATTGGGGTGTTTATAATAATGCAACATGTTCACAATTCTTTCGACTTAATGCATTTGCCACGAAATTAGCCTTTCTGAGGTGGTAATTTATATTTAAATCATAATCTTTAATCAATTCTAACCATCTCCTCTGCCTTAAATTCAACTCCTTCTAAGTAAAAAAATACTTCAAACTCTTATGATCGGTATATATCTCGCACCGTTGTCCATATATATAAATAATGTCTCCAAATCTTTAAAACAAGTAATACGGCTGCTAACTCTAAGTCAAGGGTTAGATAATTCTTTTCGTTTGGCCTCAATTGTCTTAATGCAAATGCAACAACTTTTCTGTCCTGCATCAGTATACAACTCAATCCATTCTTAGAAGCATCGCTATATACACTATAAGGCTTATCTAGATAAGCTAATGTTAATACTGATCCTGTAACCAATTGTTTCTTTAATTCCTGAAAACTCGATTCACAATCTTCACTCCGTTCAAATTTTACATCTTTTTGGGTCAATCGAGTCAATAGCTTAACAATTTTGGAAAAATCCTTTATGAATCATCGATAATATCCAGCCATACCTAGAAAACTCCTCATCTCTATAACAGTAGTTGGTTGCTTCCAATCCATTACTGATACGAACTCGTGGATGAACACATGAACCCAATATCACGTGTAACCAAAAGGATGGGTCCAAACCGTAAGATGGCTTGAAAAGTAAATGATAATTGAGGGTGAGCAGGGGGTTCCCGTGCACTGACGATGGATATGACACATCAATGCCTCATACGACCTTAAGTTACACTTAATATGACACATAAGTATAGTCGAAGGTCACTCGCCACTAGTCTACGCATAAATGGGTTAAATAAGAGTAACTCAACAGTAAGCAGGATGACACTTAACTCAAAAGAGGGTAAAAAGTTCAGTGTATTCTTTCATATATCCTGTGGCTGTTACATTACATGATTATTTATAATACCCTATTAAGATAAGTTCTACGTTACAAATAATTACAAAAAAATGAATTCCTATTTGCCAAATAAATGGAAAATACTTTATAGGGAGATATGAAATCGTACGTAGCGAATGTTGTTTGTCAGCAAGGACAGTACGATTGATAGTAAGGACAACGCGCGTGCATTTTTACTATGCCTTTGACAATGTTGTGGTCTGAGCAGGGGTAGGCCTCTATTCAGGCCTATTCGGCATTAGAAGGGGCTGGACTATTGTTGGTTCAGGGATGACTCACATCTAGGCTAGCTTCGAATGGTCGGCTCTTAACAGTTGTTAGCTTGGCTTTGGTATCGTGGAGATTGCTATATTCAGATTCAACACTTGGATTAGTGCACAACAGAGGGCTCGGTTAGATACGACAACTAGTCCCCTTAACAATGCCTTAGATAGCATGGAGAGCAAAGTAGCTTGGTAGATCATACTGGGATAAGCACCGCTCCTCGACGGTTAACTCACTTCGGATAGCTCAGCGGACCACTTGAAAGAGCCCTCGGGTTTGGGAGCATGTAATCGGTCCTTGATCCTTATCATTCCCTCCAGGTTATTTGAGATTTGGGGTCAAATCTGGTTCAAGTCCAAGTTACTTGTCTTTGTAGTATAAGGTTAGAGGTTAGCAATGTTGAACGAGTTTAAGATGCCATATCCTTCGAGTAATTCAATCCTATAGGCATTAGGATTGATCTTCTCAAGCACTCGGAATGGTCCATCAGTCCTAGGAGACAACTTTCTCTCTCTCAAGTTTGGGAACCAATCCTTGTTGAGATGTATTTAGATTGAATCGCTTGGCTGAAATTCTCTCTTTCTTTGTCCTTGGCTCCACTTCTTGAGCTTAGCTTTGGCCTGGCTCAATTGCTTCACAACCTTTTGGTGCATTGCTCTAATGGCCTTAACTCTTTTCGTGGCTAGCCGATCATCATCATCAGTCCTTGGCTGGGGTATTTGGTCCAATAGGAGCTCGGGGTTGAACCCATAAGCGATTTTAAATGGAGACATGCTTGTGATGCTATAGGCGGTCTGATTGTAGGCAAATTCGATGATTAGTAGACACAGATCTTAATCGGTCATGTTTCGTCTGACAGCGACTCGTAGCAAAGTCCCTAAAGTTCGGTTGAGAACTTTGGTCTGCCTATCGGTTTGTAGATGGCAGGATGTATTGTATAGTAACTTGGTTCCCAATTGCCTCCAAAAGTGTCTCATCAACTTGGGGTCTCAATTTGAAACTATGGTTCTAGGTACGCTGTAAAGCTTAATGACCTCCTGCAAGAAAAGAAAAGAGATAGCCGAAATATCATTAGTCTTGGAACAGGGCACGAAATGTGCCATCTTGCTAAATCGATCCACAACCACCATGATGGAGTCCTTCCTTTAGGACGTCTCTGGTAATCTTAACGTGAAGTCCATACCTAGCTTAGACTATGGTTTGATCGGGATCGACAAGGGTTGGTAGTGTCCTTACTCGACTTAACTCTTTACTTTTCAGCAAGTCACATACCTTTCTAGCATGGATTGGACATTTCTCTTCATCCTTGGCCAAAAGAATCTGGAGGATAATACCTCATAAGTTCGGCGCTAGCCAAAGTGTCCTGTCAATCTTCCCCTATGTACCTCATGCACTAGCAGTTTTCGCGTGGAACAGGTCAAGATACATAGCCTTCCATTCTTGAATAAGTATCAGTTCTCCCTATGATAGTTGTCTAGCATCTGTCCTTCCTCACAACAGACGTAGATAAGATGGAGGTGTAGGTCCTTAACATACAAATTCTTGATGGTTGAAAAACCTAGCAGCCTCATCTGCAATTCGGTTAAGAGGGTATGTCATCTTGATAGGGCATCAGCCACTACATTATTCTTCCCATTCTTGTACTTTACAAAATAAGAAAAACCATCCATGAACTCAACCCACTTGACTTGTCTCTAGGATAACTTCGGTTAGCTCTTTAGATATCTCAAGGATTCATGATTGGTGTAGATCACAAATTCCTTGGGCAGCAGATAGTGTTACCATATTGTTAGGCCTCAGATTAAGGAGTAGAACTCCTTGTCGTAAACAGAATAGTTGAGCATGGCTCCTCAAAGTTTCTCACTAAAGTAAGCGATAGGGTAGCCTTCTTACATCAGTACAACACTTATGCCTAGTCTGGACGCATCACACTCTACTTCAAACACCTTATCGAAGCTCAGCAAAGCTAAAATAAGGGCCGTAGTTAGCTTCTCCTTCACATCGTCAAAACTCCTCCTCTCTTTCTCACCCTATCTAAATTCAACATTCTTCTTTGAGAGTTCGGTGAGTAGGGCGACATTTGTACTAAAGTTCTTGATGAATCGATGATAAAATGATGCCAAGTCATAGAAACTTCTCACATCGGCATAATAGGTCAACTCAAACCATTCTGCAATCACTCTTACCTTTTATTCATCAAATCGGGTGCCACCTCCACTCATAACAAAATCCCAAGAAGATCACCTTGAAATGGAAAAAATCGTACTTCTTTAAACTAGCGTAGAGCTAGTCAACTTAGAGTTTTGTAAGCACTTGTCGAAGATGCTCTTGGTGAGTCTTCAGGTTGGGATTGTACACTAGAATGTCATCAAAATAAACTATGACAAACTTTCCTAGTAATTCTCAAAGATCATGATTCATAAGTCGCATTAATGTGCTTGATGCATTGGACAGTCCAAATGGCATGACAAGTCATTCATATAAACCATGTCGTATCTTGAACGTGGTCTCCACTCATCACCTTCATGCATTTAAATTTGATGGTATCCAGATTTGAGGTCAATCTTAGAGAATACTCTTGCTCCACTTAACTCATCTAACATTTCATCGAGCCTAGGTATGGGATACCTGTACTTGATAATGATTCGATTGATCGCTTAGCTATCCACATACATTCTCCAAGAACCATCCTTCTTTGACACTAATAGGGCCGCCACAGCACAGGGGCTCAAGGACTCGCGTACATACTCTTTCTTCATGAGGTCATCTACTTGCCTCTACAGCTTGGCAACTTGTTCAGGGTTCAGCCTATAGGCAGGCTTATTTGGTAGGGTGGCTCTTAGCTGTAGGTTAATCGCATGTTCGACACCTTGGATTAAGGGTAGACCCTTCGGTAGCTCCTCTAGAAACAGATTGGCAAGGTCCTCCAGTAGGGTTTTTACCTTAGTCGGCAGCTTTTCCTCCCTGGGTCTCATCTCTAAAAGCCTCCTAACAAGCAGATAGGTCAGTCCCTCCAACTTCATTTCTCTTTTTAGTTCGATTCCGGTCAGTACCAAAGCTTCCTTCTTCAAGGTTCGGCTAAGCTAGGATTACATGACTTTTACCTGCTCGGTAGTCATGGGATTCAATTTCAACCTTCTCCCTTCATGCCCCACAGAACATGTATTCCTCCTGCCATCGTATATTACTGATCGGTTAAACATCTATGGTCGTCTAAGTAAAAGGTAGGACGCACTCATGGGCAGTACATCACAAAGTACTTCGTCTTGATACTTACCAATATAAATTGGCATAGATACCTGCTTGTTCACTTGTAAGGCTCCTTTATCACTAAGCCAATGAAGCTTATAAGGTTTCGGGTGAGGCATGGTCAACAATTTTAGTTGCTGGACCATAAATGTAGAGGTTGTACTGGTGCAGCTTCTACTGTCAACAATCAACGTGCATAGTGATTCACTCACCTTGTACCCAATATGGAAGAGATTTTCTCTCTACTTGTCTTTAGGTACTGGACTAACACTTATTGTCCTCCTTAATACCAAAGCAATCAGCATGAAGTTGCCTTCCTCGCTGTAGATAACTTCCTTCTCAGACAGCTCGGTTCGTCTATCCTCCTTTAACTCCTTTACTTCCTCATCAATACTATCAACCTTAATGGTCGGTGCTTTACCTCTGATCACCATTGTTCACCTATTAGGACACTAAACATCCATGTGTCCAAATCCATAGCATTTGAAACACTTGATCTCACTCATCTTCCTCCTTGAACTTTAACCTTTCTCAAACTTCCTTGGTGGTTCTTTCCCCTCTGCTCAGGTAATTTGAGCAGGTGGGGTCTTAATGACCTTGTTCGGTTCCGTTCACACAGGTTTACTCGGAACAGGTCGGCTATTGCCTAGACTGTTAACGGGTGGTCGGAATCTTCCTGTTTGGCACCCTTCTATCCTTTAAGTATCTCGAATTGCATCATTGAGCGTTCTAACGTCCAGGGTTTCCAGGACATCCCCAATCTCATACTTCAATCGACTAATGAATCAAGACACAGTTCGATCTTCTAGCTCCATTACTTCGTACTGGATCATTAGTATTTGGAACTCCTTAACGTAAGCATCTACACTTGATCCTCCTTGTCTTAGTTCTTATAGTCTCTTGAAGGCATCCTGTAAATAATAGCTCGGCACAAATCTTCTTCGCTTAACTCTCTTCATATCATCCCAACTCCTAATCACTCATTATCCTTCTCTTCTTTGTCACACTCCAAAGCGGTAGAGTCATAACAGCGCTGCCGTGTAAATCATTCTAAGATAGAAGTTAGCCTTACAACTGCTATTCTAGACCTGATTTACATAAGGCATTCACGACTAACCCGCTTTGAAGTAAACAGTTTGTAATTTAAATAAATTATTTACCTAAGAAAGTGAGAAAATACATATATACATTATAATTCAATTATTACAATTAACGTTTATAATGTTTCACCATAATATATTTCCTAGTTATTACATTATTCAAAAATGAAAAATTCTAAAATAAAAGCTTAGAACTTAAAAATATGTATTTGTTCTCTAAATATTTTTTCTCACTCTCTAGGATCCAGTAATTGCTAGCTTCAGAGTAATTGTAAGCCGCTTCTTAGCTAGCACCTACACAACGTCTATAGGGATGTGAGCAACCACAGCTCAGTAAATTAGGATAAAGGACTTAAAACTATACCATAAACACAATAAGATTATCAACTAACTTATTAGGTGCAATGTATGTTCAAGCAAATATCATCGCACGACGTTATCCAGCTCGTCGTGAGATTAGAGAAATTGCGCCCGCTCTAATCCGGGTTGAGGAGTTGCCGTTAATGCAACAGCTTACAACCAAACCCAGGCTTGTGTAATGGAAACACCGCTCCTCCTGTGACTACCTTTGAACCATTGACTTCACCCTCGCTGCGACCTCCTCTCCTATCACTTAGTTTGACTAAGGATGAAGAAGGGACCATTATGCAATCCTGTACTATCCCTTTCGAAAGGGTCGATATTTGGCTGGAGAATCCTAGGTTTCCCCTAATGGGTTGCCATGCAAGTTCGATTATGATTACAGGTCATATATTTGATTAAGTCCAGTTTAAGGTAATCAATCATTTCATACAAATCATACAATATAAGCCAGAATAACAAACAGAATCATAGCATCACTCATAATCAAGCACATGCATACAACCAACTATCTAACAAGCCAACCAAGTATAATCTCAAGCCTCCAAAATATAGCAACGTATTAATCCCAACTTACCTGGACTCCTCGTTCGTTCACTCGAGGTCCAACTCGCTCAGGCCATCGTCGATCATCCCTATAATACAAACGTGGTTTTGGTTTTCCATATAACTATTATAGGTTGGTTTTATCCTATAACGCTTATTGTTTTCTTTTATTTAGGGTTTAATATGTCCAATTATTTAGGTTCTCAAATCTTTTACAATTATTTTGGGTTTGGGGCCAAGTTCGGGTTCAATTTTCGCATCGATTTCTAAATTTGATTCTAGTTCAATTTTTATGTATTGTTTCATACCCGAACTCTAGAAACTTGTTTTAACTTATAATGTGAACTTAATCACCTTACTTCTAGATATCTTAAATACCATAACTACCCCTAGTTAGTATTTTATTATATTCGATACACTTAAATCCTTAATAGTGTACCGAATTTACTCCTAATGTAAGAAATTTTTACATTTTTCATATAATTACATAAATTCAAGATTTCTATCAGATTTATTATATATCCCTATTATTTATATAATATCAATCTTATTCTAATATCTTCTATTTATTATATTTCTAATAATTGTGTATTATATACTATTACTTATTATATATATAATACACATCTAATATTTTTATCACTCTAATTACCATCTCCTAACATTAATTATCATTTCAAAATGTCTAAGTTTATCCTAAATTAGATTTTACACCTAATTACCCTAATTTACAAAATTAACTTAAAATTTACTATTTTTCCATATTACTTATTTACTACATAATTAACTTAATAATTACATCTAACACCCTAAATACTACAAGTATCATACTTCATTAGATTTCAACATCCTAAAATATATAATTATTCACTAAATTAGTAATTAACTCTTTAATTACTTAATTAACCCTAAATTACTCATTTTATGCCTCATTTTAAGGCCTAAAAATTTCGAAAATTAATTTTTGAAAACAGGCTTTATAACACTGTTTTGACAATTGACTTATCTTTTCTTCTTTTTTACTTTCTATTTGGCTAAATTTAATTGGTCAATTTCCTTCTTTAATTTTCAAATTTCCACACCCCACTTATGGACTTTTCCTCATTTTTCTATATTTTTCTTGATTTTTTCTTAATTAATTATGAATTTTCTTTAATTATTTAGTATTATTTTATCATATTTCGAGTATTTTAAGTAATTATCCGTATTTCTACCTACATATAAATTCATATATAGTATAAATAAATATTCCTAAATATTATTTAGGTCATTCTATGATTTTTAGTATACATATAATTTATCTCTAGCGATTCGTTAATTATTGGAATACATTTTATGTACTTTCGATAAATAACAATTTATATACTTTAAATTTTGGAATTTTTATATTCTTTTATTTTATTGCTTATTTTCTTAAATTCGAACTTACGGGATTATTTTTACTAATATTTCTAAATTTACTTATAATTTAAGCTCGATCGAATCTTTCAGCCGATCGAAACTCTGAGTGACTAGTTGTGGGGCTTACATTCTTCTGGTAGCTTGTAAGTTCTTCTACCACAAGGTGGTATAACCAGTGAACTCCAACAAAGTTAGCCTAAGCTTTGCATTTTCGGGCACTTCATAGCATTCAAACTACTTTTCAATCTTATCTATCAAATCTAGATAATCTTTGGCATCACCACTTCCAAAAAAACTTGGGATACGCATCCTGAGTCCTTCGACTCTAGGGGCCCGCACATTTCTTTCTTCAGCTTCGTAGTACTCTTCTGCATCATCATCTCCTCCCACTTCTCCCTCAATCTCTTTAAGCACTAACCTACACCTAGCATCCCTACCAATTCCTTCAACTCGGGGTAATCAAGCTAGGGCATTAGTTCGGCCAAATTAGCCATTACCTCATTGTTGTTGCTCACGTTCCCTAATGGGGCTATTTCTAGCTCGCTATCTATCTTCTTATATAACAATCACCAAATTAGCTACCAAGTCGATAACCCTATCTAAGCAGTCACCCACTGACTAAGGTGAGAAGCTTCCTTCTTGTCCTTAATCATGTCGAGTACCACTTTCTTGGTTTCCCAAAGTTCCTTGCACATTTGATTCCAACATTGATGTTTTCTTCACAATGACAATTTCTCAACAAACACACAATCAATCACACTCTGTTTTGGCGTATCAAAAACAAGAGAAAACAAAGTATAAAACACTTCTCACTACTAAACTTCAAAGCTAACAATAAAACCACTATCATACAAGAGTAGTAACAAACTATCAAAAGAACACAGTAGCAGAATCCAACTTTTAACATAGCCAAGCTTTAATACTAAGATGATACAGACTTGTGGATGAATACATGAACCCAATATCACATGTAACCAAAAGGATAGATCCAAGTAGCAAGATAGCTTAAAAAGTAAATGATAGTCGAAGATGTGCAAGGGGTTCTCGTGCACCGATAATGGATATGACACACTAATACCTCACACGAGCTCAGGCTACACTTGATATGACACACAAATATAGACAAAGGTCACTCGCCATTAGTCCACACTCGAATGGGCTAGATAAGAGTAGCTCAAGAGTAAGCAGGATGATACGTAGCTCAAGAGAGGGTAAAAAGTTCAGTATATTCTTCCATATATCCTGTAGGTGTTACATTACGTGATTATTTATAGTACCCTATTAGGGTAAGTTTTATGTTACAGACAATTACAAAAAAATGAATTCCTATTTGCTAAATAAAAGGAAAATACTTTACAGGGAGACATGAAATCGTGTGCAGTGAACATTGTTTGTCAACAAGGACAATACGGCTGTCAGTAAGGACAATGCACATGCGTTTTTACTGTGGCTTTGACAATGTTGTGGTTCGAGTAAGGGTGGGCCTCTATTCAGGCTTGTTCAACATCAGAAGGGGCTGGATTATAGTTGGTTCAAGGACGGCTCACATCGGGGTTAGCCTTAGATGGTTGGCTCCTGACAGTTTATTAGTTCGGCCTCGGTATCATGGAGATTGCTGTATTTAGATTTGGTGCTTGGACTAACGTACAATAGAGGGTTCGGTTTGGCACGACGGTTGGTCACCTCGGCAATGTCTTGGATAGCATGGAGACCAAAGTAACTAGGTAGATCGTACCGGGATAAGCACTGCTCCTCGACGCTTAACTCACCTCAGACAGCTTGGTGGACCACCTGAGAGAGCCCTTAAGCTCGGGAGCATGTAATCGGTCCTTAATCCCTATCAATTACTGCATTCACCTTATCAAGATCAATAGAAATTCCTTCACCAGATACAATGTGACCTAGAAAAGAAATTCTATCCAACAAAAAATCATATTTACTTAACTTAGCATATAATTTATTCTCTCTCAACTTCTATAACGCCAATCCTAAATGCTCTGCATGCTCCTCCTTAGTTTTTGAATAGATCAAAATATCATTAATAAACATTACAACAAACTTATCCAAATATGGTTGATATATGCAATTCATTAGGTCCATGAATACAGCTGGGGCATTTGTTAAGACAAATAGCATCACCAAAAATTCATAATGACCATACCGAGTTCTAAATGTAGTCTTATGCACATCTTCTAGCTTAACTCGTAATTGATGATATCCTGATTTCAAGTCAATTCTAGAAAATACAGTTACACCTTATAGTTGATCAAATAGATCATCAATGTAGGGTAATTGATACATATTCTTAATTGTAACCTTATTTAACTCCTGATAGTCTATGCACAATCTCATAGTACCATCCTTCTTCTTCACAAACAATACTGATGCTCCTCATGTTAAAACACTTGGACGAATAAGCCTCTTATCTAATAGCTATTGAAGTTGTTTCTTTAGTTCCTGGAGTTCCATAGGTGACATCTAATGTGGAGCTTTAGAAATAGGCTTAATTCCAGGAACTAACTCTACAATGAAATCCAACTCTCAATGTGGGGCTAAGCATGGTAAATCCTTCGAAAATACATATGAAAATTCACACATTACCCTTATGTCCGCTACCTTGGGTGCCTCTTTCTTTACATCCATAGCAAATGTTATGCCCCGAAGTCGCAGAGTCATAACAGTCCCGTCATGTAAACCATTCTATGATAGTAACTGGCCTCACAGTGCCTACCATAAACATGATCTACACAAGGCGTCAACGACTCCTCGCTTTGAAGTAAATAGTCCGATTAACATTTATACTACAATTATGATATATATTACAAATTTCTAATAAACATGTATAATTATAAGTAAGTCTACAGAGCTTCTCAGAAAGTTTTACATGATCACAATAGTTTACTAATGTACATAATAACTATCGGTCCTTCATCCTTAACTATAGGGATACTCTAGCTACACATCATTATTTAGTAGTTTGATCCTCACACTCCCGGCTTCAAAAGGACTAACCTCTGGGTAATTGTAAGGCGGCATTCTACTTGAATTGCTCAGAGATCAGAACATGCAAAAGGATCTATAAGGGTATGAGCAACTACAGCTCAGTAAATTAAATTGGAAACTCATGAATGCATACAAGCACAAATAAGATTATCAATCAATTATTTTCATGAAATGCAATAATCAAGTGTCATTGCACAACGTAATCCGGCCCGTTGTGAAATCATAGAAATTTCGCCCGCTCTAATCCGAGTTGAAGAGTTCCATGTTATGCAGCAGCTCACAACCAAACTCAGGCTTGTGCAATGGAGACCTCGCTCCTCCCGCGACTACCTTCGAACCATTGACTTCACCCCCACTGTGACCTCCTCTCCTATCACTTAGTTCGACTGAGGATGAAGAAGGGACTATTTTGCAATCATGCGCTATCCCTTTTGAAGGGGTCGGTATTTGGTTGGAGAATCCTATGATCCCCTAATGGGTTGCAATGCATGACATTTTTGGTTCTTAGAGTCGAATAAGATTAAATTTTATTTAGGGTGTTCAAACAATTTTACACGAATTCAATCATAACACAAAATCACTCACATCACAATTTCAGCACGAATTCAGATACGTCAAACACATGCCTAAACTATTTACAATCACAACCATATACAAGCCTAAGTCTCCGAGTACAATAAAACTAGTACTTTATTACGATAAGCAATAACCCAACTTATTTGAAATTTCTTGATCACTTGATCCCTTAGTCAAAAGCTGATTTGTCTCTAGGTGTCTTATAATACAAATAGGTCTTTTTAGTACTTATATTTTATGGATTCATATTCTAATTCATAATTTAACTCATTTTTCCCATGTATACCTATAACGTACTAATGATTCGTTGTACTCTATTTCGGGGTTCGAATCCTAAATTAGATTCTAGTTTTAATTCCTAAGTCTTAAATAGGCTCGAATCTCAGTGTGACATTAATCACATTACGCTCGGGTATTCAAATATCCTATTGGGTCTTAATTCAGTATTCTAAACTATTTGGTACACACTAACCCTAATTGAAGTATCGGATTTATTTCCGACGTGAGAAAATCTTATATTTTGAGACATTTACTTAAAATTAAATGTTATTTCAGATTTATTATTTTTCTGATTTCTATTATAATATTATCTAAATAACCCTAATTTTTTAGATTTATTAATTTTCAATTTCACATATTACTAATTTCTTACATTAACTACCTAATTCCCTCAATTAACCATACTTAATACTCCAAAGGCTACGATTAGGTTTCCACATCAGAGATTAGCATCCCTAAACATTTAATTACTAACTAAATCAGTAATTAGTATATTAATCACCTAATTAACCCAAAATTACCCAATTTTTCCATCATTTTAGGGCTAAAAATTAACTTAAAAATTTCAAAAATTAATTTTAAAAAAATGGCTTCATAGCACTGTTCTATATCACATAAGCATCCTACAAAAAAAAATTGAGCTCCAAACTACACTCCTAAGCCTATTTATTTCTAGTTTTAATTATGCTCGGTTTTGTTCAATTTGTTAAGGACCCTATATTTCCAAACGTGATTAAACTAAATCACTATTTTTTCCTAAATCTACATACAATAAAACCTCAGAATAACCAGTTTCATAATTTTCTGGGCAAAATAACTATTTTTACGAAATTATACAAAATCAAGACAATTATGGGACTTACCCGGTTCGATGCTCTATGGCTGTCTAAACCCAATCCAAGGTTGTCGGCCGGCCCAGACGGTAGGTCTAAAGTAGGGTGGTGGTGGTGGCTCGGTCACAGGTGGTGGTGAGATGTGAGTTTAGCTCACTTGCCCAATCCGCACAGTTTTCTTTTCTTTTTTTGTTTTTTGAATTTTCTCTCAAATTTTTTGGTCTCTCGATTTTCTCAAATTTCTCACTACCCAAATGAGTTCTGAAAAATTTTCCCCTATTTATAGACGATTTTTATAATTATTATGCATTAATTAGATATGACTTTACCCAATTCCCTTGATTTTTGGCTTTTGTGTTGCTTAATTCTAATTGGTTGATTTTTATTTGGCAGATCCTGACATGCAATGACCTGGTTTGGATCATCTTATCCTCTTCTGATTTTTTTCTTGATTTTTCCATAATTAATTTATAATTTTCTTTAATTATTTACTTAGTTTTTGGCCAATTTAGGTAATTTCGTGTATTTTTATCTATACGTAAATACATATGGGGTACACGTGAACATTCCTAATTATTATTTTGGTCATTCTAAAATTTTTAGTATACATATAATATATCTCTAGTAATTTATTAGTTATTAGATTACACTTTTCGCTTTTTCAGTAATTAGCAATTATTATGCTTAAAATTCGAAAATTTTATAGTCTTTTATTTTACTACTTATTTTCTTAAATTCAAGTTTACAAGGTCATTTTTACTAATACTTCTCTCAATAGTTTATAATTTGGATTTGATCGAATCCTTTGACCGATCGCCCTAAACCTTGTATTTTAAGTTCATTCCTACGGTCACTTGGCTTAGCTTTAGGGCTTACAGCAAACACCGAGCAAAATTTTCAATCATTCTCCTTTACCTTTATCTCATACAATTCATCACATATCTCTATTACAAATAAATTTAATTTACTACCTCTAGCCTTTCCTTGAAAGACCATTTCTCCATCATTAAGAATGATAATTTTACTTCTACACTCCACAATCGCTTTATTCTTAAATAACCAATCTATTTCCACTATGACATCATAACCCTGTAAAGGTAATATTACAAGACTTATAGGGTACTCCTTTTCTTAAATTTTAAGCATACCGTCAACTACTACTTCTCGAGTCGTTACCTTCTCCCCAGTTGGAGTTCTAACATTTTACCTTCTCCCCAATCAGAGTTCTAACTTAATAAGTTGTATTAACAGTAACCATACTAATCTCCTGTTCATTTACAAATTTCTAACTTGCAAAGGAATGAGATGCATTAGTATCAAATAACACAAAAGCAAGTTGTCCATTTATCAACACATGTCCTGGAATGTACTAATACTATGATTATTAACTAAACTAGAATTCATAAATCTTAAAATGCAAACACTTCAATTTAATTTACACTTAAAATATCATCAAAATAAATAGTCTGAATACGTATCTGTCACAAGTCCTTCATCATTTTCTTCTTCAATTCCCATAATTTCTTCAACATCATCATGGTAATACTCCATCCAATTTGCAAAATCCTCATCATCCACAACTCCCATCTCTTCTAAAGCAAAGACACGAGCAGGTGTGGTTATGTTATCAGAACCTTCCATCCGCTTAACTCTTTGTCCAAACTGTAAACAATATCTGGAGAAATGTTCCTTTCTACCACATTTGTTACACTTTACCAATTTCATCTTAGGACATGCCTTCAACATATGGTTATGATCTTCACATATAAAACATTTTCCCTTGAGCCGAGCACAATTTATCGAAAAATGATTTGCACTGCACTTCCAACACTTGACATTACCATCCTTATCATAAAACTCAAACCGGGCACTGACTGTATTAGGCTATTAGCCAAAGTTGTTGGTTTCCTTCTCCTTTGTCCAGAACTACTAGTGGCATCAGGATATGATCTCTTAAATGATGGACCAAGTCGATAACCTTTGTTGATCTTTTGTCTCCACATTGCTTACATCCTCACACGATTGTCTTCCAGTTGTCTCGCCTTATCTATCATTTCATTGTAAGTGGTGAAACCATAATCTAACAGCTTGCAACACATTATAAGGTCAAATCTAGTAAGAAACAAGTTCTTCTTTAATTGAACGTTATCTCGGTATAAGCCAAGTACATATTGTAACAATCTATTAAACTCAGTTTCATACTAGGTTACACTCATACCTCTCTTCTTCAACTCCAACAAATCTCGCACCATCCTGTTTTGGATCTTATGAGGAAAATACTCCTTTCTGAATTCCTCCATAAACCTTCGCCAATCAATATTATTCCCCAATTGTCTTGCTTTTGAGTCCTACCATACTCCCGTAGCTAACTTTAACATAAAAGTACCATAAGATAACTTTTGAGATTCAAAGACTCTAAAAGCCTCAAAACTTCGTTCAATTTGCGCTAGCCAATCATCAGCTACATCTAGCTTACCCATCTCCCCTACAAAATAACAGTTGACCTTTATAAACTCAAAAAGTTTATTTACCTCTTAAGGTCGCTCCGTCCTTTGTTCAGCCTCTTGGGGTCTCTTATTTCCCACATTACCGCCAGTCATAAGATGTTGAATCAACATTCTTTACTGCCTCATCATCGTATGCATATGGCAAGTATTTGTCCAATAGGTATATTCTCTTGTAGAGGCGACGGGAGTAAATCTTGTCTATTTTGTTCTCTTAAGGGTGATGGTGCTCGTGATGGAGGGTTTTGATTTCCTTTAGTTCATCCATGACGACTTCAATTTCCAGCTTCAGCCATATTCGCTTAATAATTATAACTTATAACCTTCCATTCATATCTATTTATGAGTTATCCCATTCCTTGGTTTTAGAGACTTTTCAAAAATTAATAAATTATTGCAATATGTGCTCATATAAAATAGTAATAACAGTATCATTGTAATCAAAAGATATAATAAATCTAACTTCTACTATTAACTTCATTCAGCCTTTACATCATTGCAACTGGTTACAACTTCAAAAACAAAAAGGTACAACTTGATAAACTTGGGAATACATACATAATATTTACAACTCAATTACATCATTACTTACATAATCTAATACAAACTCGATTTTTACAATTGTACAATACAAAAATTTACATCAACTGGTTATATCGGACTTGATTACAATGTACATCTAGCTTGATACAAAAGTTATAAAATACATTAAAAGTAAAAAAGATACATCAAAAGTTAAAATATATCAGTTTTCATCAAAATTGCTAATTAATCACATCTAAATATCTAACTAACCAGGATAAGTTAGTTGCCTAACTGAGCTAATCCTCATTTAAACAGTCTGTAGTAGTTACCTCATCAAAGGGATCATGACCCATATGACCTCCTACCAAGTAATCCTCATGTTCAACTATCCAACTCAGAACTTATATGTACTATCTCTAGAGTCTTAGGAATCACAATCACTTCCTGCACATCATCATCGTTCGACTCAATCACATGTCCATTTCTTACTCCCATTATCCCAATGTCTGCTATCATTTGTATAACTAAAGCATGAATGTCCACACTAGGTTCATTCTCATTCTCATTCTCCATCTCTTGTTCATCTTCAAGATCTTCTTCTGGACCCTCTTCCTCAAGATCCTCCTCCTCAGGGTTTTCCTCATCATTCATTTCACCCTCTTAGTGATTGCTCTAAGCACTTGAATGGGCTACTTCTTAGGGTTCTACTAGAGGTGGGTTTTCTGGTGGTGGTTCTTGCATCTTAAGCTCAGGATTAGGTTTAAGAATAGGTTCAAGGTTAGGGTCTAAGGGTATTTCTATACCCGCTCTAGTAGGTTTTGGAAACCGAGAAAACCAATCAATGATTCTCAGTGAATACTGCCTAGGAATGTATGGAATGTCAACAGGAATATGAGCGATACTGGATGGGTAAGGTTTCCCATCCTTTAACCTAGCAGGAAAATATCTCAAGGGCATTATCAAAGATATAATCCTCGCTCTTTCCAACCATCTCTACTGAAAAACTGCTATAGCAGTATATCTGTCATACTGAGGTCCTAAACTCAACTCCATCCATGCCCATTAATCCTTCCAACTATAACACATCTCATCATAGAATTTATCAATAATCTCATCCACCATCTTAAATATATTCCAGTTAGCCAATTTTAGAAGTAACTGTTTTAACTTAATCCTATAATCAATAAGGGTCTCCTTTCCATTCTAACTAAACTGTATCCAACTAAATATTAGCTCTCCCCTTCAATCTTATAATTAAAGTTAGAATTAATTAACATTCACTACACTAAACATCATACTTACTTTTGTTTTAGTATGCTTAATATAATCTTGTATCTCCCACTCAATACTACCCACTCTCAATATTCCTATAATATCTATTTCTTTTTAAATCATGAAGCTTTAAAGCGAGTTCACTAGAACTACGCTCTGATACCAACTGAGAACTGTTATGTCTGGAAGTCACAGAGTCAGAACAGTCCTGCCGTATAAACTAACCTATAACAACAATTGACTTCACAATGCCTATCATAGATATGATCTACACAAGGCGTCGATAACTCATCGCTTTGAAATAAACAGTTTATTTAAGAATTTAACTAAAAATTACATAAAAGTTAAAAGTATCATTTATAAATATATATAATTACATGTTCATTATCATAGAATTCTCAAGAGATTCTACATCATAACATAATAGTGAACTAATTTACATATCATATATCGGTTATTCATCCTAAAGATACTAATAAGACCTTAAATAAAACTTGAACATTGATTGGTTGATCCTCACTCCCTAGAGCTTCAAAAGATAACTAACCTCCTGATAGCTATAACGCAGCATAATAGTCAGAACAATCAAAAGTCAGGACTTGCAAAAGAATCTATGTAAGTATGAACAACTACAGCTTAGTAAGTTAAATTAGAGACTCATCAATGTATATAAGCACAAACAAGATTATCAAGCAAATTATTTTCATGCAATGCAACAAGCAACTGTCATCACACAACGTAATCCAGTCCGTTGCAAAATCAGGGGAATTTCACCCACTCCAATCCGTGTTAAGGAGTTTTCATGTTATGCAACAGCTTACAACCAAACCCAAGTTTGTGCAATGGAGATACTACTCCTAAAACTATCCTTCGAACCAATGCCCTTATCCTCACAGTGACCTCCTCTCCTGTCACTTAGTTTAGCTAAGGATGAGGAAAAGACCAATTTGTTATCTAGCACTATCTTTTTCGAAAGTATCGATGTTTGGTTGGAGAATCCTAATGATCCTTTAAAGGGTTGCAATGCATGTCTTTTTAAGGTATTTAGGTTGATTAGGATTAAATTCGGTTTAGGGTTACCAGACAATTTCACACCACTTTAATCACAACAGTCATCAAACATAACACAAATTTCAACACAAATTCAGATACACAAGCACATGCATAAGACTACTTACAATCACAATCATATACAAACCTAAGTCTCTGAGTACTCTAAAATAGTATGCCAAAATACAATGAAGTATTAAACCTAACTTACTTGAAATCCTTAGTTGCTCAATTAATCAATTGCAGGTTGGCTTGTCTCCATGTATCTTATAATATAAATACGCTTTTTAGTACTTATACTTAGATGATACATATTCTAGGTTATGATTTAACTCGGTTCTCCTTATATACCTATTATTTACTAACGATTCATCTTACGTTAGTTCGGGGTTCGATTTTCGAATTTGATTCTAGTTCAGGTTCTAAATTGGTTCCAATTACAAGTAAGTCCTAAAATACGTTTTGAACCCTAATGTGAAATTAATCGTATTAAACTCGAGTATTCTAATATCTTACTAGGTCTTAATTCAATATTCTAACCTACTCGGTACACTTTAATTCTGATTAGTGTACTGGATTTACTCCAAAGTGAGAAAATTCTACATTTTTGTCATAATTACTTAAAATTAATTTTTATAATAGATTTAATATGTACTGATATTACTATTATATTATATAATTTAACCTATTATTTTATATTTATTAAAATTCCAATTTCACATATTACCAAATTACTCGCATTTACTACATAATTCCCATATTAATTGCAATTAATACTCTAAATGTTAGGATTATATTTCCACATCAAAGATTAATATCTTTAAACATTTAATTACCTTTTAAATCAATAATTAGTCATTTAATTACTTAATTAGTCCAAAATTACTCATTTTTCTCATCATTTTAGGGCTAAAAAATTACTTAAAAATTTTAAAAATTAATTTAAAAAAAAGGCTTCATAGCACTGTTTTATATTACCCTAGTAGTTTACAGAAAAATTTTGAGCTTCGAACTACATTCTTAAGCCTATTTATTTCTAATTCTAAACATGTTAGATTTTGTTCAATTTCTAAAAAACCCTATATTTATAGACGTAATTAAACTTAATCACTATTTTTTCCCTAAATCTATATACAATAAAACATTTGAATAACAAATTTCAAAATTTTCTAAGTAGAATTAATAATTTTAAGAAAATTTGCAAAATTGGATGAGATTTGAGACTCACTTAATTCTTGAGCTTTTAGCCACCAACACTGGTTCAGGGTGTGTCGGTTGGTCTAGGCGCTTGCTTTAGAGTGGGGTAGTAGTGATGTGTGGGTTTAGTTCACTAGCTCTTACTGCACGGATTTGGGAAAATCTTTTCTAAACCCTAATTTCCTTCTTGTTTTCAACCCTTGCTAATTTTTTGAGGTTTCAAACTAAACCACTTAGCTTCTGTAATTTCCTTTCTATTTATAAGGCTATAAAGTAAGCTCTATGCATTAATTAAACAAGACTAACTTATCTTCTTCCATTTTTTTCCTTCTTTGTTGCTTTAATTTAATTGGTCAATTTTTTTTTATTTTTACTTCCCCTAGCTGCCACGACTTGATTTGGATCATTCTCTACCTCCCTAATTTTTTTTTCTTTGATTTTTTTATAATTTTATTTAATTATTTAGCAATTTTCTAGTAAATTTCAAGTAATTTACGTAATTTCACATATTTCTATTTACACGTAAATATATATATATATATATAGTACAAGTAAATACTTTTAAATATTATTTAGGTTATTTTATTATTTTTAGTATATATATAATTTATCTTTAATGATTTATTAGTTATTGAAATGCATTTTACGTATTTCTGATAAATAATAAGTAATATACTCAAAATTTGAAAATTTTATATTCTCTTATTTTATTACTTATTTTCTTAAATTTAAACTTACGAGGTTATTTTTATTAATATTTCTAGTTTTAATTTATAATTTAGACTCGATCGGATCATTTAGTTGATTGCCTTAAACCTTATATACTAAGTTTGATCCTATAGTTATAAAGTTTACATTTAGGGCTTACAGTTAGTAAGCCTAAGAAAGGCACAACTAAGGTACTCAAATTGATTCTAGCTTAGGATTGTTGGTGTTCGAGAGACGCTCCTGCCTAGGTTTGTAAGCCTAAAAAGTCATAACCAGGTTTTCCAGATTGATTGCAAATTAGGGCTGTTAGTCCGCAAGAGACACTTTTACCTAGGATAGTGAGCTTAAAAGGGGCACAATCAGGTTTTTCGAATCGATTCCAATTTAGGGTTACCAATCCCTGAGAGATGTACTCGCCTAGGTAGTGCGCTTAAAAGGGTATGACTAGGTTTTCCAAATCGATTCTAGCTTAGGGTTGTTAATCCTCGAGAGATGTTCCCGCCTAGGTTAGTGAGCCTAGAAAGGGCATGACTAGGTTTTTCAAATCGATTATAACACTTGCTAGTCTCCAAGAAATGCTCTTGTTTAGGTTAGTGAGCTCAAGAAGGGCACAACCAAAGTGTTTAAATTGATTCTAGCTTACGATTACTAATCCTCGAAAGACATTCCCACCTAGGTTAATAAGCCTAGAAGGTCATAACCAAGTTTTCAAAATTGATTCTAACTTAGGGTTGCTAGTCTCCGAAAGACACTTCCGCCTAAGTTAGTGAGTCTAGAAGGGCACGACCAAGCTTTATTTCTTCTTTTTAGCCTTAGAGCACCTCCTCTCTCTTTAACCTTTTCACCAAATCTCCAGCAGATCAAGTCTAGGATAGCTAATTATTTGTTGTGCTTCTTAGGTCAAAGTAATCCTCATGGCAAAAATAGCGTCTCTTTTGTCTTTGTGATAAAGTTTTATTCGAATTTCACCATAAAGAAGAGCAGTTGTAAACACCCAATTTTTACCTCTTTTTATTTTTTCAATAAGGTAAAAAGTTTTAAATTAGGAAAAATGCAAAAAAAATTAGAAAATAAGAAAAAAAAAACCCAAAAAATAAGAAATTTAGCAAAAAATCACAAAAATGTAAAATTTAGAAAAATACAAAAAATAGAAGATGTATAAAATAATAAATCTCTTAGATAATTTAGTAGAATATAATTTTTAATTTAGATAAAATAAAAAAAAAGGTCATTGGACCTAGGCTTAGATTTGAATCTAACCCAAATTGATTTAGTCCATATGTACAAGGAATAAGGAAAAACCAATAGTCTAGCTAAATAATCACTTGGACTTAATATTGCATATGACTTAAAAATCTTGCATTCAATCAATGAAAGATGCAAAATGCATCTTTTATTTTCTTTTTTCACTTCATTGTCACATCATGCACTACGTCACAGGCTACATCATCACTACATTATTTACTAACTCACTTCTAAGTGTGCCAAGCACACTCCTATACATATTGGACACACTCCTATATGTGTAACTTTGTATTTAGCATCACATATTGTCCAGATTCACCCAACCCAAACATAGAAGAAAATCATATTGCATTTAATATTTTTCACCCTTAATTCGACCATGATACCTATAAATAGGGGATTCCATTTTACTATAAACCATCAACTCATCACTCATGATCACTTAAATCTATTCACAAAGTCGCTCTCTCTATCTACATGGCTCCTTTTTCTAAGATTCATGCAAACTCTAATTTGGTCTGACTCTACTTTGGTTTTAATTAGTGTTTTATTTTCCGCATTTTGTTTTCTTTGTTTCTATTTATTTTTATAATATTGTACTTTTTCTTTTTCTTTTTGTTGTTGTCACTGTTATTGCCGTTGTTGTTATGATTGTATTTTATTTACAATTGTTAAAAAAAAAAAAAGAGAAAAGAAGAAAAAAAAAAGGAAAATATCTAGTTTGTTTGGTTTACTTATTTTTAGGTTTTAGTAAAAAATATACAATAAAAATTAAAAAATAATAAAAATAAATAAAGATGTCCTCTCACTTACAAAAATCCTTTTTTCACTAAAATAAATAAACTATTTAGACATATTTTCCATAATTCAAACATCTTTTCTATGATTAAGTATTTTTTCTATGATTTAGGCTTTTTTTCTATAATTAGGTATCTTTTCTATAGTTTAGGTTTTCTTTTTATATTGGACTTCTTTTCCATAATTTAGGCTTCCTTTTTATAATTAAGCATATTAACCATGGTAATTGCCTATTTTATGGAAATTTGCATTTAGGTATTTTAAGATTTTTCTAAAAAATTTTATCACCTAGAAAATTTTTTTTTCAAATAAATGGACATTTAAAAAAAATTAAGATATTTTAGAATTTTTCCAAAAATAAAATCACAAAATTAGTACCCTTTTCTTTTAGGTGTTTTTCTTAAATAAAATGAAATGGCTAGGAGACATAAATTTGGACACTTTTCAAATTTAAAATCAATCAACCCGTTAATATTTTCGAAACAAACTACGGAAGTTTGATCTTTAGTATTGGGTACGTAAGCATCGGTACATACGGGGCAACTTAAAAAAAAAATTTCTCTTTTTAGTAGTTAATTCTTTAATTCCTATTTTTTGTAAATAGGCATAATTTCAGTTATAACTTATAAATAAATGTTATTATAAGGGTATATTGAAAGGTAAATTTAAATTTGAAAAGATTAAAAGTAGTACTTGTTTAGGGTTTAAAAGTTTAGCTCCTAGATTCAGATCTTTAGTTTTCAAAAAATTGTTTTAATAAAAATTGGTTTTATTGAAAAATCAGTAGCTAAGTTATAATCAATATATCTAATTAGTTATAACTTAACTCTTTTTCCCGATTCCGATCGGGTGGTGACTCCAAAACGTTTTTAAAGTTAAAAAAAAATCAGTTTTTTTTAAACCTCAATCGAGGATCAGTATTAAACGAATAGGGTTTAAAACTGATTAGTTTAAAGAAGACTAATTTATATAAAAACTGAGAGGAAAAAAAAAAAAACTAGGTTCGACACCCTTTATTCACTATTGATGCTTTTTTTGAAGGATTATATCCTAAAATATTACAATAACTTATTTTACCATTATATTTTAGTCCAAATAAGAGAAAAATCTAAAATAAGTAAAGAATATCTAATAAGATATTCAATTTTTAATAGAAAGTCAACATCAAACACCTAAAATAATTTTCATTTACAAACAAATAAAAAAATTAACTTTATATATTTGATTACATCCATACCTCGCAAATTAAGGATCTGAAATGATAAATTCTCTATGACATTTTCTTCAAAAGTAAAACTTCTTGTAAGCTTGTTGTATGGCCGTTCTTATATTAACTAATTTGATATAAAACAAAAGCATAATTATTAATATAATAAACTATGAATAACAAAATAATAAGCAATTGTAGTAGCAAAAAAATACAAAAGTATAATGCTACAAAATAAAAAAAAATCAAAAGTTATTAAACACCATTGTTATGGTATAACAATAAATAAGCAAATACTACGTACATAGAAACTTTCTAATAAATATGTAGTGAATGGATATTATCAACTTCCTATTTTTAAACTGAACATATAAAATAGCAGTTGACACATTTGCGATTCATGTGTAGAATATATATATTCATATGGAAACGTACATTAATTACATATCCTATGAAAGTGGAGAAATGGGGAAAAAGAATATTATTGTAACGGTGCACATAAAATATTATATAACAATACTTTTCTATATAAGTCTACAAATAGCGTATTTTCAAATTGCATTGAGGGAGTTTATATTAAAATCAATAGTGAGATTTGTATTTATTTGTTGAATAAATTACTATTTATGTTTTGGTTAATTCTATTTTAGTTTTGTTGTGGTGTTTAGTTTGCTTTATACAAAGGTTCACTTAGTTTATGTTCATAATTTTTATGGATTCAAAGGTATATTTTTAATAAATCATGTTATTTAATTTAATTTGGTTGAATTTCAATGCTCTTTTCTTTTCTTTTTTTTTACAACAAATATTGAGGTTATTGACATCATAAGGAAAGGCATCATTTTCAACACGATTACCAATCAAGTCATTTTGATCTTCTATACACACACACATGCATTCCTTAATTATCTATATATTATTAAGAAACTTTAATAGGAGAGTTTAGGGTTCGGGTCTATGGTCTACATATGGAAAAGTCAGTTAAATTATGGAGAATACTTTTTACTTTCCTTATACATTACAATGTATACTCAAAAAAAGGATGGAGAGGAACACCTTGTGATAGGGAATTTTTGTTTATATATTTCAAAACATGCAATGCTGGAACATGCTTAGTAGTAGGAATAAGATTCAAGTAATTTCTCCCCATAATTATATTATAATTTTCTCTTTGTATTCATTTAATCATGAGATTATTGTGTGGGAAAACACAAAGATTCCTTTATACTAAAAATGCATTAATTCATTGTGACCCTCAAAGCTATAGACATATCACATATAATAAAACATTAAAATTATTTTTACACGTACATGGATTCGTGATCAACTAATCTTACTTTCACTAAAAAAATTAACTCTGTAAAACTACTCCAATAAGCATATTGTTGAGAAAAAGAATAAATTGCTAAAATAATGAAGAAGCAAAAACTTTAAATAATGGCATACTGGGGCATATTCGCTTGCAATCAAAACGGTATGAAATATTCGAACAATAATTTGACGGTAGTCTAAAAGATTGAAATTGTTGTGCTTTGCTAGGAGAATTGTACAAAAATCATTAAACATGTGCATATGCCTAAAAGATATTAACTGCCATTGCTATGCAACAAAAAAAGAAAAAAGAAAAAAAGAAATCCCCCACATTTAGAAAAACTCCCATGTATTAGATCCTTCTAATGAGTATTTATTGAACAATATATATAATAATTAATTGTTAATATTGTTTTCTAATCTTTACTAACATATCCTAGTCAAAGAAATAATGCGATTAATAATAGGTCAATGAAAGAATTTGCATCATTTAAATATTGCAAAAGACATTTAGAGATTGGGAATATATAAACATATTGTGAATTTAGAGATTAAGAACACAATATATATATTGTAAAATATAAGTAAGTACTCAATTCAAAAGTAGAAAATTCAACATGCATGATATTAAATTGAAAAAAAGAAAACCTCCCATTGTTTCAAGATCTTTTCATATGTTAGATTGTTTTTTTTTTTTTTTGAATATTCACTAGACCAAACAAACCAAACAAAACATTTTAATACAAAATAGAAAAATTAAATGGTAATATTGTTTCTTTTTTCTTTCACCTTTTTATAACTTGTCGCAACAATAGTTTGATAATTTGATCTCCTTAATGTTTGCATGAAATAAAAGATAATATATTTAATAATATGGTGGTGATGGATATGAATATTTGTGATAAATGAACAATATACTATTATTATTTGTAATGGCTTTAAAGGATAAAACATCAGTGACATCTCTTTGTGGCGGAAACGGTTCGATGGTGATTGCATACAATAAAGCATGCTACTTTCAATAATATGTACGTGACAAATATATATAATAAATGAATATTACATTATTGTTATTGTGGTGATAGAAGTACCTCACTTTTAAAAACTAAGTGAAAGAAAAACATGATAATTAAATTGTACAACATAATAAAATATACTAAATGCGTTAAAACTATAAGACACAAAAAGTATTAGTTGTTAGCCATTAAAAAATAGGTGTGCCCTTAATAGTATAGAATAGATAATGCATTACTATGCTTAAATTAGTAATTATAGATTTATTATTATTATTATTATTTACTATCCATAAACATTTGCAATTAAGATCGTTTATAAAAGATAAATGATAATTGACTTTGGTAGTGAATTAATAGCTTTAATAGGAATAACTTTTACTTTTTAAAGATAAAATGCAAAATAAATAACAAATGCCACATACGATTGTAAAATAAACAAATAAATAAAAATTATAACTTTCACCAGTTAAAAATCTATATTATTAAAGCGAAAGGTCGGGATATTTGATGTCTTTTTTATATTCCTTAAAATACCCCCAAAATATATTACAAATAACTAATAAAATATATGGTATTAAAATTTAGGTTAATAATATCATGGACAAAGTTGTGATATTTCTTAATCTCTTTTTTTCTCTCCCATTCACACTTCACTTAAACTTAAAATCTTTTCATTCTTAGACTTTCTTTTTGGATTTACTTTTTTTTTTCTTTTAGTAAAAGTTGCACCATTTCCTCCATTATTTAAACTCCTTCTTCTTTTTGGAAAAAAAAAATAAAGAAAAAACTCCTTCCTCTTCATTATATTACATTCATTTGATTGTTATAAAAAAAATATCATTATTTTTGCAAATTATTTCTTCGCTTCCTTGATCACTTACTTATATAAAATTTTTCTAAGGTAATAATCTATATAATTAAAGTAGAGTTAATGATTTTTTACCAAAATCTTTTTTTTTTAGCCAAATTTTTTTACCAAAATCTTAAGTGCACTAATTTCATCATTTCCTCTACTCAACATTTATAATTTATTAATATCTTAGTTTATGGTTATAAGAGCCTCTCAATCACAATTGTAATATTTCTCTTATTTATACAAAATCTTTGTAAAATAATAATTATATATAAAACTATTAATGTTAAATTTGTACACACATAATGAGTGGAATATTTGCTAGTCTTATCAAAGAGAAAACAAAAGCAATCTTTTAGAATTTTTTTTTAATCATATTATTATATGATTTCTTTATATATACAACTATTTATATCATACTCAGAAACAAACAATTCAATTCTAATATATAAACTTTAAACTACAGATTAAGTAAAGAAAAAATTAGAAAAAACAAAAAAAGTGTTATGACTATATGTGCAATCAAATATTAGATAAAAATTATAAAGAAACACTAACTAATAAAAACTTATCAAACATTCTTTTATATTTAAAGTCACTCCATCAATGATTATAATGAAAATATCCGTTATTGTAATTAGAAAAAAAATCTTCTTAAGCAAACACCTCAAAAAAAAAAAAAAAAAGGAAAAGAAGAAAAGATACATTATAGATTTCTCTATAGTATTATTGAATCATTTGAAAATTAATAAATACAAATATTGGCATAAAAATAAAATAGCAAAAAAATGAATTAGGAAAGAAAAGAAAAAATATTTAAGTATAGGTTCAAGTCACAAAAAATAAACTTTGCATAGCAAAACTACTATAAAAGTAAATGACATAATTTTTGTCAAAAGAGTAATAAACAATATTGAAATCCTACATCGATATTTTTAATAGTTTTTATTAATAGGTCTTTTTAAACATGAGTCATTTAGGTTCGTCCACATTTGATGCGTCTTATCATTCTTGATTGAGCCCAAGCTCTAGGCTTAGCTTGTTCAGGCCCAAGAGGCTTTTTAATGGCTAGAAGATACCAGATAAGGATAAAAAACTAAGTCAACAACCGTATTCAGCATATATGGGACATATTGGATACTACGAGCCTACTCTCTCATACTTACGAGAGAGGATTCTATCTACTAAATGCTAATGTTACTCTACTATAAATACTTGGTTACTACTTAATAGTAATGATTACTTGATACTTTACGCACTAAAGTTTGTTTATTACTCTTAAGTATCCCTTATTCTCCAAAACATTAGATTGACTTAAGCATTGAAATAGCCACACTGGATAACACATTGGTGCCCCTTCACAGTGTTCCATTTTACAGGCTTACCTAACGCGTAAAACTCAATTTCTACTGACAAATACCTTGAGATGACAGTTTCTATTACCTAATTCAAATTCGTCTCCATTTTCATATTTAAAATTAAACATATTATTAATAAATAAATAACATTTTAATTATGAATTACTTTTTATAGTGACTATTTGTGAAATGAACTTTACGTTATATTAAAATTTTAATAAGTAAATAAATTATTTGTGAAATAAACATAATTAAACATATCACTGAATAAATAAAAAATAGTTTAATTGTCAATAGCTTCTATTCTATTAAAATTTTAAAAGCAAATAAACCATTTATGAAATGAACACAACTGAATGTATCACTAAATAAATAATAAAATATTTTTAGTATGTAGGGATAGATATCGCAATATTGGAAATTTGACTAAAAAATTATTAAGAATATAGATATTGAAGCTATAATTAGAAGTTATCATTTTGATGGAAGATTTTTATTTTAGATACCATTTTTGGTGGAGTATTTGTAGATTAGATATTATTTTTGCCATATAAGGTCTTTTACCATAATAATCCTTACATATTGATGATTTATTAATAACTATTTAGTATATAAAGGTTGTTTGGTAAAACCTAAATAAAATAAAATATTAGAACGCTAAAGACACCAAAAGGGAGTATCTTTTGCTTTAATAATATAAATAATATAGATAAAATAATCTTCATGTTATACGAAAATTTTAATAAGCAAATAAACTATTTGTGAAATAAGAACAATTAAACATATCACTTAATAAATAAAATACAGTTTAATTATTAATAGTTTTTCTTCTACTAAAATTTTAAAAGCAAATAAACTATTTTGAAATTAACACAATTGAATATATTACTAAACAAATAATAAAATATTTTTAGTATGTAGGGGATATAGATTTCATAATAATTAGAAATTTGATAAAAGAATTATTAAGATTAATAAATATTGGAGTTATAATTGAAAGTTATCATTTTGATGAAAGATTTTTAGTTAAATACTATTTTTGGTTAAGGATTTGTATGTTAAATATTATTTTTGGGATACAGATTTTTTACTATAATAACCCTAACACATTGATGATTTATTAAAAATATTTAGTATATAGGAGTTGTTTGGTAAAACCTAAATAAAACAAAAAATATTAAAGTACTAAAGATATCAAAGGAGGTATCTTTGGCTTTAATAATATATATATATACACACACATAACATATATACACACATTGTGAAACATATAATATGTCTTTGAATAAAAAACTCATCCCTAGTTGGAATTCTTACATGGGTTATATCTTGACATTAGAGAAAAGTTGTTAACATAAGTAAATTAAGAATAACAAAATAATAATCAATAGTAACAATTAGAAAATTCAAAAATATAAACTTAACAAAAGTAAAATAAATCAAAATTTAATGAAAGCAACTATTATGGTAGAAAAATAAACAAACAAATGCCATTTATTAAAAGGAATTTTCTCAAAAGTATATAGTCAAAATACCGGCTTGCGTTTATTGCAAAGATAACATATATAAACACATTGTAAAACATAAAATATGAAATAAATGGATGAAAATGGTTTTTATACACAAAAATGTAAAATATGAAAAGATAAAAACTTGCAAAATTAATTGTTATAATATATGATGATGGTGTAGGATTATTTTACAACAATAACCCTTATTTTGATTAAAAAAGTAATTCAAGAAATTATTTAATGTGATTGTAAAGATTTGTTTTGTAAATTCAATATAAAATACACTAAAGAGATTGAAGTGAGTTTAATCATTATGATATGATAGATATATAATATATCTTAGTGTTGATGTAATATATGATATGTAATATGTCTCGCTTTAAAATGACTTAAAAATGGTGAATAATCGAGTAATTAAATTGCAAATGAATAGTTGAGATTAGTCGAATAGTTTGATAAGAAATTTTAAATAGAATAGATATGTAGAAAATATATATAGAAGATAATCTATAATATATATAGCATATAAATTTGAATAATGATAATTGCTATTCATTAAAATAGTTTTAAATAGAACATGAATCCTTTAATAAAGTTACCATTTTAGTCTTAAAATTATTAGGCTAAAATATAATAATATATGTTTTTAATAAGTTTTATTAATATATTTTCGGGCTACTTTAAGGAATCGAAAAAAGATACCAAAGATCATATTTTTTGGATTTTTTTTTTTATAAGAGAAAAGTTTGTCAAATTATATATATTAATATATGAGATAAATTAATTATAGATAAAGAAACATAACTATAAGGAGACAAAAGAATATTAATTTTAAATAGATATTACATCAATGGAAAATAAAATCAAATTACAATTTCAAGAAAAAATAGAATAGCTAAAGCTACAACTTTATAACAAAAATTCAATTCAATGATTATCAATTTGAAAAAAATAAAATTACATTTTTAAACTCCTACCTCAATATTTTTAATAATTTTCATTATCCAATCTAATTTGTGAAATAAACTTGAATTTTGCTAAAGTTTTAATAAGTAAATAAACTATTTGTGAAATAAGCACAACTAAATATATCACTAAATAAAAAAAAAAAACAGTTTAATCATCAATATTTTTCTTTTGTCTAAAATTTTAAAAGCAAATAAATCATTCATTAAAATGAACACAATTGAACAGATTACTAAACAAATAATTGAACAATTTAATTATCAATTACCTTTTTTTTATGGTGACTATTTATGAAATAAGTATATAGTTTTTCTTCTATGAAAGTTTTAAAGAAATAAATAAACCATTTATGAAATAAGTATATAGTTTTTCCTTATGCTAAAGTTTGGAAAAACAAATTTCACTCATGAAGTATTAGGGCTAATAGATATTGCAATAATTGAAAATTTGATTAAAGTTGAAAATTTGATTAAAGAATTACTAAAATTTACAAATATTGGAGCTATAATTGAAAATTATAATTTTGAAGAAAGATTTTTAGATACCATTTTTGATATATAGAGATTTTTACCGTATTATCCATAAGAGATCGATGATTTATTAATAACTGTTAAGTATATAGGGGTTTATTTGGCAAAACTCAAGTAAAATGAAATATTAAAACATTAAAGACAGTAAGGGAGTGTCTTTGCCTTTAATATTATAGAAGGTAATTTAAAAGATTTTAATATACAAGATAACTACATGAGATGACAAATGGTAGTTGAGAAAACCCTTCAATTTAAATAATATAGATAACATGTGATAAAAGGAGATGGGCTCTTAACACATTTTTTAACCTATAATCCAAATTTGTTCTTCTTTAAATAGTCAACTCCATTCACAAGATTTCTCTCTACAAAGAGAAAGAGAGTTAAAATTAAAATCGGGTTTTGGTGTTTATTATACTGAATTTTTTATTTTTTTGAATAGACATTAACTTTTTTCTCCTTTATTTGTTTTTCTACTAGAAGGAGAGAGAGTGAGAAATGTTAGTAATGGAGAAGGACTTGTGTTGATAGTAATTTTTTGTCTAGTTCTCTATCGAGCTTCTTTAGGCATGCAAAATAGAAAAAAATCGATAAAATATATATCAAAGTTTCCTTCGGTGTGATTACTCTAATACTTAAGTAAGTTGTTGATTATAAATGAGTAAGAAGAAGCTAATAAGTAGGTACAGCTAGTGCATTATCGCCTCCCTTTGCAAATACCTAGACCTTGTTATTTATAGTTGAGGCCTACAAAATTCCTATTAGATTGGGTGGCTAAGGATAAGGCTTAGCTAGTCGCCATCATGTAGGGCGTAGGCATGATATGGTGCCCTAATGATGGCTCCTGCTTGCATCTTACCCTAAGTTCGTCTCTTTGCAATTAATGCATTGCAGCTTCATAAGGCCCACTAGATGTAGGGAGCTTTGATAGGTGTAGGGTGTTTGGTAACCGAGCACTTATCTACTTAACTAAGGCACCGATCCCTTCATTTTAGGCTTGAGTTTTTATGTTAGGCTCTTTGGCTTATTATGGGCTTTGAGATTATGGCCGAATTTTGACTATCAACAATTTGAATTCGAAGGTTATAATTGAAGAAAGAATAATGATAATGATGATGATAATAATAACAACAATATTTAGAGATCTAAGAATATATTTGTATTTAAGCACCATAAGAGTGTTTTACCACTCAAATTTTGAGCTTAGGAAGACATATGGTGTTGGTTCTTACTTAAGTAGTTCGAGCATAGGAAAAGAGAACGATGTATGCTCCAAAAATTATGGATAAGAAGTTTATCACTAAAGAGAACAACAACTTACATGAAGTTGGAAAGGATGTTCTTGATCACTTGGATCATCTTGGCATTTTGCAGGCTTTAGTTCACGTTTGAAGATACCTTTTGACTTTATATGGCATCGAATCATGTGAAGGTAGAGAACTTTTTGGTCTAATTATTAGAAAAGGTCACTTGTCAAAAGATGAAGTAGAGATGCTCCTGAGTCCTATTAATAGGTCATTTTGAACATGGCCCACAGATGCAATCTGACCTATTTAAGTCATGGACCAAACTATTCAAGCCCATTCTAACCTCTCTTTCTAAGTCAAGCTCCTTATAGCTTAGATGTCTCTACTGAACTTGAAGTCTAATCGCGAGAAAGCTAAATGGACCTTTTAAGGTGCTTATCTGGATTACGACCAGGCTTAAGGAAGATCCTCAAGCTCTCGAGGGCTTAGATCGAAAAAGCTTACCCCATGATAGTCTAATTATGTTGCATGAAAATGATTGCTAGAAGCGGCAATTGTTAATTGTCTCCAACCATGTTTAAGATCTTTAGAGCACAATATAATGGGGAGATCCACTTTCCATAACTACCAAGGTGTACCCTCCTCCTAATAATGGTTCCATTTTCCTTATGAAGCTTAGCCTCAAGGCCTCTTGATAAAGGGTCTTTTAGACATCTACACTTTCCATGCATATAATCTCTCGCACTTTTATTGCCCTCGTTTGCTCTTTCTTCGCCCTAATACTAACTTGGCGATTGAAGTGATCCTATTGGACAACCTTGGGCTATTTTTTTCAACTTTTATTTTATAGGTAAGTACGAGACTTTCTTAAGGCCCTACATCTATAAGTAGAAACTAACATTGTGTTTGGATTGGCAAAAATGGAAAGCAAATGGAGGAAATGAGTGGGGATGTTTCCACTTTATAGGCCACAACTTTTCTCTTTAAAATTGGAGAGGAACAAATAGAAATGCGTGGAAACAAAATGACAGTTACAAAATTATCTTTTATAACAACATTTATCAAAATAAACCTAAGAGATAGTTTGTTGAATATTAACTCGATTTCTCTTAATTTCCTTTATATATTACCAAATATAAAATAAAAATTATACCTCTTTCCATTTCCACTCACTTATTTTCTTTCCCACATCTTTCCACGGATCTCTCTTTTGTAAAAAAATACCACCGTGTAAATGCAACAAGTCGGTATACACCCAAGGATTGATACATGGAGACATTAAGCCAGACAATTTGCTTCTGACGACAGATGGGCATATAAAATTTCCAAATTACCTTTCCGACGAAGCTAGAGACCCCATTGACAGATTACTGGATATTGATCCTAACTAAAACCCAAAGATGCAATGGTTACGATGCACTTAAGACGTACCTTTTCTTCAAAGAAGTCAACCGGAAGAAATTAAGAAGGCAACCCCCGCCAAATCTAGCTTTGGAGATAGCGGCTAGATCAGGAGACGGTGATGATTCTCAGGATTCTTCCATGGCATCCTTCGCGTGCCGGGGATCCTTTAGTGAGACAAAATAAGGGGATTAGCGGTGTTGGGTCGTCTTCTGAATCTTCTCCTCATTTATAACTAGACTTGCATCTACTGACTCCTTTGGTTCTATGTGGCAACAATTTCTTGATATTGGTGAATCTATTCTTATGATTTCAACACCGAAGAAGGTAAGGAAGTTAACAAGCAAAAAGGTTCAGCTCATCCATACCAACAAAACAAAATTGATATAGAAAAGTTTTGATAACTTTAGTATTCAAGTAATGAAACCTTCATGGTCTAAAATTTGCATGCTAAAGAAGATATTGCCGTTTGATGATTCAAAACAAAGAAGAATCCTGGATTCTAATCAACATTCTGTAAATAATAGTTAAGAATTTACCGAAGAGTACTTTTAGCACCCAATTCTGTTTATTAGTTATATTGGGATGATAATTTTTCCCCTCAAAACAATTAGACAAGGTTGAAGTTGAAGGTTATAGTTCTTGAAGATCAAATTTATCATAATTAGTTTAACATAAGAAAGAATGGATTAAAAATCCAAGTCCTGAAGACATCATGAAATATCGTACTAGTGACATTTATTTTCTGTTTCCCCAAGTGATACTATTAGTTAGCTGGGTTGGGCCTGAGACTTTCTGAAGCTTGGGCTTCCACACAATGGCAGGTCAAAGACAAAGTTAAAAAAAAAAAAAAACACACACACACACAAAACTGTCCAATTGAATCTAAGCATTACAATCTTCGAATCATAAACAGAAAGTGACGTCAGAACGTCATTCTCGGTTGGGAACAGGACACGGACAAACTGTATAAAACTAAGTGAAAAAACGGTTTAGCACTATGTTGTTTGGTCAATTCTGGAACTTTCGAGCTTTTTCAAGTTCCATCTTCCATTGCCATTACTAGCTTGTTTTTACAACTTCGATATGAAAACAGCATTGACTCGATCTTTACATACTCAGCCACCAAACCTGAAGATCGACCCATCGTCTCTACCAAGTAAAATGAGGTATCCCTTCAAATCTTTCTACACTTTTTTAAGTTGAGCGAAAATAGTTTTTTCTTCGTTCTCTGGCTAACACTGTGTTTTGGCAATCATGGAAACCTATGGAAACATGTGGAAATGAAAAGAACCTGCATTGTGGTTGTTTTGCTGCATTTCTTTTCACTGTAATTCAACATATAGTAATGCTCGTTTCATTTGCTACTATCCATTGGGTTCTGGTAAAGAAAACATCCAAAACAAAATGTGGGTAGAATTTACTTAGTAGAAATTTCCGCATCTTAGGTCATAAATATAATAGCCTACCTTTAACATGGAATTGAGGTCATGAGTTTAAATCCTGGGCAGTCATCCTCATTTCATTCTGTTTAATCCCAGCTTAGAAAATATAGTCGTCCACATCATAGTTACGAGCCTAAACTTTAAAATAAATGGATGCAGAGCTAATCTCAACACCATGGATTTAAGCTCGCAGAACTTAATAACTCCAACTAAGCTGATGAACATGAAGCAACTGAATTTATAGACATAGCGATCAGTCGCAGTTTATTTGTGTATTGAGTAAATTTTGGAGTATGATCAGTAGCATGGTTGGCAGAATTGGAAGTCTTTTGTATCAGTGGAAAATTTAGGTGAAAAATCATCGATTTCAAGGAATTGTGGTTAATCTCCTGAAGGAAATCATAAGTGTTCATTAAATTTGAAACTTATGATAAATTTCCTTTTTAACTCCATGAGCTTGTTCACTTGTTTCAGCCGACACCCGACGGTTAAATGGGCTCAGAGATCCGATAAGATCTATATGACTGTTGAATTGCCGGACGCCAAAGATGTCAGGCTAACGCTGGAACCTGAGGGCAGATTTATTTTTTCTGCGACTAGGGATGAAATCCTGTACGAAGTTGATCTGGAATTGCTTGATAAGATCAATGTCAAGGTGCGAAAACATATGTTCAATCAAAGAACATTTGATTCATATGTGATGTAATTATGTACCTTTGTTGGTAACTAGGAAGGGTATTTGTTCCTCAGGAGAGCAACTATAACGTTGGCATGAGAAGCGTTACATGTGTGATAGTAAAAGCAGAGAAGAAATGGTGGGATAGGTTGATTAAACAGGAAGGGAAGCCTCCTGTCTTTCTGAAAGTCGACTGGGACAAGTGGGTCGATGAAGAGGATGAGAATGGTAGGCATTTTTTTTTTTCCCTTCTATATTTCCTTTGATTTGTTGTTCTCAATCAGAAGAGCTCTTACACCTGCATTTTATCTGTCTCAACAGAACAAGCCAAGAGGGATGCAAGGGACAAGAATTTAGAGGTAATGAGTGTATATATATATATATGACTTGTTTCAATTGCTTTGTGTGTTTCTTTTGCAGAAAAAGGTCATTCAGACTTTGTTCTATGTTTGTTATAATCGAAGTTCTCAAATCGTCAAATATATCACATAATCTCAAGAAATGGTGGCCGCTTATGCTTATAGTGGCAAGTGATTTTGGAAGGAAAGGTGGTAGCTAATGGGCATGGTGATGGTTAACCGCATTGGAAAATGAGGAACCGACTTTTGTTTTACCAAAAAAAAAAAGAATCATTTCCCTTATTCTCGAGTAGTATTTTTCTATACTTAGTAACCATCTCCATTGACAACCAAGCACTACCATTGTCTTCCACCACTACTTATTACTAAAAACCACTGATATATACCATTTATTGACAAGATTACGATAATATTTGACAATTCTAAAGTTTAAACTATCATACATGTAACAAAATGTCCTGAATGCATTTTCTACAAAAAAGGAAAAAAAAAAAAAAATTTGAGGTTAGCATTCACTTAACAGGTAGGATTTTTGCATATTTTCCCTCAAGTTAAGTGATTGTTGTTGTAAGTTCAAGAAAAATAGGAAGAAGTTTCCTCATGCTTTAAGGATTGGAGGTTTCTGGTTGAAAACTGATTCAACTGATTTTGTTGGATGTCGTGGTTAGAACTCTAACATAGTTTGTCCATATGTAAGTTTAGTTTGCCTGGCATTTTTAACCCAGGTTAACTTAACTTGCAGAGTAAACGGAAACAGAAGAAGCGGAAGACAAGCAAGAACTCCATGAGCAAGTGGGTGGATAAGCTAAGGCTTGATTGTGTAGGGAAGATTTAGAAGTGAGAAGAACAAAAAGATGTGTATTTCATTGTCCGTCATTTGCGTCGTGGATGTGCAACCTATGTAGATGATAACGATCAACAATAGGAAAAAAGAAAAAGAAGAATGTACAATGTTTGAGAACATCTCATCCTTTGAACTTGTAAGAGACTTAAAAAAATGTGAATGAATACAATCTACAGATCTTCACCCATCTTCTGTCAGGAAGATTTCAAAAGTAATCAATACGAGGTGTCTTTTTTTTTAATCAGAGATATTGATTATGCCGAGAGTAGAGTAGCTTAACATCATCAGTTAGACCATACATGAATAAGAGCATGTGAATCACTGGAATAAATTTCATGCCGACACTCATAGCTGTAGAGTGCGGTGACACATTTATGACCTAGTTGGGGCACATATAGAAAATTTTGGTGTTTTTATATAATTCAGCTTGAGATGTTGACGATTTATTTGAACATGAATTTAAACATGATGGCCTCCATTGGACTTTTCATCTATTCTTTTGGTTATATATTAGCGCAAGATTTTATAAAACCTTAACCTGTTTTTATAGGATTTAATATCTTTCAAAACTTTATAAAAATCTTATAGGGTTTTATCCTTTATTTTTAAAACCAGACGTTATAGGGTTTTTGACTTTATAGAGATAAGTTTCTATAGGATTTAAAAGATCTTATCAAGGCGGTTTGTTATAAGGTTTATACGAGATTAAATAGAGAATAAAATTGAAGAAATATTTATTAACTTACAAAATAATAAAAATTAAAAATTAAATATATTGTGTAATGAAAAATTTGTGTAAGATATGTATGTTATATAAGTTAAGAATAAATATTTTTCTTAATATATGGTTTTTTTTATTTAGTCAAATTTTTCATTTGTTTTTTTTTTTTTTATAATTTTAAAATTTGATCGTAAATTTTATTAGGTTTTAAATTATATTTCAAAATCTAATCCTAAATCTTATAGAGTTTTTATCAGATTCAATGAATCGGATATCTTTTAATGATTCAATGAATCGGAACCAATTGTATCTCTATATACATACATCTCAGATTTCTAGTCTTCGAGATCGTATGTTTATGATAGAGATCACCATGCAAAACGGGGTGATTCTTCAAGTCTGCTCATACTCTCTCTATATTAAGTTCTAAACCCTGACAATTCGCCTTTTGGCCACCCGTAATATCTACTCTTTCATGCAGAAATACTCATGTTTAGCATGTCTGGATTCCATCAAGTTTTATATCCTCAAGACTTCTTTTAGTGAGTCATTTGAGTGTATTCCCGGAGGAATTCGCATATGTTAGCTGTATCTTATCTTGATATGAACTACAAACATTGGATAACACAGAAGAATTGTATTTTTATTTAATCAAATTTATAAGCTGAATGTAAGCATTTAAATTCCTACTCTGTCGGGGAATTTATAAAGAAAAATAAATAGACCTAGACGTGCATTTAAAACGTGCCGATTTTGATGCTTGCATTTTGTTTTGCTGGAGTTTTTTTAATTTTTCAAAAGAAAAAGGAAAAAGTACAAAAAAAGTTATTAACGTTTACCTATATATACAAATTAGTCTTCAACCTTTTATTTAGTTCATTTTAATTCTTAATATTTTAATAAATTTACAAAAAAGTTTTTTTGTTAATCTTTCTATTATGTGTGGACATATTGATAACAAAAATAAACTAAATGAAAAGGTTAAAGATTAATTCGTATATATAGATAAATATTTGTGATTTTTTTATACTTATGTAGATCAACTGTATACTAACACGTGTCTATAGTAATTAAAGGTGTTTAAGTAGGCTTTGGCTAGGGATGTAATCGAATGGGTCTTTAAAAGGTATTTGGCTCGTTGAACCCCTTACCCTATAGGGTTTAGGGATATGATTTTAGGATCAGGTTTTAAAATGATAAAAAAACTCGATAAAAAACTTAACTCGGTAAAAAAAAATATGTATATATATATTAATAAAAATATTTATTCTTAATTTATGCAATATACATATCTTATAAAAATTTTACATTGTATAACACATTTAATTCTTAATTTTTATTATTTTATAAGTTAGTAAATATTATCTTAATTCTACTTAACTTTTTTCAATCTATTTTCTACTTAATCTCGTATAAACCTTATAATCTTATAAAATCCCGCTCTTATAAGGTCAAGAACCTTTAGGGTCAAGTTTTGGAAATAGGAGATAAAACCTTATAGGGTTTTGAAAAATGTTAAACCCTATAGAGGCAGGTTAGGGTTTTATAAAACCCATTTTGAACCTGCCCTGCTTACATCCCTAAATTTGGCCCGCAAGTCGGTTCATTTAACCCACTTTTTAAATTAGTTAGGGTCAAGATTTTTTTACTCGTTTAAAAGTAGGTCAAATGAACTTAGTCCATTTAATCTATGGGCTAAAGTTAATCTATGGGCTAAAGTGAGTCGGTTTAGGTGAACTCATTTAATACATTTATACTTTTGGTTTGTGGGCCGACCTGTTTAACCCACTTAAAGCAAGTTAAGGCTGAGGTTTTTTTATTCGTTTAAAAGCGAGTTAAATGAGCTTAACCCATTTAACTTACGAGCTAAAGTGGGTTGGATAGGGTTGGTTCGTTTAACCTGCTTGCACACTTTTAACAGTAATGGAAAATTTAACTTAATTTAATGGAAGGACTTATTTAATACAACTTGAAAAGGTTGAGGATTAAAATAGATTAAATAAAATGTTAAATACTGATTTATAAAAATATGAAATATTAGAGACCTTTTTATACTTTTTTCTTAGAAAAACAAGACCAATAATTGTGTTAATTTTGATGCTCACATTTACAATATAGATGTTCTAATCAAATTGCTTAACTAAGTCTACTTCATTCACAAATGAATTTGATCCTTTTATTTGGGTTTGTGAATTGGGTAAAGGATTATTGGAGACTAATATCGCATGTAGGACACGAACATCATGTAGAAGAATCTCAGCATAGATAGATTAGTGGTCTACCTATCTTAACCATCTTCATTGAATGTGAGGTGTATAAAATAAATGGAATGGTATGGACTGGCTTATCTTATATACCACACTCTCAATGAAAGGAGTTATTATGTCTACTTACTTTATTTTTTTAGCATCATAATCCTTCTAATACTAATGGAAGTTAGAGAGTAAAAGGTAAAATGCTTGGTTTGTTTAAAAAAAAAAAAAGTAAAATGCTTGGACACAAGACTCTAAACAACATGAAAGCATTAAGTAGATAAAAAATTTACCTAACCTCGATATTTTCTAACATTGATATCTTGACAATATTCTCACTCTACATCCTTCCTAAAACCTCTTCTATTCTTTTTCTTTGTTATTTTAAAGTTGTGGATATATTACTATCATATTTCACTTTTTCATTAAATAAAAGCTCTCAAATTACCCTCTTTTTTCTTTTTTCTCTTTCTAGCCAACCCAACCATAACCGATTCATTGCATTATGTATTTATCACCATGAGATTACTTTGATAGATCTAGTAAACTTAAAGAGATTGCGGAGATTAAGATATTAGTTGATTGGTAACTTTTGTAATAAGTGGTTTTATCATATATGTTGGTTATTTTTCTTTTTGTTGTCACTCCCATGTGGGATTATATCTTTTTTTATAAATTTATTGAACTTTTTATTTGACGTGAATAAGTTTAGTTTGGATTATATGGATTGGCGGGACAGACAAAGCAATAAAATGGGTTTATGAATAGATCAATTTCTAAGTTATGAATAACTTTTGATTGGGGAGGAATTTTCTTTACCTTAACATGTTTTTAGAAAAGGAATTTCGATTCCTATGATGGGGTAATCTAAGTAAGCTTGATTGAGGTGGTTTGGGCATGAAAAATGCACTTTAACGCTTGTAACGAGCTTTTTTATTATTTAGGATTTTATTTTTCAAGATTTCTTTTAGGATTTCTTTTAGAGTTTCTTTTAGTAGTCTTATTCGGTTATCCTTTTCGTCTTTATGAACAATCTATCACAAAAATAAATAGTTTTTGAGTTTTCTATATTTTTCTTTCATACATGTTATGTTGGGTGGTATTGGAGCAAGTTATCAATCTTATTTGATGGCTAATGATAATGGAGATTAGGTTCCCAATATCCAAGATGCTACTCTGGGTATGAAAACCTTGCATACAGCCTTGGAGACTTTAGAGCAAAACGTTGATTGCATATTCTAAATGTTTGAGAGATGCTTTGAAGAGATTATGTATTGGCTAGATACTTTGGTGATAGGCAATGCTAGTAGAGATGCAAATAGGCAAAACCCTAAGGAAGATGTTACCCTAGGAGAATCTATCAACAATTCTGTTCTTACAACCTATTACGATGATTCAGAAGATGACGAATATGTCACATCTCTTCAACCTACAAATTTTTGCAGTAGTGGGAACTATTACAACAATAAGCATAATTATAGTGGAAGAGGTAGGGCATATGTCGGCGGTAGAGGCCAACATAGAGGTCGTAGTAATTATGCTACTAATTATGATGAATATTATGGAGGTAGGAATGAATATGAAAATAACGATTTTAAGTTGAAGGTAGATATTTTGCATTTTAACGAGAATCTAAGGATTGAGGATTTTATTGATTGGATTACTAATATAGCTAGAGTTTTTTATTATGTGGAAGTGCTTGAAAAGAAGCGAGTGAGATTGGTAGCATGTAGGCTGAAGGATGGTGTGTCTATATGGTGGGAGAGATTGTAGAGTAAGAGGATCTATGAAGGGAAAGCATCTATTAGGACATAGCATAGGATGAAATAATTGTTGAAAGGAGAGTTTCTTTTGATTGATTATAAACAAATTTTATTTCAACAATACCAACGATGTCATCAAGGTTAGAAATCTATTCATGAGTATACCATGGAATTTATGCAATTAGTGTAGAGGAATGATTTGAGGGACTTAAATGGGTTAAAACCACAAATTATTGATAGAATTGGTGTTTAGGTTATGATGAATTTGAGTGATGCTAAGAATATGGCGTTGTGGGCTGAATTAATGTTGCAGGAAAAGGGGAAATTTGATTCCAATCGCAAAAGTTATGGTGAGAATTGTAGTGATGAGTATTAGAAGGCTATTGATAAAGAAAAAGGGGAGAGGTTGCTTGAAAAGTCTAAGATAACGGATGACATAGAGGGACAAAAAATGGCTAATCCTTATGCTAAGACTAAATCATTCAATGGGAAGTACCTTAGGTGTTTGGAGTTTGGACACTAGTTTAATGATTGTCCACGGCAACAAGTAGTAAATTTGGTTGACAGAGAGGATAAGGAAGAGAATAATATTGTGTGTGAACTTGATGATGACTATGGGGATTAAGAAAAAGAGGAAGAAGAATATTCCTATATAGCGAGAAAGCTTATGCTCGCACCTAAGTAGGAAGAGAATGGCTATTGCCATAAGTTGTTTCAAATCAAGTGACTATTGGTAGCCATTGCTTTGATCTGATTATCAATAGTGACAGTTATGAAAATATTACTAGCAGAGGGATCATAGAGGCTTTGAAAGTCCTACTGGAGCCACATCATAATCTATATACACTTTGGTGGATTAACGTAGTAGAGAAGATTCAAGTGAAGAAGCGGTGTAAGGTACCCTTCCTTATATGATAGTATAAGGATGAGACATACTACAATATAGTTGATATGGATGCATGTCATATTTTACTTGGAAGACCTCGATAGTTTGATCAGAATATGTAGCATTTGGGAAGGGATAATGTGTACAGGCTAGAAAAAGGAAGAGTAAGGTTCACTTTGACACTGATTAAGAGGTGATGTAGCTCTAAAGCTTCTAGAGTAGAGAAACGAAATTTCCTTATTATCAGCACTGTTAAACACGAAATAGAGGTAGATTTGAGAGAGTCATGGGTAGTTTATGCCTTACTTGCAAAGTAAGTGGTAGCAGTGGGAGAAAAAGTAATGGATGAACAACCAGCAATAGTTAAGTTGTTATTGGAGGAGTTTGTAAATATTATGCCAGATGAGCTTCCTGATGGCTTACCCCTTTGAGAGATATTCAACACTAAATAGATTTGATTCTAAGTATTAGTTTGCCAAATCTTCCCCATTACAAAATGAACACGAAGGAGAGCGAGATTTTGGAGAAAGTAGAAGAACTATTGTGGAATGGACATATCTAAGAAAGTCTGAGTCCTTATGTAGTTCTAACCTTGTTAATACCTAGGAAAAATGAAAGTTAGAGAATGTGTGTGGATAGCAGGGTAATTAATAGGATTACAGTTGGCTACAAGTTTCCAATCCCACAACTTGAAGACATGTTGGATAAGATGAGTGAGGCTGTTATCTTTTCGAGGATAGATATGAGAAATGGACACCATCAGATTTGGACTAAGCCTAGTAAGTGAGTAGAAGATAGCATTCGAAACGAAGGAAGGGTTGTACGAATGGCTTGTGATGCCATTCGATTTATCAAATACTTTAAGTACTTTCATGTGAGTTATGAATCGGGTATTGAAACCCTTTACTAGCAAATTTACAGTTGTTTATGTTGACGACATCATGATTTATTGTAAATTGGAGGAGAAGCGTTTGTTATGTTTATGTGAGGTGCTAATTGTTGTGAAAGAGAATAAGTTATATATGAGTTTGAAGAAGTGTATTTTTATATCAAAAAAGTTGTTGTTTCTTAAGTTTGTAGTTAGTGTTGCGAGTATTCAAGTTGATGATGAGAAATAAAAGCTATTAGAGAGTGACCTACTCTTAAGACCGTTTTTGAAATTAGGAGCTTTCATAGATTAGCCACCATCTATAGGCAGTTTATAAAGAATTTCAACAGCATTGCAACCTAAATAATTGAGTGTTTGAAGAAAGGAAATTTTAATTGGGGAGAGGAGACTAAGATTAGTTTTGCATTGTTGAAGGAGAAGCTGTTTTCTACACCTACTTAGCATTACAAGATTTTGATAAGTTATTTAAGGTTATTGTGATGCAAGTTGTGTAGGAATAGGAGCACTTTTTTCTCAACAAAAGAGACATGTAACTTATTTTATTGAGAAATTAAGTGAAGCAAGGCAGGTATGTACGACCAATGATAAGAAGTTCTATTCTATTGTATGTGCTTTAAAGACATGGGAGCACTATCTGATTGGTAAGGAGTTTGTCTTGTATTTAGATTGCTAGGCATTGAAGCATTTGAATAGTCAAGTTCGAATCAACAAAGACCTATATGCGAGATGGTTCCAATTTCTGCAAAAGTTTCCTTTTAGGATTAAGCACAAGGCAGGAGTAGAGAATAAGGTAGCAAATGCTTTAAGTCATCAAACTTATTTGCTATTGACTTTGAGCCATGAGATTCTGAGTTATGAGTGTTTAGAGGAATTGTACGAAGATGACAAGGATTTTAGGGATATTTAGGCTAAGTCCAACACTAACCAATCATGTGAAGATTTCCACATTTATGAAGGTTACTTATTGTGAGGTAATCAACTTTGTATTCTTAAGTCATCTTTGAGGGAGAAGTTGATGATGAATTTGCATGCAGGAGGATTTGTTGGACATCTAGGGTAAGATAAGACACTTTTTGTAGTTATGGAGAGGTTTTATTGACCTAATGTAAGGAGAGATGTTTCCAGATTTGTATAGAGGTGTTATGTATCTCAGACAGCTAAGGGGTAGTCATAAATAACTAGATTATATATGCTTTTATCGATGCTTGAAAATATATGGGAAGATCTCTCCATGGATTTCATGCATGGCTTACCTCGAACCTAAAGAGGATTTGATTTTGTTTTTGTTGTTATTGATAGATTTTCAAAGATGACGCATTTTATTCGTTGTAAGAAGACCTTAGATGTGATTGGGATAGCTAACTTGATTTTCAAGGAGGTTGTTCATTTGCATGGAGTTGAAAACTCTATTACATCAAATAGTGATAGCGAGTTTCTAAGCCACTTCTAGAGGACTTCGTGGAAGATGTTTTTCCTTGAATTTTAGTAGTATGATGCATCCTCAAATAGATGGCCAAATCGAAGCAGTCAATGTAACGCTTGGCAATTTGACTCAAAGCATATGTGGAGACAAACCATAGTAATAGGATGCAACTTTAACCTAGGCAAAATATGCTTTCAATAGTGTTGTACATTATTCAACTCGAAAAGGCGCCATTTGCTATTGTGTATGCCAAGCTACCTTAACATGCTTTAGACTTGTTAAAGCTTCTTGTAGAGATAAGCTTAAATGTTGCAGCTAATAAGTTAGCCAAGCAATAGCAAACTGCTACGGTAGATTGAGACAAAAGCTAGAGGAAAGCAATGTCAAATATAAGGAAGCAATTGATTAGCACAAAATGGAAAAAAGACATTTGCTATTGGCAATGAAGTTATGATGTTCCTATTGAAAGAGAGATCTTTAACTGGTGTTTATAGCAAATTGTAGCTTACAAAGTATGGTCCAAATCAAATAATTAAGAAGATTAATGATAATGCTTATGTGATAGCTTTACCTGACACTATAAAAATATCCAAGACATTTAATGTGGCGAGTATCTACCTCTTCTATACTTTTGATCAGCAACTTTATCCAAATTTTGCTTTAAAATCAAGGACAAGCTTTTTTTTTTTTTTTAGGTAAGGGGGATTGAAGTGGATGGATTTAGTTTAGACTATATGGACTTGCAGAATAAACAGATAATTAAAATAATAAAACGGCCAAAAAATAAACCGATTTTCCAATTACAGATAAAATCGATATAACTTTTGATCTGATGGAAACTATCTTTATTATAATATATTTTTGGAAAAGGAATTTCGAGGCTTATGATAGGCCAATCCCGCAAGCCCGATTGAGGTCGTTTTGGGCATAAAAAATTGCACTATAAAGCTTCTAACAAGCCTTTTATTATTTACAGTTTTATTTTTTGAGATTTCTTTTAGTAGCCATATTAGGTAATATATATATATATATATTCTTTCCGTCTCTATGAACAATTTATCAAAAAAAAATGAAGGAGTTTCTTGAGTGTTGTATAATTTTCTTTCGTGCATGCCGTGTTACTAGTTTGTTTTTATTTTTTATATTTTTCCTATCCCTGTTTAGGAGAAATCATACTATCCATGCTTAGAATAAATTGACTATTGAAAAGCTGTGCCGGTTCATTTAATTTAGTTTTCTTATTCCTAATTCTTCATCTATTAGTTCTTTTCATTAATTGCTTTGGGTAACTTTTACTTGTTCAATGAAATTTGTATTTACTGACAGAAAAAAAAAAAAGAGGAGGGAAGAAAGGCAATGCTATCTCATATGATGTGCAACAAATTATGGTTTTTAAGGGCAAATGTCGTGGATGTCCCACGAAACCATGGGGAGAAATTCTTTAATAGGTAGTATTACACATAAGGATAGACAAAAAAAAAAACTAACTAATGAATCAATCCATAAATCGAATCAGAACCAAAAATATGGTTTTTCTTTCAATTTGATTTAGAAAATTCTTAATCCAAACCAAATAAAAAATTTATTATTGGTTTAAAAATATAAATTAAACTAATCCATAAAACCGAACCAAACAGTTTTTTAAAAATATTTTACTTGCAATTAAAACATTTCTTTTGTTATAATATAGCAATTAAAAAAATTTTTAATTTATATTTATTGAAATGTATATATATTGACCTTTTAATTATCATGATCTATAAATTATATATATACTTTGACCCAAAGTTTGTACAATATTTTTATAAATAAAATTAGTTACTAATAAATATTTGAAATTTTTTAGTCACATAAATATTAATTTCACTAGCCTCTATTATGATATTAATTCTTATTATTAAATGAATTTAGTACTTTTTATATGATGTTACATGTTATGCAAATATGATTTTCTCAACTAGCATGTGATTCAAATTCATAAATCGAACTAAATCAAACCAAAGTTTTATATTTTAAAAAAATTCATAATTTGGACCGTTTAGTTTGGTTGAAGTTATAAAGGATCAAACTATATTGTTATGGTTTGATTTGATTTAGTGAAAAAACTGACCATAGTGAACTGTGCTCACTTCTAATTACGGTAATCGTCCCTAAGAAGAATGACCGTCATCTAATTTTCTCAAGCAAATTGCTTTCTTGATGGATTTCATCGAAGTACATTGCCATGTGATTAGCGTCGAGCTTACGTTTTTTTTTCTTCATTTAACTTTAGCTTCTCCTAAGTTCGACCTACCCGATATAAAATATTTGACCAAAATTAAAGGATATATATTTTTTAATTCTTTTTAAAATATTTGTTTGGAGTCACCACCAACCCAAATAAAAAAAATAAAATAAATGGATTATAGGACGATTGGTAGAGCGAATTTAACCAAGCTATTTATTCGATTCAGAAATGAGAAATTGAGTGTAGAGGGACTTCAATTTTAAAGTTAAAAAGAAAAAGCTATAAAATGTAGCTTTTTAAAATAAACGACTTAATCCTAAATTATTAGAAATAACATGAAAAAAAATATACATTTTTTAAAAAATTTTATAATTTAGAGAAAATGTTTATTATTATGTTTTCATTTTAGGAAGAATGTTCTACAATTACATTTTAAGGCCACTCCAATTTCATATGCCTATGCATTTGCTATTTGCGATTAGGTTCTCGTAGTTCATTTTTGAAAAGGACTTTTTAGTCATTGCCTGTTGTTCTTTTATTCTTTTTAAATACTTTAAATTTGGATCCAAGGCCCTGAACAAGGAACCAAAAATTGAATTCAAATCGATATATAATGATGCGACATGAGTTTGTATCTGAGTTGAACGTTGAAAAGCAAATAATTGCAAAAAATAAATAAATATATAAATAAAACTATTGATTCTCTTTTGTGCTTTAAGGTTTTTTTTTTTTTAATATTTATAAGTTCTCAATATAAGAAAAAAGGAAATTGTACAGGTATGAACAAATTAAACTATTAGATATGAAAAAAGCAATGGATCAATTTGAACTGATTTTTTTTTTCTTTTTTGTTTCAATTACAACTTGATATGATAGCATGAAATGCAATTAAACTAGGTTTGAAATAGCTAGTTCATATGACAGCATAATTAGATGATTCAAGGGTTTGAAGTCGTTTAATAGATATAATAGCTCTATTGAATAATCTTAAGAAAAGATTTTGTTCACAATGATTGAAGAGAATCAATAAAAACTATAGAAGAGGGTTTCTCAAAATATGTCTGTCATTGTCAAGATTGACTCTAATCGATGAAAAAGAGTTACAAAATATTATTTATATGGACCCTCTAACAATCCTTGGAGCATTATAGGTAATAATCAAATAAAAATAAATCCCTATATACTTATTAGCTATAACTAAATCTCATAATAAAATAGATCTAAATTAATGTCTCATAAAAATAAAATAAAACAATGAAAAATTACTAACAAGTCTTCAAAAGAATATTCAAGCAATCCCCACCATGGAATCTCCAGCAGATAAATGGATAAAACAAATGGATTAGGACCATTATGTAGCTGACAATTAGTCTTGGAGCAAACTAAGTGTAGCATGCCAATGAGCACCCAATACTCCTAAGTGATTAATAAGAATCAACTAAGCAAAATTTCCACGAAGCAAGCTCTAACCAACCGACCTTATGGAATTGTTGTTCATTAGAAAAAATTCTACTGAAGCAGGACTTCCATCCAAATGGTGACTTCCCTCTATTCAAATGTTATTCATTTCCAAACAGCATCCACACACTGGATGGGCCACGATCTACATGGTACTATGCATGACATCATGCAAAAAATCATCACCAACTCATCCGATCGATAGCCAATATAGCATTTGAAGGGTACTATCATTGACCAAGCAATAGCTGATCTCCCATTCAGATGGTAACCCTACTTTCCCATTTGAATAGTATCTCTAATTTTAGCAATGAAACTCTATGCCCATTTACATGTTTGCCTTGAGACATGTATTAAGACTTATATTGAGTTTATTTTATAGATATTTACTCATTAGAATGATCATTACCACCTTCTTATTATATGAACTATTTTATGGGTCTTTGATCATTGATTTAATCTCTTCAATCTTTAGTGTTCTTATCAATCCATTAGGATCGTAACACCCCCTTTAGTAAATTTCCTTAGTCCTTTAACACTTGCAATCTACTTAAGTGCTTGAAGTGATGATCAAACATCAATTAGATTTGAAACCAACTTGTAGTTGGTATCAGTGCGTGTCTCTATTGTCATTTACATTCATATCCTCTTTTATTTTACTCTAAAAACATTGAATATCCAAAAATATAATTAGTTCCAACTTACTCCTTAGATTAGCATCATTGGATTACAAACTTGACTCAAGCTTCTTGCCTTAAACTACATCATAAGCTGTTAAAATCCTAAAAAAACTCTTATAAAGTTTAATTAAAGAAAACTATGAAGAATCAATCCTTATATTTTTATTAAAAGAAAAAGAACTTACTCCTATTGAGAAAGAACCCTCTATTTCAAGAAAACCTTTATTTTATTTAATAAAAACATTTTATTTTTATTTAGCAAACCATTGTTATATTATACATATACTTTTCGAAAAAGATATTGTTATTTTTGAAAATTGAATAGGATTGGTGTCACATTGAAGAGCGTTAAAGCCATAATAGTTTCATCATATACACAAACTCAAAACATGAGCTAGTCCCATAGTTGCTATCATAAACTTAATATATATAAGACACATATGACTAAATACTATGAAGTATCTTCAATTCAATAACTATAGTACAGTAAATACATTTTATTCACATATTTATTTGAAGTATAAATTTACATAGAGCTTTATATAAAAGCTCGTAAAAGAAATTCTGAATATTTGATTACAACCAATACTATAAATGAGATTGGGTAGCCCATCTTCTTTATGCTTGAGCATTGATTGATCATGGTATATCTACTATAACCTACATAAGAAGCCAAAAGGAATGTGCGCAACCATAGTTTGGTAAAAGGGATGGAGATAGAAGTATATATAACACAATAAGGTAAGTAGGGTTATCAATTATTTAGTTAGAGGCAATGTACATAACAAATGCTATTTGTACAATATTGTTTAGTTCACCGTGAGATTTAAGAAATTGTACTATTTCTAATTCTGGTTGAGGAGTTTTCAATAAGATGCGATGATTTACAGCCAAACATAGACTTGTACAATATATGGCTATCTTCTCTTCAGACCAACTTCAAACTAGTGCCTCTAACCTTGCCTTATTAAATCATCTTCTCCTGTTATTTAGTTTGGCTAAGGGTGGGGAGAGAGCAATTAGTTATCTTTTCGAAGGGGTTAATATTTAGGCAAAGATTCTTAATCATTTTAAGAGTGACCGGTTGCAAACAATCCAATTAGAAAGCAAAGCAGGACATATAGCTTAGTTACCAAATGGCATAGCATAATCCAAAGACATACATCACAAGTGCACATCTAACTGCTTATAACTATAAGCAAGTATACACCTTAATCTTCAACTTCAAGTACTATTATATAGTATTGTAAATGCGATAAAACATTAATCTCATATACTTGGAATTAGCAGTGCTTAGACTTTTTCATAGCATTGGTCTTCATGTAGTTAAGGAAACTATATTAGGACTTATACTTCAATTTTCATCTAGGTTACAATAATATCATTAATTAGACTATTATACTTCACATCAAGTTTATTAGTCCTTTATTAGTAGTATAAATATATTTATAACTTAAAGTGTTTGTTAAGGTTTAGATGTTATTATTCTATATAAGTCTATGATATCATCTATACTTCCTTTTAGGTGTCATTATTCTTTATAAGTTTATAATATCTTCTATACTTCCTTCTATTTTAGCTTGGTTAACTTTCTTATCAAAGGACCTTGTACATTTTCTTCAATGTTGGTTTAAAGGAGAACATATACCAAAATACCTTTTACAGTTCTTACATTAGTCTAGCTATGGCTTAGCTCAAAGAGCTTCTATAGTTATATCTACATTAGCTTAATTGAGATTTATACTTAAAGGACCTTCTACTTTACATCATGAGTTGAATTACTCTTACTCATTAAGTTAAAAGAGGTTTTGCAATATCAATTACACATGTATGTACCTAAAACCTTTTACATTATCTTCTACTTTTGGTTACCTTTACTTCTTAGGTTAAGGGTGGTTTTACATTATCTTTTAGACTTGCTTATTACCTAAGGGCTTCTAAAGGTTTCTTAGAGCAATGATCCTCACTTAATTAGGCCAAAATAAGTTCTACAGTACCTTCTATACTCATTACTTTGTCTAGACCCTCTATAATACCTTCTATTATTGCCAAAAAACATATTATCTCACCAAAACTTCATATTTTACACATTCCACTTCTATTTCCAAATTAGGTCAGCTTAAAAACATGTCAAAATGGCTTGAATTCCAAAAATAAAAAGGCAGTTGCAACTAACTATTAACCAATTGTCCAAAATGTGCATATTTAACTAAAAAATTATGAAAATACCATCATGACTCATGATGAATGGTAGGGATTTACTCATATTTACTTATGATTGCTAATTTCTTAAGAAACTAAGTCAATTTAATAACTTTCATGAAATCAACACACATATAATTGGAAATAAACATTTTTCGCCTTAGAAAATTGGTGTATGTATGAAATCCACCACTTTTGCTCTCAAAGTTAAATATTGACCTATTGCATGTCAACAACACCTAGAATGCGATTTGAATCAAATGCAGTTAAAATTTTTTAGAAAATCACTTATTTTCTAAAATTTTCTTATTATCAATTTTCTAAAAATCAAAATTTAGCAAGTTTCAAAAGAGTTGCTACATAAAAACTTTTTACACCACCTTAAACTAAATGTTTCAAAGAGCTTACAAAAATTTTCAAGCTTGAAACAACATCGATTGCCATTTTAAAAATCAGTTTGAAAATTTGTTAGAGACAAGCCGTATCTTAAGACCATGGCATAAAATATGCTAATTTTATCAAAATAATATTTTTACATGAAAGTACACTCAAAAGAATAAATTTTTCCATAATCTTATCACTTAATTTAATATTTTTAGTAATTTAACGAAAATTGGTTTAAATTACACTTATTGATGCTAGTAACTCCAATGGCCAGTGGTGGAGAATACTATATTAGTAGGTAAAGGCATTAAGGGGATTGTTGGGTGGTGGTGGTTGTTTATTATTAAGTTTTCTCTTAGTTTAGGCTCTTTGCATGCCCATATTTATGCTTATGTTTCTAATATTTCCTTAAATTTTTCTAAGATTCCTTGAAGCTCTATACAATTTTTTTTCTACCTCCAAACTACCTAGAGTGTTTAAATGTGGGTGGTGGAGGGTTTAAATAGGGTTTTGATAGTGGTAGAACTTGTCACATGGTTAACAAGTGGCAATATGCTCAATTTCCTAAGATTCTTCTAATTACAAGTGTCCAAGGCTTTGTTAAGTAACCCATTGTGATTATTTAAATAGCTGCCACACCCTACCTAAGCATCATTTCATGCATCTTGACATTTTATAATATCTATTTATAAATTATTTAACTAAATCAAGCATATTGTATACATATTTAGGGTTTTTATTAATTTATAAATATGTGTTTTATATATTAAATATATTTTATGAGTAAACATCATCTATAAATATTATCTTGTGTCAAATCATTAAATTTTATTATTTCAAATATTTTATCTTTGAAATTTTATTATATATAAAAACTCAAATTTTGAGTTTTCGATGAATGACGATCTATCTAGATTACGTTTTATTTAATTAAGTCTCTGATATACATCATTTTGAGAATCTAACTTGACAAAGTTACTTTAATTAACTTTTGCAATCTTGTTGTTAAGTTTGACCTTAATCGGTTAATGTTGTCGGATGTCTTATATTTAAGGGCTTAAAACCTAAGATCATAGTTAACTAAATTTTTTTATTTACATCATTTTAAATATCATATTACTCTATTTTATTAATTTTTATTATTTCCTTAATTTATCTTCGAGATTTTGTTAAATTTCTAAAATCGAATTTCACGGTTTCAATAATTCATGAATAATATCGGCATATTTATTTCTTTGACTATATTATTATTTTATTAATTTTTTGTTGTACTTTAAGTTCATGGGGGTCACTTTGATTAATTTTGTGGCCCTATCATGAATTTTGAGCAAAATAGAGAAATTTTATTGATGCTCTAAATTTCGATGCTAAAGTCTTAATTACTAGTTGGCGAAGCTCATAGTTGGGTCAAACCTAATAATGAGCTAAGTTATCAAATTGAATCGGGTGGAAATGGGCAGGTCAAACGAGTTGAATTAGGTCTATTGCATATTTAGATTAGCAAAGCTTCCTCTTAAGCACCATGATCAGTAAGCATTGATAAGTTATTAGATCAATCCTTTCTCAAGATGCATCATGGAATGAACATGGAAATACGATAACAAAAGAAAGAGAGAAGTGTTCTTTTGAAGAGGATGGTAAGATATGGTTTGTAGTGGTTCAGGATGGTCGGGTGATGGCTCTAAGTAGATTAAGAGGTAAAGCAGTGTTTAGTGGTGGTGAAATAAATCGAGAAATAGTGTTTTTTCTTAACAAAGGAGAGAAGCCATGAGTGAGCTTTGCAAAAATTTTAGAAAGAGAAGGAACTGGATTTCGAGTGATTTTTTATTATTTGAAGCTTGTTTGATAATCCAAATTGAGTTATAGACCTCATTACTTGTACTGAAGTGATGATTAAGCATTTAAGAAGTTAAGAAATTGAAAGATTGACTGATAAGTACCATTGGTTTGGTATGTTTTTGTACATACTAATAATATGCTATGTGCTGGTAATTTGTGGTATAAGATTACAAAAGCTTGACTTACACAAATATATTTGCCTTTTTAAGTGAAAATTTTGATTTCTTATTAGAGTTATATATTGATTGTGTGTTTTTTGTTATTTGATGAGATTAAATAAATTAAGAATTTTAATTCAAGGTTAATGTTGCATTTACTACCTACACTTTGCTAAAATGTTCAATTTCTTACTTGCACTTTAAAAACATCAATTTACTATCTAATTAGAGTTTTTATAGTTATTTGTGCTACTTAGTATAGATCTATTACCTTTGTTTGTTGTTGTAGCATTCTACACACACACACACAGACACACACACATAATTTAATGAAAAAGAATAATAACATTAACCATTACACTTAAAGGCCCATAATTACTACTTACCTTCCATTAGTAAAAAATTTTCTCAATTAAAATTTGTTCCATAGTAACTTATATATTAGACTTTAAACTAATAATGTGGGGCTTGCTTGGTTAAGGGAAGAACATGAATTACAACTACTGTTCTCTCACATATATCGTGCATTTTTGTACCATTTTTCTTGTTGTGATTCACTTCTAAATGAAAAAACAAATACGAAATATATAATATGCTCCTTGAGATTTTTAATTCGTATAAAATTCTTCTTGAAAACTAAGCTAAAACATGCTTGAAAATTGAAGCAAAATTGACTTATGTAGTTGAAAAATGAAAATGTTGCGAGTGGTAATATTCATATTAGCAATGGGGATGTGTGTTCTTAACTTGATTTTTTTGATTCCATTTACTTGCATTGTAGAAAAAGCACACTTACATGATCTCTACTTAGTATATATTAGGTTCCCCTTGAAAATCATGTCCATAAACACATTTTAGGTGATTAAAACCATACTCAAATTAGAGTAGTTATATACCCCACATGTTTGATAAAATGCAATAAAGGAGAAAACTATTATTAGAGAAATGTTTTTTTAGCAAACTAATGTTTAGTATTCATCCAAATGATTAGAAATCATTTTTAGATGTCTAAAAATCCACCAAAATCATCTATGAAGTGAATTTCTTGAGAAAAATTAAAACTTTACTTAAGTATGCACATATTGACAGTTTTTGAAGATCGATAAGAGAAAACTTTGAAATTTTGGTTTGATTTTCATACCATATAATCAATAAGAGGAAGTGGAGATAGTGATGTTAAAAGTATTTCATACCTAGATTAAGTTGGTGGTAGCAGTTTACCCTATTGTAGTTGGATAAGGGAGAAATTGAGGCTTGAACAAAGGGACTAAGCTTGGAAATATATATATATATATAAATATCTCATATGCTTTCATTTTTCAATTCGATAGGTTAACTTTGCTTTGATTTTTGAGCATATTTTAGATTAGTTTTCAGAAAGTATTTTGTATGAACCAAAAGATCTTATGGAACAAATTATATACTTTGCTTTTTTTTTTTTTTATTTCAAGTTTGGAAGTGAATCAAAATAAGAATAATAGTACAAAAATGCGCCTATGTGAGTGGCAAATTGTAATTGTAATTCATGTTCTTCCTTGACCAAGCAAATCCTACATGGTTTAGTTTTCAAATTTAAACCAAGTTAAAGTGACATTATAAGACATTAAGAAAGCTATTGTGACTAGTGGATTAAGAAGAAGGATGTCATGGGTTTAATATATTCTCATTTTCGTTAAATTAAATATATACAAAATATTTGAAATGTCACATGTGAATTTATCATTTATGGGAGAGTCTATGTTAGTAAATGGAGTTAAAAATGATTGGAAATACTTTAATTAAGTATTAAATTGATTTTTTTAAAGTATGGATAGTAAATTAGATATTTTTAAAAAAGTTTAGATAATAAATGCAGCATCAACCTGTTGACTATTATAAATATAAGAAGTTGAGATAAACTAATCACTCTATATTGCTAATGATGGAATAATAATTTTCTATTACTTATTCTACATAAGCACTTCTTCTTTCCCTACTGGACATATTTCCAAGGGGTAATCATCATAGCAGATAGAAGAAAAAAATAGTGATAAATACAAAATTAATCCTTAAATTTTTATTATCTTTTTTAACGATTTTATGATGCAGTCACTTATTGGTATGATCACTTTAAGATTACATAAATCATCTCAAATAAGATCCATTAAAGAAATTGTCAATGGCTTCATAGAATTTGTTAACGTTCTTCATAAAATACTATCAATAGTTTTATTATTATTATTGATAATTTTATTGTTCTTGTCATTGTACGTCGTTTATTATAATTCAACATGTAATTCAAAAGTAATTACATCTTATTTATTACTTTTTAAGTGACTGCACTAAAATCTTGTTTTACTATATAAACTCCCATACTTTCAGTGGGGACCGCCAACGTACTTCTGCGGTACAATCAAACCACTTCGTGTTTTTTTTTCTAATCCAAAAACATTACAGTTTAATAAATGATAAATATTATAGAAATTATGATTTTAATAAATGATTATATTGCAATTTAAATCGTGGGTAAAGTCCTGGTCTCAGGCTTTCAGCTTATTATTTTTTTTTTTTATTTTAAAAACCGTGTTTTAAGGGAACGTTTTCTTAAGATAAAATACAATACTTTTTTCTTCTTTCATGCTTTTCACACGATTGGCCACAAAATTATTTTATCAGTTTTCATTATGGCCAACTATATAATAAATTACATAGAATATCACAGGTTCAGTTGTACATTTGCCCAGCGTTCGTCTTTGTGCCTCCGTGCTGGCGAGTTGACCACCACCTTCTTTCTCTCTCATCCAACTCATGTTATTGACACTGAAACCAGGTAACTTTCTCCTTCACTATCGTTTTCATTAAGAACTTATATTAGTCTTATATGAATTAGGGTTGTGTGGATTGAAATAGAAATCTGGTGTATCAGAGTCTTCTATTTTTTCTGTGAACAAATACCGGAGGAAGTAGGGTTTTGTAATCGGGAATCTCCAATGCGAAAAAGCGCTATTGGAGCTGCTATATTCTTCATTTCTTGTTAATTGTTCCGGTATAACGTAGTCCTGTGATCGGTGGATTTTTGGGAGTCGTTGATGGTTAACTGCATTGCTAATTGTTGATAGCGGATGGTTAGAGATGCCAAGATGAGGGAAACCGGATTAATGGATGTCTCTAAAAGGGGCTCAGCCGGTGCACCTAGTGCTCGGATCGATGCAGGGTTAGGAGGAGGGAGGGGTGATTATATCATACAGCAGTTTAGTTTACGAAACGCGTGACAGACATATCATCAAAGGTGAAGATTCGTTTGATGGATGCCTTAGTGAAAAGAAAATTATTTTTCTATTCTGTGATTGGATCCATGGATGTCTCTCAAAAGGGCTCCTCAGGGGCACAGAGTGCTCCTTACTTGTGTAGGACAAAAAGAGGGATAACGTGCAGGCAGGGAGAACACATACGTATGCTGTCTTACCCCTTGCATTCATGTTTTTGGAACTCTGTATATGAGGTCCAATATGTGCAAATTATCCTTCTTAAATTCCTGTGAGCAACAAATGTAGTTTTGCCCTAACCAGAATGTTTGCATATTCAGAATCCACTTACGATTTTTACCTGCTCCTTCGGTGTTCTTGTATAAGTAATAGCATGCTATGGCCCTACGTTTATTCTTCCTACTTCTTTTTCTAATTGAATGGAACTTTAATTCATGATGTAGTTTCATGCTTGGAGTATATGTACATACATGTATTCACCACAACTGCCCTTGGCCCGTGCTCGATTGACATTCCAATCTGAGATGGATAAGTCTTGTGTGGAGCCTGGAGGTCTAGAAGCCTCTCTTCTCCAGCTGATGCACCATCATAACCACATTGCTGTAGAACTCAAAGACTGCACTGGTTGGTATTCAAACGGATTGTTTTTTCATTACTAATTGTGAAACTTTAGGATTTTGATGAATGTTTGCTGGTTTTATTGAAAAAGATAAAGCAAAGAAAGATGCTATTAAGAGTGCAGTGCATGTCTCGGATCTGCTGGTGGATTCTGTTAATGGAGGGGTGCAAGAGGCCTTTATCAATGAGAAGCGAATCGAGTTGGAGGTTCGAGGATTAGCTGCTACCATCACCAGATTCATGAGGCAGACAGATCAATGGCTAGCTGCTTCACATGCTATAAACACAGCTATTAAGGTATTAACCATCTGTCATTAATGCCTTAATGAATCCTTAGGTAGTTTTGAAATTAAAATGTAGTATATAATTGGACTTGCATGCCGGTTGAAATCAAATGGGTGTTTCCATAATTTACCCCGTTTTATCTTGATATGTTTTATGAAGGAAAGTAAAGATGTTCTGATTTTTCCCCAATCTTATTTGAGACATATCTATTATTGAGTACCTTTACATTTTCTCTTCCAAAATTTTGGCATCCAATAAAGCTTTTTTTGGGTGATTCTTAACCTAAATGTCTTTCTTAAGATTTGTTGGAAACCTCAAGCATTTGTTGTTTCCAACTACACTGAAGCTAGATCAGTTGTTATTCTTTCTGGGAAATCTGCACAATTTAGAAGTGAGCAATGGACTGAAATTTCTTTTATTGGGGGGGGGGGGGGGGGGGGGCGCGGGTGTGGGTGGGGCACGTTTGGCGGAGTGATTGATGTCGTATTAGATCTGTTAGTCTTTTATTCCTGTTAAAGTTACTGTACATTGAGCAATAGTCTCTTTATTTTCTTCCAAGAAGGATGTGCTTATGTAGAGTTTCTCTTCAGGAAATTGGAGACTTTGAAAATTGGATGAAGATCATGGATTTTGATTGTAAGAATGTCAGTGCAGCTATCTTCAATATACATCAAGAATGACAAACCTCAGCTAGCCTGAACACCCATACCATTAACAACAAGCCCCTGCCCATGGTAAAAGTTCCATCTATAGGGAATATCTTAAGGTAGGCATAAAGTTTGATTGTCTGTACATAGATGATTCTGTTATTGTTGATGAGAACCAGCTTTATTGAAGATAATGAAGCATAACTGCATAAAAGTTTCCAAATGGCCAACCTGCTTAGTGTGATGAGGCTTAATTGATGTGATAATCTTCTGTTCTTTGGAAAGCATTGTTGGGGTAATTATGTACTGTTAACATTATTGGGTTGATTGTGGTAAAAAAAAAAAAAAAACATTATTGTGTTGATTATTTTCATATTCTTTGTCTTTTTTGAAGTTTTGCAGCTTTATCTCACTATAAGGCTACTAGATATGTGGATTTATTGATGTAGCTCCTTGTCAATGAGGAACAGTCTTAAGGCAACCAAACATAAAGTTGGATATCTAGTGTAGCAACTCCCAAATTTTTGCATTATTATGTTATTCTCTAAAGACGAGGCTTGATTCATCATGATATTTTTATAAATTGTTACGTACTTCATCCGGAGTGCCATCATTCCATTATTTTAAGGGTATCAATTCTTAAAAGCTGCTGAGAGCAGATACGGAAGTAGGTATAATGGGAGGGACTGTACTGCTCATCATCACTATTCAGTTATTATTCATGCATTCTGGTAGTGGATCTGTCACTGTAATGTTTGTATAAAAAGGTGTCGATGGCTTATTTAGGAGAACTCTCCAATTTCATAACTATTGACTATTTTTAGCAATACAATAACAACATTGAAGCCTTATTTTAACTATGTTGGGTCGGCTGTAATGTTGTTTTGCCATTACATTCTATTATGGACCAAATTTCAATTTATACCTGAAAAATTTCTTCCTCACTTCTTTTTTGGTCTCCCTTGTCCTTATTTTGTTGGTCTTTTCCAAGGTACTACAACATCTAATAGGTGCCTCTAAATCATGTTTCAGCATATAATTATACTATCTCCATTGTGCTTTCCTCATTTTCTCATCTATAAATACAATTTCGACTTTCTCTCAACTGATGTAATTTCTTATCTCACCTGTTCTTGTATGACTACACGTTCTTGTTAACATACTCTTCTACTCTCATTTTTTGTTCATGTCCATAATTTAATGCTCAACATTCACTCTACTTTAGATAAATTTTCAAGATAACTCTCTTGTTCTGTTTATTATTGTTAGTAGGAGTGATATATAAGCTTTGACAAAAATAGAAAATGAAGCAAACAAACCTGGCATATTACATAGAGGGAAAGAAAATAAATCTACCCTATTAAAATATTTTTCCCTAAGATATTCATAGCTTTACTTCCTCACCTAGACTAGACATTGAGCCTGCCCTGAAGATCGAGTAATCCCTTGATATCTATTGTAGTTGACCTCTTGAATCTTCAAGATCATCAACTGGAGCATTGGAGTCCGCTCATGCCCGATAAAATAGTTCCTTGCCTTGATTTCTTGGAGAGCAGGTCTCGTCACAATTGGAGCATAAATTTTGAGCACAATCAACCGTGTGCTCATGACTTGACCGCTTGATGATAAATGGTTTAGCTTGCTGGGTGAATGCCAGATGCTGCTTGCTCTTGCTGTTACTCCTTGTCAAATATGCTACAGGTGCTGTATGATGAAATGCATTTGGCTAAAGTTTCTTCTCATAGATCTTAGCTGAACTCATTGTTGTCTCTAGGTCTGCTGAATTGTCTCTGTTGCAACTCCGATCTTCTTTGACAATCCTTTAGTGATATTTGACACATGCTGCTCAGGAGGGTTTATGAGTGTCTACGCCAACAAGGAATCTAACTTCCTTTGATACTCCTTGACTAACGCTAACCCTGTCTCATGTAGCTTGGCTTAGTCACCAAAGTGTTTACCATGCAGAGGTGGTTTGAATCTCAAGTCAAATAAGTGGATAAACTCCCTCCAAGTCAAATTCTTGAGGGTCTGCTTCAATTTATAACACTACAATTGTGCTTTCCTAATTAAGTGGAAGGAAGCCTAGCCAATTTTGCCCTTGTTTTGGTGCCTGTTGTGAAAGAATAACTACTGTTTTAAGTGTTTGCTTATCCAATTGGATCACTGGAACAGTAAAAAAAAATGGAAATCCAGCTTAGTATAGCATGGAACTCAGGTCTTATTTCATGGTTAGATTGTCAGTCAAACCTTTAAACAAACTCTTGGTTAACTTTCTGGTCAAACCCTACATATGGGTGCTATTAATAGTGCGTCTCAGGCATTGAATCTGACATTCTCTAGTTTAATCACACTTGGCAGTAAGGGTGCTTTAGGTAAAACTTTCATCATTGATCGGATCTCTAAGTGGTAAGTGGTGGCTATCTGCGAGGAAGGAAGTTGTGCACATGGTCAAATGCTAGTGGATCTCTTGGGAGTGGGTTTTTCATTGGTTGCCAGATGTGAGGGAGATGATTGTTGGTCGGGTCAAGCACTTCTGGGTCACACATAGGCAAGCCATGCTCCTCCTTACTTAACTGGTTTTTCAAATTGGAGCTCTAGCCATGGTGGATACTGTTTGATTGTGTGAAATCTGGCCAATGTGACCTATTTGAAAGGGTGTTGGATTGCACGCCACTTTTTGAGTTGTCTAGTTGGGATGTTTGCCAGAGCTCATTGCTCCTTTTATAATGCTAGCTTCGTCTAAATGAATAATAGGCTCCTCCAACCTAGTCTCAAGTGTGGCCCTATTGTTTGCAACTCAACGAGTTTGGCGGCTAGGGTTTCTTCCTGCTCTTGGCCCATAACCAGTAATTGCTCTATATCTTACTCATACTTTTGAAAAAATGCCTTGAATTGCTCTTACACTAAACGACCCATGACTATTGGCTCTTGGCTCTGCTACCGATTTTTTGTGGGTTGAGCAATGAATTTAGTTATGAGCGATATTTGTATTTAAGAAAGTTGAGAGCATGCTGAAAAGAATTTTCAAATCTCTTAAAATTGAGGGTTCCTAGTAGAGATCCCTTTAATCCCATAAACTACTGAATATCTTTAAAACTACTTTAGACTAATTTAAGGGTCTTTTTTTTTTTTTTTTTTTTTAATTTTTTTGGTGAATTAATTTAAGAGATTACTTTCTTGCTTGTTTTATTTTTGCTAGTAGTGCCGTATTCAAACAAGCTAGAAAATAAGAAACAAACAAATGCTGCAAACAAGATTAGCAGCAACAAAAACCCTCCTATTCTTTCCTTCAAAATTATTTCCTGTAATGTAATTAATATTCTCAACATATTACCTTAGCAAAAGTATGGAAACTACAAACTTTTGATGATTGTGATGGTACATGCCTATGCATGTCTATTGATGTTGCATCGGCTAATGTGTGCTTGTTCCTTTGATTCCTATAGATAAAGTCCACATTCGTTGCTCTGGCCAAAATAAACTTGCAATGCTGCCACTTGTCCGTCCATCTTAAGCTCTGCAGCCAGCTTGGTCCCGCCATCCAGACCAAGGTTCCTACTTTCTATTATTAACGTGAACTAGTGAACATCTGACTCTTTTGTTGTCACACTTTTTTCGTTCATCAAATTATGTCCAAGGACAACGAGGAGAAAAACATGAAGTTGGTGACAACCATTGAATCTTAAGTTTTTACACATCTACCTGAGATAGACTGTCTAGATACCTATAACCATATGATTCCAATCCTGAGGCTTGTGGGCCTGAGAGGCATTAGAACTGGCCATTTGTCAATCAGCAGTTGTGAGATTCCGCATTCATGCAGTTCACTTTCTTATCCTTGTCATCTTCCCTTGCGTAATCTCGTGAACCAATCGATTAGGTTGCAAATTCCGGGGATGCAAGTGGCTGAATGTATAGTGTACCGGGCATGAATAGGATATTTACCAAAGTACCTTGTAGGAGTGAGCGGGTATAGTATGGATAGGATATGATGTCTTATTCATACTCTATTCTTCAAGTATAATATGAATTCTAAAATTTTTGTATTTAAAACTTATTCTGTGACACTTGAGATTCACCTTGTACCTTGTATCTTATACTCTATATTTTATAAATTCTATAAGGTATATGATATTTTATGGAACTTGTATTTTTTTTTTTATTTATCTTTTTTCGAAATATTATATAGATATGTAGTTAATATTAGACTTGTAACTATATTAATAGACTAAATAGTAATATTGAAAGGTCCTTATATTTATAACATATCTAATCATAACAATATGAAACTTTAGTAAGTAGAATAAATAATAATCCTTCAATTGGAAATGTTTAACCCTTGGTTGGGCATGCTAAATTATTATTTTTTATTCTTTCATTTCAAACCGTTAAAATAATTTTTATCAAATCATAAAATTATTATACGTAGAATACAAAAATAAGGCTTTTCCCAAGAAAATAAAAAGAATAAAAGAAAGGAATAAGATAGTAGATACGAGTGTATAATTTAAGGGTTTTATTGTAAATTGATATAGATACCTTAAAATTTACTCCTTATATATTCTAATGTATAGGTTTTAAGGTGGATTCACGGTGTCCTGATGTTATATCCTTATCCTTATTCTTACCCTTACTCTTATTTTACCTTATCTTATAAAAGTAAGTTCTAAAAAATTATTATTTGAAACTTATCCTTTAATTCTTTTTACCTACTTAAAATCTACCTACTGAGTAGGGTTCATGTGAGTATTCTGTACAGTTATCCGCTCACCCTTAATATCTTGTAGGGCTTGAGATAGGTTGTAGGTAAAATGTTAAATTTGTTAAGTTCTATATATAGATGTGTAAGTCAAACATGTTATCTACTTTGATAATAAACAATATTACTTATGAAATAAGAAATATTATAAGTGAGCTTATAATATTATTTATTTTATAAGATTCAGTAACCATATTTTCTTTTTACTTGATCTAGGAATAAAAAAAATATAAATTCTAAATTATTTTAGTAAAATTGTATTAATTGATCGAACAAATCTCAAGTGGATTATGGGTTTACCGTTAACTTAGTGGGTGGGTCTTGGGCATGTGGTAAAAAAATCCTGTAGGGTTCAGGATGGATTTTACAATACCTAGAAAGATATTCGGATGGATTCCGTTTTTATAAATCGTTTGCAATCCAATGGTTGCATCCAGTTGCAATCAACTTTCTATTCCATGAATTATGTAAAGATGGCACGAAACTCTGAATCTGCTCATTCGATGGAAAATGGACCTGCCTGGGTTGACGTCACCTAACAGGGAATATGACCCCCATTGGTACGTTATTCATCTTTCTTTGACAAAATCATACCAGGCCTGACTTCCTTGGCTCAGCTCCAACTTGCTAAGGTACTTCAGTTTCTTCTTTCATGGCCACATCTGGGACAAGCTCCATGTGATGACTCCAGAGTTCATTTCCATAAGTCTCATCAAGGGATGCCATTTTTTCACGCGTTCATTAGAGAAGTTAAAACTTTCGTTATTTTGCGTTTATATAAGGAGACCATACGTTACGATTGTAGGATTATCTGAAAAATGATTATTGAGACGGACATTGCGCACGATGATGATTGGTGGTGGTCCTTGAGAATAGGACGCTCGAAACGATAGACTAGAAGCATAATCTTTTTTTTTTTTTCTTTTTCTGGGAAATTGATAAGAAATTATATATTGATAGTGGTCCTAAGAGCTTTGAAGATCTCAATCTTTTTTCAATGCATTGATCATGGGGCTATGGACCACCACCCCCCCCCCCCCCCCCCCCCCCCAAAATTTAGCACACATAATTGGAGAGGAAGAAGAGGCTGGTTTGTTCATAATACTACATCAACCTTATTTGTCGGTATCAAGGTTATCCCATGTGGTTTGCGGAAATAAAAATTGTGTCAAAATATATTATATACATGCACTGTACTTCAACGTTCTATATGGCCTCTTATCTCTTCCATCTTCTTCCACGATAGCATACGCTCCTCCCATTATCAAGATGCTCCTGCTTCCAAGGAAAATGCTATAGATGTGCACGAAGAGGCATTTTTTTTTTTTTTTTTGGTCAAAGATGTGCACAAAGTCGTTACGATATAAATACAGTCGTGATTACTATATTAGTTTAGTCTAGACAAACAGTATCTCTAGCTACTAGTTAATAAGTCTAAAAAAAAGACATTTTTTGTCCTTTGGAGATTGATTATATATTTAACCAAAAACAATAACATAAAAATGTATAAAAATTTCTTTTTCTTTTCTTTTTTTAATTTTTAAGCTCATGGCGTACCTTTTGGGTAATTCCATACTAGTGAATATAAGTGTAATTGGATCGACTGGAGATGAAATGATAGAAAACGAGTTTAAGTTTGGGGTTAGTTTGAAATTAAGGAATCAAGCTTCAATGCAGCTCAAGAAGCTTGAGGTTTACCGGATAAAACTCATTGAGACATAATTCATTTTTTTTATAATAAAATAATCTTTATATCTAAACTTTGATTTGACTTGACTTATATATAAATTTGGCTTAAGATAATTTAAGCTTGCAAGCGTATAAAAAACAAACATCATAAAGTTTGAACACCATGTAATAAACTATTTGAATTTAACTCAATTTTAATCAAACGAGCTTTGAATAAATATCGATCCACTTTTGTTGTATCCTTTAATAGTTTGACCAAAGTGTAGGACGGGAGTTCTTTTTGCCCGAAAGTTGCGGCCAATCTATCCCTCTCCGATGTTTGCCCAGTCAATATCCCCTTTTTTCCATGCATTGGCAAAACTTACCACACCTAGAAGAAAAAGCGTGATCTAAATTTCACATCAGATAATTGCAGCTGAGTCAGATTTAATCTGATCCAATAAGTCGTGTCAAATACGGAGAGGCGTAAAAAGCAATTTCTTCCTAAATCCAGCAGTACTCAGCCTCTTAGGCTTGTGAAGGAGTACCCTTCTTTTGGTTGCATTTTGCAAGTTGCAGCTAGAGATTCCGACGTCAATTATATTCCTTCTCGTTTGGTATCATTACATATTAGAGAGAGAGAGAGCAACTTTAGTATATAATTATTTATCACATCAAAAGCATACTAGTTTAAGCAATTCCTTTGATCAAGATAAACTTTTTAGGAATAAGAATAATATAAAATTAGATGACGTAATGAATAAATGAAGTAGCTCACGTTTTCTGTTTACTCCTAATAATGGAAGAGACATTTAAAAAGTATCTCAGGACTCCTTGAGAGAATTTTTTTTTTTTTTTTTAAGAATGAAGGTTAGTTGATTTTCAAATGGCGTATATAATATATAGAATATATACGAAAGTATACCATATGACCCGATTAGAATAGCGAAAATTATATTATTAGGTGATGTTAGGGATACTCGTTAGAAAAAAAAAGAAAAAGACCTTCGAAGAGAAGGTAGTTTGATGGGAAAATGTTTCAGATTGATTTAATTGTATCCTTATTTACATAAGTTGAATCGAATTTATATAGTCGAATTAAATAAAGTACTCATATAAGAGTCGTTCATAAGTGCATCCTATGTCATATTGGTCCCCTTCACTAGTAGCCGAATGACCACTTGTCTTGTATTTATTTGCTCGTGTCAATAAACAACGACCAAAATGGACCCTCTTTCCGTATAAATTAATTACTTTATTCAAGCGCATGCGTGTCTATAAATTTGTATGAAGCAAAGGTAAGGGAGGAGAGTAAAACAGATATATGATGGAGTTTGTGTTCGTTGTGGAAGTCGTTCTGTCATTGGTTTTTGTAGCTCTTTTGAGCTTCTTGATTCACCTTTATAGTAGCACATGGATGAAGTGTGAGAGGATGAGGAAGACGCTGAGCACGCAAGGGATTAAAGGGCCTCCACCTTCTTTTCTGTATGGTAACCTTCCCGAGATGCAGAAAATCCAGACCAAAGTCATGAAGACACCTCACCATGGAGAATTTCTAGCTCATGACTACACTGCCACTCTGTTTCCTTATTTTGAACAGTGGAGAAAAGAATATGGTACTATTTATAATCCCACACCACTCTCTTTCTCTATATATATACATATATATTTTGTGCTTGAGGTTATTCCATGCTCTCAACAATCTGAGCATTGCAATCTCCTCCCTTTTGTATTAACGCATATACCCTTCCTAACCGTTAGAAGATGGATTAGAATGTTCCATTTTATGCCTCCATATTTATTAACTTTAGGTAATCGTTTGGTAGGCTTACCAAAATCTGAAGATTCTTAGATGTCTAACTAAACATATTCTTTTAGGGATTTCGATAGTCCGGTTAGGACAAAGTAGATCATATTAAAATTAATGAAAAACTTAGACCAACAGAAGTAATAGAGAAGAAGGTGAGGAAGCAAATTTTTTCTTATTTTATTTGTTTTACCTCATATTACTGTCCCTCAATGTTCTTTTATGATCAAAAGACCAAAACCTGAATATTCATCCTAGTAACATTGACGAAATATAAAACAATAGACTGTATATCGTTAAGATCTCGAGTTTAGTTGTCATTTTATTATATTATTAGTGAACTATCAAAACGGATCTAACGTGATACCGGAAAATATTAATAGAAGTTAGGGAAGCATATTCGTTTTCTCACTAAGCCACGAGCTTCTTTTTTTTTTTTTTTTTGCGAAAAGTCCACCTCCACTTTTTCTTTTGATGTTGGCAATAAAAAGTTCTGTCTGCGGCTTGTAAGTTCTTGGTTTCACACCTCTTTTTATTCATCAAGGTTATTGATTAGTATGAATACTGTAACTTGTCAGGCATTTCGTAATATAGTCCATGTGGGATGGGACAACATGAAATATCTAGACGCAAAAAGGAAAGAAAGAGAAAATAAATAAACAAATAAAGTATAATATCTTGATGCAACTCAAAAACCTGAAAAGGTGGCTCTGCCTTTTGTTTGTTCTTTGCCACACAATCAAGATGACTTTCATAGTTATTTATTTCAAGAACATCGCTATTTCTTGTCTGTTAGGCCGTTTGATTTCTCTAATGGAATATATAGCTCTTCAGTGTTGGATTCTTGAGCAAAGTCTCAATCATTTCATCTAGTAGTGTTTGCATATATATTCCTTATCTCTACCAAAATTTGTGTTTTGATATCGGGATTTTATTTAAAGACAGAATGATGATTTATGTGAAAAATAAATTTTAAAATATTTTTGTCAAATTTTGGAAGATAGATTTGAAAAGTTGGAAAATTTTGGAACAATATTTGTAAGGTTTTATAATCCATCCTAAACCCATAATTATGATTAGATATTTCAAAATAACCGTTAGGTGATATTTCTATTGGATTTTTGAACCTTTTTTTTTTAATCCGATTGAAAGGATTCCGTCCTTCCGGAGGAATATATAGCTTCCCATTAAGGGAAAATGTCACTTCGTACCTAAAACGTTCCTTGCAACTCCAATCTTTTCATCCTAGAGTAATCTTAACAAAATTTTCTGTTCCTGATCCATTTGTAGCTAGGATGATAGTCCCTTAAATGAGCATTATCCTATTGCTCTTGATATTTACAAGTTGATGAATATTATATATATAAATTAATCTGCATTACCTAGTTTTCATTAATTGAGGTCGGCAAGTTGCAATTGGTTTGTAATATAATAATGCCATATTTTATGTTTATAGAATGATATTGACTTGACACGATACTGAATTAATAATAATATTACTCCAAAGTTGTAACCGAAATAATATATTATGATTACGATGAAGAGATGGTGAGATTAACTACTAGAAAGTAATGAATGTCACCTCCATGATTTGATATTTCCTCGTCTTTACGTATGTGGTTTGTGTTTTTGGAGATGATTGCCAACTTCTCTCTCTCTCTCTTTCTTTTTTTTAAAGGAAGAATATATTAGTATGCCTTTTAATAGGTATTATCTATTGGGATATTACATTTTATAGTTTTCAATGTTTGGTTTGTATTGCTTAATTTTATGAATAAATATCACATTTGGTACATGAATTTTTTTTATTTTTACAATTAATTATTTAGAGTTTTAAAGTATTGATTTAGTACTCAAATTTTATAGATTGTTTCAATTAATTACCTGAACTTTATTCATTTTTGTAATTAATATCTTAAACTTTATTAATTTTTACAATTAACTATTTAATTTGAGTACTATAAATGATTTCGAGAATAAATTGTAAATTGATATTTTTAAAATTTAGATAATTAATTGTAAAAATAAATAAAGTATAAATAGCACATGTGATATTATCCCTAATTTGATTGGATAATAGAGACAGAGGATTCCTTTGGTCAAGGGTTTATTTGTCCTGCCTGCCTCCAGTCACTTTGGTACATTCCGGAAGCGGAAAATTATTTGGCTCAACCACTTTGTGGGGTCGAATGTCCAAGGCATCTATCCTCCTGATCCACCCAAAGATTACAGGGTTAAGTTAAAAAAGATTTAAAAAAAAGAAAAAAGAAAAAAGAAAAAAAGAAGAGAAAGCCTGTGTCCACTGTGTTTAGTTTCTAACAGTTTAAGATGAAAATATAAATATATTTTCTATAATTGAGCCTAGGTGATACGGTATCTGTATTTTATTTATTAATATGCATGCACATTTATGCATATTACTGCTTAAGTGTATTACTACTATAGCAGATCTCGGGGAAAAAAACATGCTCAGCAGTCAACACTGAGTTTGAAGCTGAAAAAAAAAAAGCTCACCAGTCAGCACTGAGTTTGAAGCTATAGTTTTAAAAGATTAATATCAAACTTTCCATGCAACATTTAGCTTAGTATTACTTTTGTGATATAGCAGTACAAGATACTGTGTGAAACACTTTGACTTTTAAATACAATATATATATTTTTTTTTGGTCTAAATTTCTTGAAGTTGCGTAGCTTTTGCTTGTTATTTCTCATATTTTGGCATTTGTTTAATTTTTTATTACATGCACAAAATAAAATTGAAAAAAATGGATAAATGATGTTTTTAGCATTAAATTTTTAGGCCCAATATATACATATTCAACTGGGGTGAAGCAACATTTGTACATAAATCAGCCAGGGCTGGTGAAAGAATTGAACCAATGTGCAAGCCTTTTGGGGAAGCCTTCTTATTTAACCAAGAAACTTGCACCCATGCTTGGGAATGGCATTATGAGATCCAACGGACCTTTTTGGGCCCAGCAAAGAAAAATTGTAGCTCCAGAGTTCTTCATGGACAAAGTCAAGGTATTCATCATGTTTAATTACTCGTACATCATAGTAAATTAGTAATACCGAATATAAATTTAATTAATAAAGAAAAAGAAAACTTGTTTTGTTTTGACAATTTTTTTTTTTTTTCCAATTTGCATACAAGGGCTTTCAATTTTTTCACTTTGCATGCATGTCTTTTGCTGTCTAGAAAACATTACTTCGGACTCCTTGTTTTTTTTTTTTTTTTTTTTTTTTTTTTTTTTTTTTTCCAACTGGATTACAAATACAACTTGGGAGAGAGGGGATTGAACTGGATTCATGTTGTTGGAAAATTAGTGTTTATTCTGTTATATTACAATAATTTTATACATAGACATTTAAACATTTTTCTAAATCTTCATCATCTTTAATGGATTTGTCCACAGTATCCCCTTTTTTAACTTGTTTTATTTTAATCTTGAGAATGACATCTTCATTTGATTTCTAATTCAAAATTCATTTTTCTCTCAATAAGCAGTAGATAAAAAAAAAAAAAAAAAAAAAACTAATAAAGAACATAATCGGTAGGGAATGGTGGATCTTATGGTGGAGTCGGCACAACGGTTATTGAGAAATTGGGATAAAAGCATTGAATCTCAAGGTGGTGTCAGAGCGGAAATTCAAGTGGATGGAGATTTGAGGACTTTCTCTGCAGATGTGATCTCAAGGGCATGTTTTGGAAGCTCTTATTCAAAAGGCAAAGAGATTTTCTCAAAGCTTAGAATTCTTCAAAAAGCCATTAGCAAGCAAAGCTTCCTCTTTGGAAACAACATCTTCGGGTATGTTAACATAGAGCATTTCCACTATCATTTTGCTTGCTTCTAAATAAACCAATACCTCTACAACTATTTCTGACAAGTTTTAACATAATAACCAGTTGATCTAAAAGTTTAAATTGTTACCACGTAAGAGCATGAGTTCAGAATCTTCATTTTTAAAAGAAAAGATCGGTTAAAATAAGAATTTAAGCGCATTCCTTAACGAGTGTCATGGTTCAGCATGGAAAATGTATGCTGACAATTCATTTACAGGTTTCTTCCATCTAAGAGGAAGACAGAACTAAGCAATCTCGAAAGAGAAATAGAATTACTGATATGGAAGGCTGTTCAGGAACGCGAGCAAGAGTGCTTAGCAACAGCTTCTGATAAGGATCTACTGCAATTGATATTGGAAGGAGCTATGAATGATCAAAGCCTCAACAAGTATTCTTCTAAGAGCTTCATTGTCGATAATTGCAAGAACATATACTTTGCTGGACATGAATCAACTGCCGTAGCTGCCTCATGGTGCTTGATGCTGCTTGCGCTATATCCTGAGTGGCAAGACCGCATCCGGGAAGAAGTGGCTGAAGTTTGTAAAGACAACCGGTTCGATGCAGATTCAATCTCCCAGTTGAAAACGGTACGATAGAGTCTTGCTTATTGGAAAAAATTTATTTGAGTAAAAGTAGAAAATAGGTACAAGGATATTGGAGACTGTATATAGAAACACAGAATTGCATATGAATCCATCCTGTTTTCTTATATATAAAAAAGCCAATGGGAAATGCATTTTAACTCAATATACAAACCAATCATACCTATTTTTCAGTCGGATTTTCGGGTTATTTTTATTTTTTATTTTTATCCCCAAATTGACAAAAGTGATGAATATTTGAGCGTCGATTCCTCTAACAGGTTGCTATGACGATACAAGAAACCCTCCGTCTCTACCCGCCCGCGGCATTTGTCTCAAGAGAGGCTCTTGAAGATGCAAAAGTAGGGAATATTACTGTCCCCAAGGGTATGTGCATATGGTCTGTAATCCCAACACTGCACCGGGATCCCGACAATTGGGGACTGGATGCGAATGAGTTCAAGCCCCAGAGGTTTGTAGATGGTGTCTCCAAGGCTTGCAAGTACCCGCAAGCTTATGTTCCCTTCGGCTTAGGACCACGGCTGTGCTTAGGCAAGAACTTTGCCATGGTAGAACTGAAAGTAATCCTGTCTCTCATCATATCGCGATATAATTTATCCCTCTCTCCCAAGTATCAGCACTCTCCTGCTTTTCGAATGATTGTAGAACCTGAATTCGGTGTACATATCCTTATTCAAAAGATTTGAGCTGTCCTAGATGTATCCAATTCTGAGAGCTCACTTTCTGCATCCATATCCAACTAGTTTCCTTCTTTATGCTAACAGTATGCCCTAAATCCAATGGATAAAAGCACATTAGTAGTTGTCTGTTTCTTCAAATCTTCTTCTGTCACAAGTAAAATATGCTTTTTATCTCACTCAGGTGTAGTATTTTATTTTGGCAAATAAAAAGCCACCATGTTAATGCTTCATTGCCAACTGAAATGCTGTTTGAGCTGCCACCTTTCTTTTTTTTTTTTTTTTGGTTTTTAAATAGTGGAAGCGACTTCTTGTAAAACTATTTTTATAGAAGTTTTGAGGTTGTAATTTTTCCCAAAGCAGTTTTGTTGATGATTATTATTTTTCTGGATAGACTTTCATTCAGAAGGAAATTTTTGCGCAAGCATGCTGCTCACCCTATCTGGAAACAGATTCTAGGTCCATCAGCTATTCCAAAATAGACCTAAGAGCTTAAGCATATACAACATGAGTTTTCATACGATATAGAGTACTTCTACTCTCTAGACCATCTGATTAACAAGGGTTGAATGATGATATAAAGCATGCCAAGCTTAGCTTCATTACCGACTAATTTAACAGTTTAAATACAGAGCAAGCTTTGATATTTAAAACTTAACAAGTATGGTTTAAGCAAAAACCATAGTCATTCCAAGCCTTTGTGATGTTAGCTTAGAACGGTTAAAACCAACTTATGTGTAATTTTGGATTTAGAGTTTTGAAATAATTATATAAAAAAGATATTTTTATGTAATTTTAGTTATTTAACAAATGGTAGAATAAAAGGGATATGGACGAGTTAAGATTAGATATGATGCACTAATCTTGAAACAAATTGGGATATGATTAAATTATAGATTGATATAAAGGACAATCTATAGAATAAATAAAGGTATTAAAGAAATTAGTTTAGATTTTACTTGTTCATTACTCATAAAAATCGATAAAGCTAAATATGAATAAAGAATAAATCATTTCTAAACATGCAATAAGAAAACTTAATAGCGTCAACAATATTGGTGAGATGAACTTGTAAACTTAATAAAATTCTACACTATTATAGCCTATGCCTATATATATAGGATAAAACGACTCTAACTAGATTTAATAATAGAAAAAAACATCATTAAAAAAAAAAAATAATAACATACGGGATAGAAAAGAAAATAAGCAAGCTGGATATATTTTGATCAAATATGATTAACCTAATCAAAGCTCAATTGACCAAATCTTCAAAGAACTAAACCAAGGTCCATCTATTGGAATACGGTTCACCTACTTTTTCTTTAGTCCAAATGATCGACCTAATTGGGTTTCTTGGCCTCTTAATCAATCCTGCAAATCCTTAGACTCATCTTGCAATATTTTAGTTTTGTCTCTAAAACAATATCTTAATCTATGATTTCTCATCACTTTAGACCCTTTGGCAAGAGAGAAACAACCTGTCTCTTTCAGTTATTTATTTTATTGCCTAAATTTGTTTTAAACCATTAGGTTTACTACTACATCTTTTCTTTTGGTAAGTAAATTTTGAAACAACTTAATCTCTTTAACTAGATTGTTATTGCCTATTTAGCTGCTGTAGCCAATATTGTTATCTAGATTTAGCTGGCTGATCTAACTAGATTTAACTTGACCTAAACAATGAAATCGGCTTCATTCACTTTGTTAGGGTACTAATTATTCAGTTTTGTAGCTAGCTGGAGTTAGTTAGTCAATTAGTTAACGGCAAATATATATAAACATGAGTTTGTACATTATTTCAAGTAGAATACAATCACTCGGTACTAAATGGTTTGAATGAGAGTTTTTTTTCACTTAAGTTACAAATTTTAGTTTTGAAGCCTTTTTCTAGTCTGGATGAAGTAGACAATTTAGTAATCAAGGATGACTTCTAGTGTGCTAATCTCTTAAAGAATTTTTTTTTTTTTTTTGAATGATGCCTTTATTGTGGTAAGTGTTGGTGATAGTAGGTTGTCAAGTCTTGAAGCGATAGAGTTGTAACAGTCGTACCGTACAAAGTATTTTAAGATAGAAGCTAATATTATAGTCATTATTTTAGACTTGATTTATACAAGGTGTTTACGACTAACTTACTTTGAAGTAAATAATTCACATATTAAATAAATTATTTACTTAAGAGAGTATGAAAAATATATACTAAGATTCAAATATTATAATTAATGTTTACAAGATTTCATTGCATTATATTACATAAGTAATACTTTATTTGAAAATGGAAGATTCTAAAGTAAGAACTAAGACCTTAGAAATATATCTATTCTTTAGATTTATTTTCTCACTCCCTATGATCTAGCAGTTACTAACTTCAAGGTAATTATAAGGCCGTTTCCTAGTTAGCATTTGTAATAACATCTATAGGGATATGAGCGACTAATTGCTCAGTATGTTAGGACAAAGATTTAAAATTATATATTAAGCACAAATAGGGTTATCAATCAAATTAGTTAGATGTAATGCATGTATAAGTGAATGTCATTGCATAATGTTATCTGGTTCGTCGTAAGATTAGAGAAATTATACCTGCTCTAATCCGAGTTGAGGGGTTTAATGCATATATTAATAGCTTACGACCAAACCTAGACTTATGCAATGCAGACACCCTTTCTCCTATAACTTCTTTCAAATTATTGATTTCACCCTTGTTGCGACCTCCTCTCTTGTCACTTAGTTCAACTAAGGATGAAGAAGTGACCTATTATGTTATCTAGCGCTATCCCTTTCGAAGGGGTTGGTATTTAGTTGGAGAACCCTAAACGTTTTTCTTAAAGAGTTGCTATGCAAGTCCATTTTATACTTATAAGTCATATACTTAGTTAAGTCTAGTTTAAGATGTTTAATCATTTCACACAAATCACATGAACTTCAATATAGAACATCAAACTAGAATCATATAACTATATTTAGAAACATGCACACATAGGTATGTGCACAGTCAACTATTTAACAAACCTAAGCATGTATAATCCCAAGCCTTCGAGTACTATAAAAAAGTACTCTAAAATATAGTAAAGTATCGTTCTTAACTTACTTGGACTTTCCGCTTGCTCACTTAAGATACGACTTGTACAAGCCATCATCGATAATCTTTATAATATAAATATTGTTTTAATACTCTTATAACTATCTTATATAAGTTTTATATTGTAATTCTTTATGTTATCTTCATTTTAGGATTTTACTATACCTAATTATTCAAGTTTTTATATCTTTTACAATTATTCTTAATTTAGGCTAGGTTTTGATTTAGTTTCTAAATTGATTTCTAAATTAGATTCTAATTCAATTTTCGATTACGAGTTTTATACATGAACCTTAGGAACTCATTTCGAACTATTATGTGGAATTAATCACATTATACTTGGGTATCCTAGATCTTATATTTAACCCCTAACTAATAATTTTGATCTATACGGTACATTATATTCCTAATTTAATTATCGAATTAGCTCTCAATATGAGAATAACCTACATTTTTTATATAATTTGTAAATTCACCTTCCAAATTAGATTTATATCATATTCCTAATATTATAATGCCATTAATTTTTACATAATATTTTTTACCCATTTAATTCCTATATACACATATTATATGTTATTACATAATTCATACTTAAATCACTTATCTAACATTTCTAATACTATAAATCTCATTTTAAGCACCAAATAATGTATCTAAATGTCTAATTATTCTTTAAATCAGAATTTATACCTGTTTAATCTCTAAATCACAAAATTAGATTAATTATACACTTTTACTCATTCTCATTTATTATTATTGCCTAATATGCATATTATACACAATTAACATTCTAAACTCTACAAATACTATCATACATCAATAAATTACATCTCAAGATTCCTAATTATATACTAAATTAGTATTTACATCAACTTATCAATAATCAACCCAAAATAAGCCAAAAATCACTCTTTTATATATTATTTTAAGGCCTAAAAATTATTTAAGATTTTTGAAAATTAATTTAAAAAAAATATCTTCATAGCACTGTTATAAACACTTTAAATAGTCTATGTAAAATTTTGAGGTAAAAACTATATCTTTAAGGTTATTAAAATTAAAATAAAAAACTAACTCAAGTTTAGTCATTTCTTAAGAATAGTATATTTCGAGACTTAATTTTATTAAATTGATATTTTTTTATAAATCTACATACAAAAATATTCTAGAATACCAAATTTCATAATTTTCCATACATATATGATATTTTTACTGAATTAAACAAATTCAAAAAGGGGATCAGAACTCATCAATTAACAAGCTTTTAGTTACCAGCAATGGCTCCACCATTGTCGGTAGCCCCTAGTGGTGGATTTCTTGTTAGTTGGTGGTGGCTATCCTTCTTCGAGTGGTCATTGGGTGTGGTTTTTATTCTAAAGTCCTAATTGCACTATAATTTGTTAATTTTTTGTAAAGTTATTCTTTCCCCTCTTTTCTTCTCTCCCTATTTTTTTCAAAGCTTTCAAATGACCAAAGTAAATTCCAAATGAGTGTCTCTCAAGTTATAAAGTAGTTTAGATAAGTTAGTGAATTATTTGGTGGTAAATGTCCCTCTACTTTTTCTTTTCGACTTTCTATTTGGCTTATTCTCATTTATTGATTTTCTTTCTTTAATTTCTAGCTCGCCATGCCTCATTTTTTAACATTTCCACACTTTACATGAATTTTCTTGATTTTTCTTTATTTTCAATGAATTTCTCTTAATTAATTAGTATTCTTTTAGTATATTATAGGTAATTTAAGTAATTTCACATATTTTAACCATAAGTAAATACATATATAGTACAAATAAATACTTCTAGATATTATTTAAGTTATTTTATAATTTTTAGTATGTGTATAATTTATTTCTATTGATTCATTAATTATCAAAACTCATTTTATTTGTTACTAATAAATAATGGATAATATATATATAATTTAATGTTATAATAATTAATTATTTTATTATTTATTCTTCCTAAATCTAAACTTACGGGATTACTTTTATTAATATTTTTAGTTTTGTTACAAAATTTGGGCTCGATTGGACAACTGACCCAACTACCTTATATTTTATGGACCGAGCCTTGAATTCTTGATTACGGTGCTTATATAAGTCATGAGAAAGAAATGAAATTGTTTGTAGTTATTATAAGAAGAGGGGAAATCTAAAGGATAAGTGTTATAAGTTGATAAGATTCCCTCCACATTTCAAAAGCAATAACTTTAATAAGTAGCATGTATCTGGTTTGAATCGTGTTATTTCGGACAGTCAAGCAAAAGGTGTGTTATGTGATCAAGAACAATTGTAAACGTTTAGTAGTATTGGTTCTGGTTCTTTAAATTCTGGTAATGTTGATCTAGGAGGAATCAATTTAACAAAGAACCAATTTATCAATCTCTTGTCAATGTTAAATACTTTTGATCCATTAAATACTAATATTGCCTTAGTAGTGTCTTCTTCTTCTTGTTTTGTTTCAATTCCATAGGATCTTAAAGAAGGAGTTGCTCCAATGAGTCATATGGTAGGTATTGTGCAAAATTCTTCTTATTGTGTATAAAGTCATGTTATTAGTTAGATTTTAGACACTACAGCTACTAATCATGTGATCAGTTCGTTGGGTCTTTTTCATACTTATGAGTCTCTAAAGGATAAATCTGTGTTGTTGCCTAATGTACAACAAATTGTGGCTACTCATGTTGGAACTGTGGTTTTACCTCCACAACTTGTTTTGCATGGAGTTTTATTTCTTCCTTCATTTCAGTATAACCTCATTTTAGTTGTAAGGCTAATACAAGATAACGATTATTCTGTTGTTTTTACAAATGGTGTTGTTGTGGTTCAGGATTGTTTCCAATCAAAGAATGATTGGGTGAGCTAAGATTTGAAATGGATTATATTTGCTAGAATGAGTAGTTAGTGTTCCAAGGCAAGTCGAAGGAATTTGTTATTTAAGTGGTTTTGTTTCACATGTAATAACAAATTTGCCTAAAAATTTTGATATTTGGCATTTTTGTTGTGGGCATCCTTCTTATAAGCGCTTGAAACATATTAGTCACATGGACAAAATAGTTGATTGTAAAAAGTTTGATTGTATGATTTGTCCTTTAGCTAAATAGAAGCAATTAGAGTTTCTTACACATACTAAGAATACTATAGCTGCTTTTGAATTCATTCATTTGGATATCTAAGGTCCTTATGCCACATCTACTATTGATGTCCATAAATATTTTCTTACAATAGTAGACGATTTTACTAGAGTTACTTAGGTATATTTGATGTAATCGAAACATGATGTTACTATGATTGTTTCAACATTCTTCCATAGGGTAAATACACGGTTTGGTTCTCATATTAAGGTCATGCATAGTGATAATGGAAAGGAGTTTACTTTGGCAAAGTTTAATTTGAAGAACGTTAGGCTAAACTTGAGAGAAAAGAGGAGGGGGTAGGTGGTGTGAATTAAGTTTTAAGGACAAGTACAATTCTTTTTAAAATTAAGCACTAAAAGTAACAATGAGCATAATCAAGATAATGATAAAACAATAATAAGTACGGAAATTAAAAGAGATAAGGATAAAGAAGATTAAGCCCGAATTTAACGTGGAGTTCAAACTGCCCCCCACTCTTTACAAACACACGATGCCTCCAATCAAGGACTTTACACCACTTTATTGATTTTTTCAATCCAAGCTCCAAGAGTTATACAAACACAAACTTGATTACATAAGTTTCACACTTATAACTCTTAACATAGATCACAATCTCAACTTACAACATAAAACTCAATCTCAAGGATTATTGGTGTGGTGTTTTTAACTCTCAATACTTAGCAACTAATAACTCACAAGCATTACACTTCAAACTCTCTAAATATTACCAAATTAGGGTACATGAGATAATGAGAATACAAGAGAATATTGAAATATTGTAGTAAAGGATCAGTTCACTCTTCCCCTTAGTTAATTTGTTAAGCATTTATATCAATTCATTGAATTTTTCCCATTATCATGCATTAAATGCTTCAATGGTTACTTGAAACAAGCTTACTGGTATGTCGGTGCCTTATTCTTACCGGTATGTTGGTAATCAAATGTACTACCAGCTTGAATACTGGCAAGTGAACTGGAAAGCCAACTTTTTATGATCAAGGAGTTCTTCCTTTTTTATCTAGGGCTTTATACCATTAACCTGGTTTTTCCTTAAGCCATCATGTTGGTAGGTCAAGTATCACCGGAAAATACTTTTAAAACACAACGAATAACTACACTTTGCAATTTAACCTCAAGATCATTTGGCCATCACTAAAAAGATTAAATATCTTATAGAGTCAATCGATGTATTTAATTATTAAGCAAATTTATTGCTCTTATTCAATTAACTCAATATAGTCAAATAAAACTTAGTTTAACCATCGACTTTTGTTTTGTTCTTATCAAAATCAATTAGTAAACCTGTGGTTTAATAATTTCCCCCTTTTTTGATGAGGACAAAATTCTTACATACTTAAGAGCTCCCCCTTAATCTAATGCTCTTCAAGATGTTTGACAATTGAATAAGATTAAGTAAATGCTTGAATAATGAGAGTATTGATTCTTTTCATGATAACTTGATATATTGGATACATCAAATTTACAAGGATTTCAGACATGCCAAGTTATAATATAAGTCTAGAAGGTTGAAAAGGAGATGACCATTATCTAATTAACTTAACAAAAATTAATTTAACCAATTTAAGCAATTTTATACTTTTTGACTTTTGAATGACTAACAACTTGAATATTTCTCCCCCTTTAGCCTCACAAAAAAAGAGGAGGATCCAAGCGGTGAAGAGGGAAGAAGATGAGGGAGATGGAGATGGAGATGGGTAGAGGCGTGTAAGGTAAAGCTGTGTGTGATAGTGGGTAGAGAGTAGGTGATTGCCGACTTGACGGTGGAGGCATAGGGACGGTGATTGGTGGTATGATGGTAAATGGGTAGTTTTAAAGAGAGAAAGTGATGTGAGATGAGATGAAAGAGAGGAGTAGAGAGTTGATTGATGAGAGAAAAATAAGATTTTGAGGGATGAGAGATGATGAATCGAAGAGAGAGAAAGAGGCTAGGGTTTGAAGGAAGGGAAAAAGGGGCTTTAAGAAGAAGATGGAAGGAGAAAGAAGGGTTCGATACGACTTAAGTCACTCTTGGAAACTAATGTATAGGCATGCCAATTATGGGAATAGATTCATTGCAATTTTCTTATAGAGAGGAGTATACTAGCATGTTGGTTCTTTGAATAGAATCAAAATCAACTTATAATTTAGGAAAGTATACTGACAAATCGGTGGGTATAGATGCCGGCTCATCTAATAGAACCAAAATCAACTTATTATTAACAAGGGGCATGGCAGTGGGTATGGATACCGGCATGCCAATTATCTACAATTTTGTAAAAAATTAGTTAAGTCCTCTTTATTGATCTAAGTTGCCAGTTTAAGTTGATTTGTAGTGATTTAATGTACATTCTAACCCTTCAGACAAGTTTATTTGAGACCGTTAAGCTTGGGAAAACTAAATTTAAGCGAGATTTTAAAGGTTTAGCCAAATCAAACTCTAAAACCTATGAAGTGTGTAACTAAGAAGAAAGGTGCATGTATAAGCAAGACATGTATGAAGCCACTAATTTTTTGTGCATCAATACTTCAAGCAATTATCAAATACATATTTGAGCATTGTAAGAGCAAATTATAGCTTTAAGGCTCTATAAATTGTAAAATCACTACTTAAGTTCCTTAATTATGCAAGTAGCTAGAAAGCAAGTAGAGATCCTTTTTCAATATTCAAAAGGAGTTCATGCTTTAAACATGTTAAAAGATATTAAGAGGCATAAAATATACATTATTAAGCTAAGTAACATCCATATAGGCACAAATAAGCAAGAAATGCTCCATATTACACTTAGAACCTAAAAAGGGTCTAGAGACATCAAATATGAGTGAAATTAAAATCAAGCTAGTTTGACCACTCAAATATGATTTAGGGATGAAAATAAACATGTGAGACTTGATTTTGGGTAGGAAGACCAATGTATGATAAATTTGTGCATATATGAACTTAGAATAGCATGAATGGCTTTAAGTGTGCCTAAAACATGTTAAATATTATGTTTTATGCATGAAATCGATATGAGCATGTTTCTTAGGTCTAATTGATTGTGAAAAGTTGGTATCTCAACAACATTAGCAAGATTTAACAAAATTAAGTCATTAGTTACTAAAAAGTTCATTATTAAGCCATGCAAATGCATGAATGACTAATTTTGAGCAATGAGGCTTAATTATCACAAATCAATGCTTTAAACAAATTTCAACATCATATTCAAGCATATTGGGTGGAAAATATCACAACAAGGATTCAAAGGTCTTAAAATCATCAAAATCAACTATTGAATACAAATTGTACTTTATGACAAATATATACACCAAGTTAAGTTCATGACAAGTTAGTGTTTTAAATAAGTTTCAAAAGTATTTATAGGTACAAAGATAGTATAAGTAAGACATTTAGCATGCTAATGAGCAAAACGATTATGTAACTTCCCAACCATCGATAAGAATCTAATTTGGGTTTAAGGGAGTTAAAATCACACAAAAAAAAAACTAGACCAAATCAATCATTCAACTATAATCTATGAACAAAATTAAATATACGAGAATCAGTTTTGAGTGCAAAAATTAAGGCATGGTAAAATTGTGTACATATGATCTTAAACATACATGAGTAACTTCAAATGTGCATAAAATGTATGATATTTGCAATTATTCATTCCAAGCAAGATTTAAATGCGTATTATAACATAGTGAGAGTATAAGCATGGTTTGGAAAGAAATTAATTGAAAAATGCTATGTAAATTCCCGAATGCTCATGAAAGCTCAAATGTGGTTGAGGTGATGTCAAATTTATATAGTTTTATAAATATATCAAATCAATCATTTAAGTAAGAAATATTAGCACATTTAAATATGCATGAACACATATTTGACATGAAGATCAAGATATAGCAAAAATGTGCACATGAAAGCTTAATAAGTATAGAGAATTTCAAGTACAAGCAAAATATATTAGTTATTCTATAGAGACTACTTGAATGAGTTTCTTAAATTAAATATCATATTAGAGGCATTTTGGATTTTCTTTGAGTATTCTCCATTTTAGTTTTTTGAGTTGCTCTTACTTAAAGTTTCTACAAAAACGTGTAATTGCTTATTTGGTACCCATGCGAATTTGGGTTTTTTATGATTAGTAACAATGATATATCTTTGTCCTTTTAGAGCCCAAACCATCTTGCCTTTATGATTCAAATTGGTATTGTGACGTATTTCACATATATGTGCAATATGGCCATATTTACCGCAATAATTATAAGTTTTAGTTATTGCTTTCATAAAGTAACTTTTGTAAGATTCACAAATATATTCTCTACTATAGCCAATTCCAGTTTTATTCAAACCTTGTCGTTGAGAGCCAATGAGCTTATCTAAATTCATTTCTTCGTTCATGAACTTAGCTATAGTTTTTTTTTTAATCATCTAGCCTAGACTTCAAGATAGCATTTTCAATTTGAAACTCTCCTAACTTATCTACTATAGTATCTTCACTTTTCATGCTTTTAACTTTTGCTTCAAGAGAATTACACTTCTCTTTTAATTGATCATTTTCCTTAGTTAAACCCTTATTCTTAAGATTCAATTTGTCATTATTTCTATTTAATTTATTAACTTCGAATCTTAAGTACTCATTGTCCTCCTCTAAACTTCTTTTTGGCATCATTCACTTTATTGTATTAATTTCTAAACATATCAAATTCACTTCCTATTTCAATCATCATTTGTTTAATTATCTTATTTTTCTTTTAAGCCTTAATAAATTCCTTAAGTAACTCATCATACATATTTTTAAACTCTTCAAATGAAGAGTTACTAGAAGTAGAACATACCTCATTGTCTATGGCCATGAAGTATATTTCTCCATCCGAGTCACTTGAATCACTATTATTTCAAGTTACTATCATAGCCTTTTTCCTTACTCTTTTCTTGGCTTTCTTAAGATCCGAGTAATATTGTTGAATGTAACCTAATTTTTGGCAATTATAGTACTTGATTACTTTCTTCTTCTCCTTTCTTAATCGAGATATGTTTTCATCCTTGTCTATTGAACTTCATGAATTTTTAAAAATTTCTTATGATCGTAGCCACATCGTCATTGTCCTCACTTTCATCACTACTTAAGCTCTCCTTAGTTGCTTTTAAAGCAATCGTTTTCCTTTTAGACTCTTTTCCTTGCCTCTTAATCATTTTATGAGTCTTAAGAGTTCTAAGAAGTTGCTCCTTTGATATTATGTTAAGATCATAGGTCACCTTCAGGTTAGTAAGCTTTTCTTTGTGTTTTTCAGGGCTTTATACTGTTAGCTTGGTTCTACCTTGAGCGATTAATCCAGTAGGCTAAATATCACTTGAAAGTTCTTTTAACACATAACAAACAAATATTTTTTGCAATCTAACTTCAAGATTATTTGATCATCATTCAAAACATTAAATTTCTTGTAAAGATAATTAATATATTTAATTATTAAGCAAATTAATTGATTTTATTCAATTGCCTTAATATAATCAAATAATATTTAGTTTAATCATCTACTTGTTTTGCTCTCTTCAAAAACATGTTTAGTTATATACTTTTTGTTTTGTTCTCATCAAAATCAAATAATGAACCCTAAGTTCAACAATCTTCTCTTTTTTTATGAGGACAAAACTCTTTTAAGAGCTCCCCTTCAATTTATCAAGAGAATTCAAGATGATCAATGATTGAATAAGATTGAGCAAAAAGGTGAGAATTGATCTTTTTCATGATAAGTCGATATAATAAATTTGCTAAAGCTATAATGTATCTATCTAAGAGTTAACAAAGAATGACTATTATCCAATTTACTTATGATTAACCAGTTAATGTAATTGTAAAATTTAGATTATCGACTTTAATTAACTAATAAATGAATATGAATGACTTGAATTATTCTCCCCCTTTGGCCTCATCAAAAGGAGGAGGATCCAGGCGATGAAGAGGAAAGAAAATTCAAGATGAAAATTCAGCAGAGTTTCGGCTTATACCGGAGAATATGCTCCCTATAAGAAGAAAATAAAAAACATATAAGGCTTGAAAAGAGCATGAAAACAGCTAGCAATGGACAACCACATATAGTAAAGAGATTACAAAGGCTACAAATATCCAGCAGTAACAGTAGGTTTAACAAGGACTAAAGTTCTGAATACACAAAAAAAAAAAAAATAATAAATAAATAAAGTGGCCAAAGGCCGAGTCGTTAAACAAAACAGAAAAAAGGAAACATAGATAGAAAGCTGAAAAATATAACTAGGTGGCAAGAGGATTGTCATCCTAAGCTAGAGGAGGAAAAGGGCAAGATGGGCAATGGTAGTTCAGCTGAAAATGACGATAGAGTCCCTAAAACTCGCTGTGTAAGTGATCATGAATGTCTTCCTAAAGCTGATTATAGCGCATCTCTAAGTACTAATAAAAAGGATGTTGAGAGGCTAGAGGAGCAGTCAAATCAAAAGAAGAGAACCCATAGTCAGGTGCAGGTTAGTGAGAAGAACCCTTAGGTAGAGGAGAGGTAAAACGGCTTGGAGCTGCACTAAAGTGAGTATGAGTATTGGGATTGCCTGGCTCATCAGAAGAAGTGATAGGATCCTGAGTAGGGCATGTAGAGCAAAGATCAAGAGGAGGAAGGTCTTTCCTTTGAACCCAGTTGTTCCTTGATTTCTTCTAAATCCCCCTACAAACATAAATTAATTTTAGGTGCTTGACTTGAGCTACCTATAGGGGGGAAGGAAATTGAACACCCTTTCTTATAAGAAATTGTGTAACCAATCACCCAAAGCTAAGATAAGCTTGAGATGGGCTGTTGGTTATATGTTTAAAGCATTGGACTATAATATTAAAAAAATTAATCTGCTTATTCATTATCAAATAATACAAAATCCTTAAGTCTTGAAGGGTGACATTGGATTGATGACCTCAATGAGGATAGTAGCTATGAATGACAATATGGTAAAGGATTTTTGTCTTAAGGTTGAGGCAGATGGCAGCCAAATTTTTTGTTTTACCCTAGTCTACTCCAATGCCTTCAAATCTAAAGACTCTCTTATAGAATTTTGCCCTATAGTAATTTACATTTACTTCCGTCAGTACCAATAAGACCACAAATATCCTTAGGCGTAATAGCAATTAAAGTACCATAAACATAAGTACAGAGGACACTACGATGCAACTCATCACTCGGATTCTTTTTCAGTTTTGGTATACCCTGATCATCTAGAGAATCTGACATATTACAGTAAAAATACTTAATAACATCATTGTATACCTTATGAGGAAGCCGAAGGATATCGAGGACATGACTGGTGATGACCCCAGGAAAGGTGGCAATGCGAAATTCCTCAAGCACCTCCAATGGATAAACGATGTCAGTATTGACTTTTAGATTAACAAATTTCTCAAAGCGTTGAGAGTATTGTTGAGAGGCAAAGAGGTGGTTGTTATAGGTCGGGGGTGTTAAACCACGAGCAACACACAATATTGTAGGGTTGAAAAGGTGTAGATGTGTATGGACATGTGTGGTAAGGAGGAGGCTGCGGGTGATGGAAGCTGGCGGGACGGTGGAGGCGGGTTGACAGTTTGTGGCGGTGTGACGGTTTGAAGGGTATGGGTAGAGAGAGAAAGTGAAGAGAGGAAGAAGAAGAGAGAGAAGATTGATGAAAGATGAAGAGAAAGAGAAAGAGGAGAGAGTGGAGAGTTGATTGATGGAGGGAATTTTAGATTTTGATGGAGGAAAAGAGATGAATTAAAGAGAGAGAAATGGGTTAGGGTTTGAGGAAGGAGAAAAGGGGTTATTGTGGAAGAAGGATAAGGGAAAGATGGTATGGCATGACTTTAGGTCACACCTAAAAACTGAATAACCGGCTTATCGGTATTTTGATGAACCGACATGCTGGTTAAGAGAATAGAAGCAAAACGAATTGCTTCAGAAGTAAAGTATACCGGTAGTGATATGAACTAGCTTATTAGTTACAAGCACAAAACAAAAAGAGAAAAGTAAAAAAGGAGAGTGGTATACCGACTTGTCGGTTAATTGAATAGAAGCAAAAACAAGTTATTAAATACGCAGGTATAACCGGTAAGTTGGTGATTTGTATAACCGACAAGCCGATTGTTTGCAATCTTGCAAAAAAATAGCAAAGACTACTTGTTTAAGCAAAGTTACTAATCCAATTTGATTTGTAGAGATTCAATGAACATCTTAACACTTCAAACAAGTTTATTTAACTTTGTTAAGGTTTGAAAAACTTAATTTTTAACTAGATAGCTAAGATTTATCCAAATCATATCTATAGAGCCAAGTAATTTATGATAAAGGGAAAGTGTCCATGTATGAGCAAAATAGGTGTATAAACATTGAGTCTTTAGACACCAACAAGTTAAGCAAATTTCAAATGCATATTTGAGCATAATAGGCACAAAATATAGCTTTAAGGCTTTACAAATTGTGAAATGACTACTTGAGTTCCTTAATTATGCAAATGGCTAGAGAGCAAGTGGAGATCCTTTCTCAATGTTTAAGAAAAATTCATGTTTTAAATATGTTAAAAGACATTGAGAGACACAAAAGAGACATGATCAAGCTAAGCAAAATTCATATAAGCAAGAAATGCTCCATTTTGCACATAGAACCTAAAAAGGGTCTAGAGAGGTTAAGTATACACGAAATTCAAATTAAGCTTATTTGACCACTCAAACATGATTCAGGGACGAAAATACACATGTAAGCCCCAGTTTTGGGCATGGAGACCAATACATGATAATTTTGTGCATATATAAACTTGGATAAGCATGAATAACTTCAAGTGTGCCCAAACCATGTTAAATGTGATACTTAATGTATAAATGCTATACGATCATACTTCTTATACCTTATAGTGTGATAGTTTCCGATCAACTTACTTACCAAGTTAATTTTATTCAAAAAGGCCATGTTGGTTCTTATATGTTTCGTACTCATCTTGCAAGATCATTTTTAATTCTCTTCTTAGAGTGTAAAATCTTTCCTCACTTAAGGGTTTTGTGAAGATATCATCTATTTGATTGCTAGTATCAGCAAATTCTAAGCAAATATCATTGTTTTGCACATGATCATGAATAGAGTGATGTCTAATTTCTATATGCTTAGTCCTAGAATGCTGAATTAGATTTTTGGTCAAGTTGATAACACTTATATTGTCACATCTTATTGGAACATTGGTAAATTTCAAACCATAGTCAAACAAGGTTTGCTTCATCCATAAAACTTAAGTACAACAACTACCGGCTACTATGTATTCAGTTTCAGCAGTAGAAAGTGCTACTGAGTTTTGTTTCTTTGAATGCCATGATATTAATGAATTACTAAGAAAATGACATGTTTCGCTAGTGCTTTTCCGATCAACTTTGCAATTGGCAAAGTCAGCATAAAAATATCTAATAAGATCAAGTAAGATGAACTTGGGATACCATAAGTCGATTTCAATAGTGCCCGCAAGATACTTGAAAATGCGTTTAACCACATTCAAGTGGGATTCTTTAAGGCAAGATTGAAATTGTGCACATAGATACACAACAAACATGATATCCGGCTAAGATGCAATTAAATATAGAAGACTTCTTATCATACCCCTATACGTTTTTTCATAAATGTTCTTTCCATTCTCATCTTTGTTGAGTTTTAGGGTGGTGCCCATTCGAGTTAGGTTAGTCTTGCAATTATCTATTTTGAACCTTTTTAAGAGTTCTTTGGTATATTTGTCTTGGTTAATGAAGGTTCCATCTGTAGTTTGCTTAACTTGAAGGCCTAAGAAATAGTCGAGTTCTCTCATCATACTCATTTCAAATTCATTTTTTATATATTAGACAAACTCATTAACTAAATCTATGTGAGTGGCACCATACACAATGTCCTCAACATATATTTGAACAATTAGTATATGATCATTGTATTGTTTAATAAATAGAGTTGTGTCAAGTTTCCCTCTAATGAAATTATTCTTTATCAAGAAGTTACTTAATCTTTCATACCAAACTCTAAGAGCTTGCTTTAGTCCATACAAGGCTTTATTAAGCTTATATACATGATTTGGGAATTCATTATCCTCAAAACCTGATGGTTGCTCTATATATACTTCTTCTTTGATGAAGGTATTTAGAAAGGCACTTTTAACATCTATTTGATATAATTTGAAATCTTTGTAAGCTATAAATGCCAAAAGCATCCCAATAGCTTCTAGTCTCGCAATCAAGGCAAAGGTCTCATCAAAATTTATCCCTTCTTCTTGATTATAGCTTTTGGCAATTAACTTAGCCTTGTTTCTAGCTACTATACCGGTTTCATCAAGTTTGTTTCTATAAACCCATTTTGTTCCAATAACCTGTCACGTCCCGAAGCAGTAGAGTTGTAACAGCTCCGGCGTGTAAACCATCCTAAGATAGAAGTTGGCCTTACAACCACTATCTTAGACCTGATCTACACAAGGCGTCCACGACTAACTCACTTTGAAGTAAACAGTTTGTAATTTAAATAAATCATTTACCTATAAAAGTGAGGAATTATATATATATGCTATAATTCAGTTATTGCAATTAAAGTTTACAATATTTCTCTGTAATATATTTCCTAGTTATTACATCATTCGGAAATGAAAAATAATTCTAAAATAAAAACGTAGACCTTAAAAATATGTGCTTATTCTTCAATGTTTTTCCTCACTCCCCAAGATCCAGCAGTTGCTAGCTTTAGAGTAGTTGTTTACCGCTTCTTAACTAGCACCTGCATGACGTCTATAGGGATGTGAGCAACCACAGCTCAGTAAGTTAGGATGGAGGACTTAAAATTATACCATAAATACAACAAGGTTTTCAATCAACTTATTAGGTGCAATGCATGTGCAAGTAAATGCCATCGCATGACGTTATCTGGCCCATTGTGAGATTAGAGAAATTGCGCCTGCTCTAATTCGGGTTGAGGAGTTGCCATTAATGTAACAGCTCACGACCAAACCCAAGCTTGTGCAAGGGAGACCTTGTTCCTCCCGCGACTACCTTCGAACCACTGACTTCACCCTCGCTGCGACCTCCTCTCCTGTCACTTAGTTCAGCTAAGGATGAAGAAGGGACCATTATGCAATTCTGCACTATCCCTTTTGAAGGGGTCGGTATTTGGCCAAAGAGTCCTAAGTTCTCCTAACGAGTTGCCATGCATGTCCGATTATGATTACTGGTCGTATATTTAATTAAGTCCAGTTTAGGGTGATCAATCATTTCATATAAATCATTCAATACATCCCAGAGCAACAAACAGAATCATAGCATCACCCATAATCAAACACATGCATGCATATATCTAACTATCTAACAAGTACAATCAAGTATAATCTTAAGCCTCCAAAATACAGCATCGTATTAATCCCAACTTACCTCGACTCCTCGCTTACTCACTCGAGGTCCGACTTACTCAGGTCATCGCCGATCATCCCTATAACACAAACGTGATTTCAGTTTTTCATATAATTATTATAGGTTCATTTTATCCTATAACACTTATTGTTATATTTTGTTTAGGGTTTAATATGCCTAATTATCTAGGTCTTAAGTCTTTTACAATTATTTTAGGTTTGGGATTAGGTTTGGGTTTGGTTTCCGCATCGATTTTTAAATTAGGTTCTAATTCGATTTCTATGTAGTGTTTTATATTCTAACCCTAAAAATTCGTTTCAACCCATAATGTGAAATTAATCACATTACTTCCCGATCTTCTAAACATCATCATTACCCCTAGTCAATATTTTATTTCACCTGGTACACTTAAATCCGTATTAGTGTATCGAATTCACTCTTGATGTGAGAAATTTTTCCATCGATTTTATTATATATCCCTATTATTTATATAATATCAATTTTTATCCTAATATTTTCTATTTATTATATTTCCAATAATTACATATTATGTATTATCACCTATTATGTATATAATACACTTCTAATATTTCTATTACTCTAATTACCATCTCTAAATATCAATTATTATTTCAAAATGTCTAAATTCATCCTAAATCAGATTTTACTCCTAATTTCCCTAATTTACCAAATTAATTATTTTTCCTTATTACTCATTTACTATATAATTAACCTATTAATTACATCTAACACCCTAAATGCTACATGTATCATACTCTATCAGATTTCAAGATCCTAAAACATATACTTATTCATTAAATCAGTAATTAACCATTTAATTACTCTAATTACCCATTTAATGCCTCATTTTAAAGCCTAAAAATTATCTAAAAATTTTGAAAATTAATTTTTGAAAACGGGCTTCATAGCACTGTTCTATATCATCTAAGTAATCTACACAAAAATTTTGGGCTCAAAACTATACTCCTAAGGTCATTTATTTCTAAACCGAAATATGCTCGGTTTTGTATGATTTTTTAAGGACCATATATTACAGGACATATTTGCATCAAAATAATATTTTTCCTAAAAACTATATACAAAATATTCCATAATAACAAAATTCATAATTTTCTAATAATATTTACTATTTTTACAAAATTACATAAGAATCGGGCTGGAAATTAGACTTACCGATTTAGGTGGCTTCGGCTACCGCCGGCCGCCGTAGCCTTCTCAGCTGGTCTAGATGCTGCTACCACCGTATGGTGGTGGTGGCCGTTCACTCCTAGCTATTCGTCTGGTGTGGATTCCCTTTAAAGGTCCTAATTATACAGTTTTTTCTAATTTTTTTCTAACTCGAATTTTTCTCTCAATTTTCGCCTCTCTCTAATTTTCTTTGATTTCTAACTGTCTAAATGAGCTTCTAGATTTTTTTCCCTATTTATAGAGCTTTAGGGAATTTATTGTGCATTAAATTGGACAAGATAATTGCCTTATCCCTTAATTTTTGGCTTTTGTGTTGTCTTAATTTAATTGGCCGATTTTTTTCTTATTTTTCCCAGCTGCCACGACCCAATTGTAGATCATTCCTGATTTTTCTTGATCTTTCCTTAATTAATTATGAATTTTCTTTAAGTATTTAGTATTATTTTAGCACATTTCGTGTATTTTAAGTAATTACGCGTATTTATACCTATATGTAAATTCATATATAGTACAAATAAATATTCCTAAATATTATTTAGGTTATTTTATGATTTTTAGTATACATATAATTTATCTCTAGCGATTTGTTAATTATCGAAATATATTTTATGCATTTTCGATAAATGATGAGTTATATACTTCAAATTTGGAATTTTTATAGTCTTTTATTTTATTGCTTATTTTCTTAAATTTAAACTTACAAGATCATTTTATTAATATTTCTAGCTTTACTTTATAATTTAGGCTTGATCAGATCTTTCAACTAATCAAAATCTTGAGGGACTGGTTATGGGGGCTTACATAACCGATCTATCTTTTAGTTTAGATACTAAGTTCCATACCTCATTTCTAGTAAATTGATTTAGCTCTTCTTGTATAGCTTGAATCCAAAATTCATCTTTTAGAGCTTCATCTATATTTTTTTGTTCAAGTTGAGATAGAAACGCTATATTACTTAGATTTTTAAGTGAGGCTCTAGTTTGAACCATATTGGATGGTTCTCCTATTATTTGATCATTAGAATGATTTTTCACAAACTTCTATTCTCTAGGTAAATCTAAGTTAGAGTTGTTAATGATTTCATTTTGCTTAGAGAATTCCTTTTCAATTGAGTTAGATTGATTCTTGTTAAGATCAAGATTATCCAAATGAGCACCAATGTTTTCTATTTCATCATTAGACTCTTTATATATACAAGTATCATAAATTGCAACATGAATTGACTCCTCTACAACAAATGTTCTCTTGTTGTATGTTCTATATGCTTTACTAGTAAGAGAATAACTAAGAAAAACACCTTTATCTGACTTTGAGTCAGATTTTCCTAATTGTTCCTTTCCATTATTGAGAATGTAACATTTCATTCCAAAAGAATGAAAATATGATATTTTAAGTCTTTTGTCTTTCCAAAGCTCATAAGGGGTTTTCTTAAGAATTGGTCTAATGAAAACATGATTTGATATGTAACAAGCTGTATTGATGGCTTTGGCCTAAAAATATTTAGGTAAGTTATTGTCACAAAGCATGGTCTTAGCCATTTCTATAAGGGTCCTATTTTTTCTTTCAACAACTCCATTTTGTTTTGGAGTTCTAGGTGTTGAGTAAGTATGTTTTATTCCATTTTTATTACAAAAATCTTCCATATTAAGATTTTCAAATTATCCTCTATAGTTACTTCTTATAGAGACAATAGAAAGACCTTTTTCATTTTGGACCTTCTTGTTATAGTTCAAGAATATATGATAAGTTTCATCCTTGTTAGCAAGGAAGAAGGTCTAAGTGTATCTAGTGAAATAATCAATTATGAACAAAGTGTATCTTTTCCCTCCCAAACTTAAAGTTTAGGTTGGACCAAATAAATCCATATATAGTAGTTGGAGAGGCCTAGAAGTTGAGATGGCTTCTTTTGATTTGAAAGATGACTTGGTTTATTTGCCACATTGACATGCTTGACATTCTATCTTTATCAAAACTAATCTTAGGTGATTTGTTAACAAGATTCCTTTTGGCTACTTTTGATAAGATATCCATACTAACATGTTCTAACATTTTATGTCACAACTAACTATCATTGTTTTGAGCGGATAAACAAGTCTCAAGAGAGCATGAAAACATATTGAAGTCAATTTTGTAAATGTTTCCTCATCTATACCCCTTAAAACGGATTTAGTCTTTATTAATATTTTCAATAGAACACTTTGATGCATGAAACATTACTTTATATCCTATATCACATAATTGACTAATGCTAAGTAAGTTATGTTTTAAATTATCAACAAGTAACACATGCTTAATAGTAAGATCATTATTAATGAAAATGTTACCTTCACCAATAACATAAGCTTTACGATTATCTCTTAAGGTCACACTTCCTCCACCCTTCAAGTCTATAGATGTGAACTTGGATGCATCTCCCATCATATGTCTTGAGTAATCGCTATCTATGATCCATTTGTTGTTATGCCTTGAAGGATTCTACAAAACAAGCAGTTATTTCTTTGGTACCCACTTTAGTTTGGGTCCTTTAAGGTTAGTTGTTGTAATATAAGCTTTTCCCTTAAGGACCTAAACCATTTTATTTTTGTTGCATACGGAGAGATTACGACGTAATGCACATGTGTAAGCAATATGACCATACCTTCTATAATAGTTACAAGTTTTATTTGATACTTTAACAAAATAGCTCTTATATGTTCTATACACATTTTCCTTAATATTACCTATTCTGGTTTTGTCTAAGCCTAGCCTTTGTGTTCCAAGGATTTTATCCAAATTCTTTTCTCTATTTATGAATTTTTCCATTGTTTTTCTTAAGTCATCTAAGCTAGTTCTTAGAATTGAATTTTCAATTTCAAAAGCCGACTTAGTTTCTCTATTATATCATCATCATTTTTTGCTTCAAGTTTTAGTTTTTTTTTTTTTATTTCCTTTTTAAAATTCTTATTGACCTCTTTTAATTTGCCATTTTCATTTATCAATTCATTATTTCTAGTACTTATCTTTATATTTTCTTTTGTCAATCTCTCATTTTCAATTTTCAATTTTCAAATTTCAAATATTCATTGTCTTCTTCTAATTCTTCTTTTGCATCAACTACCTTGTTGTATTCACTTTTGATAATATCAAATTCATCACCTATTTCACTCATCATTTCCTTCAACACTTTATTCTTCTTTTGCACTTTTATAAATTCTTTCAATAAATCATCATACATACTCCTAAGTTTATCAAAGGAGGAGTCATGTGAAGGAGAACATACCTCATCATCACTAAGAGCCATGAATTAAGTTTTATTATCGGAGTTGCTAGAGTCCCCATCACTGCAAGTTGCTATTATAGCTTTCCTTTTTTATTCTTTATCGACCTTCTTAAGCAATGGACAATATTATTGAATATGTCCCAGCTTTTGATAATTGTAACATTTGATAACTTCTCTCTTTTCTTTCTTGAACTTAGAAAATGATCCATATCTATTCTTATCTTTCTTAATTCTTTTATTGAATTTCATAAAATTTTTGAACTTCTTTGCCAACATTGCGACCTCATCATCGTCTTCACTTTCTTCATCACTTGAGTTCTCTTCCGTGACTTTTAGAGCAATTGTTTTCTTTTTAGACTCCTTTCCTTATTTCTTTACCATCTCATGTGTCTTAAGTGTTCCAAGGAGTTGTTCTTCTACCATTTCATTAAGATCATGAGCTTTCTTGATTACGGTTCTTTTAGCAAAGACCTAAGGATTTTGAAATTTATTTGAAGGTTAGTAAATATCTTTCCATGAACACTCAAAGGATTGATGATATTGATGAATCTATTATGCATCTCATCAATTGTTCCATTTGGATCCATCTTAAAATTTCCAAATTGTCTACACAATAAACTTATTTTTATATCTCTTACTTTACTAGTTCCTTCATATGTACTTTGTAATTCATCCTATATTCCTTTGGCACTTTTACATGTACATATTCTATTGAAATCATTTTCATTTATGGCACAATGCAAAATATTCATGACAATTTCATTTAGATCAAGTAATTTTCAATCATCATCCGAGTAATTTCTTTCTTCTTTTCCTTCTATCTTAAATGATCCTTGGTTAACCACGTGCCATAGTAGTCTATTTTGTGCTTTTAAGAATATGGACATCCTACACTTCCAATATGGATAATTGCTATCAGTTAAGAGAGGAGGCCTATTGATTACTTATCCTTCCAAGAAGCCTAATGTATTAGATGCCATGATCTTTACTTTAATATGCGATTAAGCAAGTGATTAGAACCTGACTTTGATACCAATTGAAGAATACTAGGCTAAACTTGAGAAGGGGGGTGGGGGGGTTGTGTAAATTGAGTTTAAGGACAAATTTCAATTCTTTTTCGATATAAATGACTAAATGCAATAATAAGACTAATCAAAGTAACAATAGAACAATAATAAATGTGGAAATTAAAGAGATAGGGATAAAGAATATCAAGTTTGGATTTAACGTGAAGTTCAGATTGCCCCCTAGTCTCCACAAATACACAATGCCTCCAACCGAGGACTTCACTTTCTCTTTATTGATTTCACAACTCAATTGCTCCAAGAGCTACACGAGCTACACCAGCTTACACAACTCTTTTACATACAACTAACTCAAGAGTATCACTTTCTTCACTCAAGACTACAAATGTGAGGACTTTTAAACACACAACTATGTCTCTTTTTGTTTGATAGCAAATAAGTGTACAAGAGACCAAAGAGAAGTAAAAAAATAAGCTCAAGAATGTAAGAGAATGTTTTTAAATTGTAGTAGAATATTAGATCTTCTAAGCTTTTGGTTAGGTTAAGTTTTTATAACAACTTATTAAATTCTTTCTGTTGTCGCACATTAAATGCTCCAATAGCTACTTGAAACTGACCTCCAGCATGCCAGTACTCTAAACTACTGGCAAGCTAATAAAAAATACTTTACCGGCAAGCGAATTGGTAAGCCGGTTCCTCTAGGTCAGTGAGCTTTTTTTTTGTGTTTTCTAGGGTTTATACTATCTGCCTAGTTTTACCTTGAGCCGTCAACCCGGTAGACTAAATATCACTTGAAAATTCTTTTAACACACAACAAACAAATATTCTTTGCAATCTAACTTCGAGATCATTTGATCACCACTCAAAAGATTAAATTTCTTGTAGAGATAATTTATATATTTAATCATTAAGCAAATTAATTGATTCTATTCAATTACCTCAATATAATCAAATAATACTTAGTTTAATCATCCACTTGTTTTGCTCTCTTCAAAAACTTATTTAGTTATATACTTTTTGTTTTGTTCTCATCAAAATCAAATAATAAACCTTAAGTTCAACATAACTTTGATACCAATTAAAGAACACTAGGCTCAACTCAAGAGGTGGGTGTAGGGGTGAATTGAATTTTAAAGACAAATTGCAATTCTTTTTGAAATTAAGCACTAAAAGTAATAATAAGCATAATCAAGATAATGATAAAACAATAATAAGTGCGGAAATTAAAAAAGATAAGGATAAAGAAGATTAAGCTCGGATTTAACGTAGAGTTTGGATCGCTCCCTATTCTTCATAGATACATAATGCCTCCAACTAAGGACTTCACACCACTTTATTGATTTTTCAATCCAGGCTTAAAGAGTTATACAAACATAAACTTGATCGCACATGTTTCACACTCACAACTCTTAACACAAATCACAATCTCAACTCAAAACACAAAACTCAATCTCAAGGATTATTGGTGTAGTGCTTTTAACTCTTAATACTTAGCAACTAACAGCTTACAAGCACTACACTTCAAATCTCACCGAATATTAGCAAATTAGGGTACAAGAGACAATAAGACATATAGACAATAAGAATACAAGAGAATGTTGAAATATTATAGTAAAGGATTAACTCACTCTTGTCCTTGGTCAATTCGTTGAGCATTTATATCAATTCATCGAATTCTTTCTGTTATCTTGCATTAAATGCCCCAATAGCTACCTAAAACAAGCTTATCAGCATGTCGGTAATCAAATGTACTATCGGCATGAACACTAGCAAGTGAACTGACATGCTAGCTCTTCATGATCAGGGAGTTCTTCTTTTTGTTATCTAGGGCTTTATACCATCAGCTTGGTTCTTCCTTGAGCCGTTATGCTAGTAGGTCAAGTATCACCTAAAAATACTTTTAACACATAACGAATAACTATACTTTGCAATCTAACTTCAAGATCATTTGACTATCACTAAAAATATTAAATATCTTGTAGAGTTAATTGATGTATTTAATTATTAAGCAAATTCATTGATCTTATTCAATTAACTCAATATAGTTAAACAAAACTTAGTTTAATCATCCACTTTTGTTTTATTTTCATTAAAATCAATTAGTGAACTTTTGGTTCAACATTATTCATTTAAAGGAAACATACATCAAACTTCTTATATTGAAACTCCTTAACAAAATGGGATTATGAAGTGAAAACATCAACATTTGATCATAACAACACAAGCTCTTTTGTTTCAATCCTCATTACCACTTTGCTTTTGGGATGATACTGTACTAACAACAACACATCTGGTTAATTGCTTACCTACTGATGTTTTAGAAGGAAAGTCTCCATACCAGTTGTTATGTGGACAAGTTCCTTCTTATTCTCACCTTTGTGTTTTGGTTCTACCATTACTAGACATCAATCTAAATTTTGTCCATGTGCACATTCTTGTGTCTTTGTTGGATATCTAACAGGAGTAAAGAGTTATGAGCTCTTTGATTTGGTGACTCATAAATAATTGATATCATGGGATGTTCATTTTATTGAACACATTTTTCCATATCAGTTGAGTTCTTGAGTATAAGCTTCTCTACTCTTAGCAACAGCCCCATTACCATTTGTTGAAGCCATAAGTTATGCAGGGCATCTTTTCTCTTTGTTCCCTGAAATGTCTAAGTCTATTGGCAATGAGCATTCTTCTCCTATTAGTAGAGAATCTGTAGTTGCTGTACTAGAACATATTGTACCTATTAGGAGAAGTGTTAGGGAGTATAGGCCTCCTTCTTATCTTACAAACTATCATGTTGGTCTTCTTGTTAAACAAAATAGTGTTAATGTTATTTTAACTTGCTCCACTAGTCATCTACTTAATAGAATGCTATCATATGATTCTCTATCCACTTCATTTCGAGCTTTTAGTGTGCAATTACCTCAATCTAAAGAACCTTCTTCTTATGATGAGGCTAAACACATAGAATCTTGGTGTAAAGCCATGGATGAAAGGCTTGAAGCATTGATTGCTAATAACACTTGGACTATATTACCTTTGCTACCCGGAAAACACACTATTAGATGTAAGTGGGTTTATAAACTCAAAAGTAAAGTTGATGGGTTTCTTGATAGGTATAAGGCTCGTCTTGTGGCTAAAGGCTAAAGTCAAAAAGAGGGATTTAATTATATGGAAACATTTAGTCTGGTAATCAAGTACACTACAGTGACGTTATTCTTTTGTTTGGCAGCTACATATAATTGGCATGTGCATCAAATGGATGTGCACAATGCCTTTCTTAATGGCGATCTTTATGAAGAAGTATATATGAAAATTCTTCCTGGTTTGTTTGTTTAACAGCATACTAGTTTTGGTGTTCGACTTGCTTATAAACTTACCAAATCACTTTATGGGTTGGAGCAAGCATCCATGCAGTGGAATGCCAAACTTACTCAATCATTATTAGCCTATGTTTTCATCTAACCACATTGTGATTCCTTGCTATTTGTTAAGGGAACAAGTGATGATTTACTTGTAGTTTTTGTGTATGTAGATGACATAGTAGTGGCTAGCAAGAAAATTGAACTCATTGATCATTTCAAAGTCTTCATGCATACTCAATTCAAAATCAAGGATCTTGGTCCGCTCAAATATTTTATTAGGCTTGAACTTGCTCAATCATCGCAAGGATTCAAACTAGATACAACCAAATTACTATATTCTTTAACACATATTGACAACAACTCATGCAAATCCGATTGACTTTGCCGGTTTGACTTGATTACTATAAAGATCTAGTCGGGTTTTACAATTTGCAAAGTATAAATTTTTATTTTATTTTTCTACTAGAGAATACCCTATGTTACTTTAAAAAAAAAAAAGAACTTACATCCAATAAAAGTATAAAATAAATCGTAAAGATTTTTAAATCTTGGATCAAATAGAGATGGTAATTTTACTAATCTATAGATAAATCAAATCATATTTTGATATATTTATCGATCCCGATTTTATGTGGATTAAATCCTCTCAACTCTTAATCCTTTCCTGATCAACTTCTTGATCTAACAATGTTGGTTTTAATCATTAAGATATTTAATCTTCTACATCTGTTTAATGTCATAGCCGGCATCATTTGAAACTTCCTGGTTGGTACCAGCATTTAAATATTAAGATGGGCAAATAAGATTCTTTTTCTTTTTCCCTCCTCTATGAATCGAATTGAGTAGGAAATTCTAAAGCTATCTTACGTCTTAACATCGATAAAATATGGGATAAGATGTAAATGTCAGCTCCTCCTCTTATTTGCGGTGTGCGCATTTACTCGTTATCCTCATAACACAAAGTTTATGCTCTGAATCTTATAGAAAGAAGGGGGGAACCAACGTGTTTTTGACTTTGATAAAAAAAAATTGCTCTACATATGTATCTTGAAGTATAACAAAATATTAAAAAAAAAGAAAATAGGAAATCTCTCCATATTTTCTGACTTTGTGTAATTTTGTTAATTTCAATAATGCCTTGTTATTTTTTAGGAGACTTTAGTTACATAAGGGTTTAAATGTATGATTTTAAATAATTATAAATTTACATCTGCAATTGCAAAACTATGAGCCCGGTGGCGCCTAAAAGCATAAATACGATATTATATTTTAACTTGTCCTAAAATTTATATGAAGTCTGACAGTATAAAATGTGGAAAATGTTGGGGGATAATTTGAAGGTATTTATATTTTCTTTTTTAAAATTTTATCCAATTATATATTATAAGTAAGGAAAAGAGAGTTTAAATTTGATCGATTCTATTTAAACATCAATATCATATCATTAAATTATAAAGATGGTAAAAGATAAATATAAAAGCTTAAATTTTTTTTTTTTTTTATGTTTTTCTTCTTTTTATAAAGTATGCAACCGATAAAATTTTTCTTCCTTAAGCAGGTGGAGTCTTTCTCCTTGATAGGACTCGTAAAAAGAAAGGACTCTTATGGCTTAGACGCACCTTTATGACTCGGCTATTGCCGGTTGCTAGCCCTTGTGACCAGCATATCTACAAATTAAAAGGTTACAGCGTCGTGCATAGCATAACGTGTCAGCTATTATTGGCCATTGGATAAGTGGAAACCTATTTAAGAAATTTAGTGGACTACAGAAATCTAGGGGCAGATAGACCTGGTGCACGGCTCATTAGGTGTAGACAAATAATTCTCAAATAGAAATTTCAACTTTACAGGGACCTCTGCCTGCCTGTGATGCACTTTTGCATGGAAAACGGTGGCAAATTGTTGACTATGAGTATGCTAACTGCTTTTGGTTTTTGTCTCGTAGTATTTCTATTCGACCTTCTCTATCTGAGGTTGTCAAGTATAACTTATCGAACTCAAAATATATTCGGTGTTAACCTCAAAAATTATTTTCTTAAAATTATCACCTTAAATGTAGCTACATATAATCAACAATTAAATTATAAAAAATAATAACATAATATGATATTTAAAAAATAAAAATAATCTCAACTATTGAATCTAGAATTTTGTTTAAAATACTTAATAAAATCTATTTCTTTTATATTATCCGTTAAAAACACATGTAAGAATTTAAATAAAAAAAATGAAAGGACTTAAACAAAAATAAGTGAACTTTAGGATTTTCCTTTTCTATTTTTGTATGTTTCCTTTTTTCGCTTTGATAATTATTAATTCTTATTGAAAAAAATGACACATCGTTTTTCTGTTTAAGAATTTAAGATTTCAATTTTTTTAAAATTAAGTATTTGAACCTTTTTCTTCACAATTTAGATGTACACCTTCAATTTCATCGCAGCTCACTAAAAGTTAGACACTAAATTGTTAACTACATAAAAAAATACAGATATTAAATTGTAACTAAATTAATATATTTGTCTTCTCTAAATTTTTAGAGACTAGATTGTCAAAAGAAAAATTTTAGTGTTGATTTTCTTTTTTCTTTCTATAATTTGGTATATGTATTTTTAGTTTGGAATTTAGTGAAATTTAAACACTAAATTACGAAATAAATTGAAAATACAAACCCTGAATTGCAACTAAATTAAAAGCCTTCATAATAAATTGTAAAAAGACAAAAATAAAAGGACAAAAAAATTGTTAAAAAGTTGAAGTATAGGAACTTCTAATACATCATCTTGAGAAAAAAATTAAGTTGTGTTAAGATTTTAATTTTTCAGGCAAATACAAATTTTGGTAATTATAATAAGAAAGTATATATAAATTGAATTTAAACCTAATCCATTTTATTATGGAACATATATATATATCTATATACACATGAGCGGATGTCACATCAGCGTTATATATACTAAAAAATTATAAGTAATTTAATAAAATAATTTATTGAGAAAAAATTAAATAAATCAATCACTTATAAAAGGAATTTTTTTCCTTTTTATTTTGAATGGAGAATAGGTATGTGTAGTAATTGGTGATGTAGTCATACTTCATATCAATTATTACAAAAAATTAAAAATAAATTTTATATAAAAATGATTTTGCCTAATATAATAAATAAATTAATAAATACATAAGGAGATTTTAAGTTAAAATTTGTGTGAGATAAGTAAGCAATAAGAGTGATATAAGTGTTAGATGTGAAAGAGTTGAGGTGATTATAATTTAGATTATTATAAATATGGAGAGAGAGAGATAAAATGAGAAATTAGGGAAAATGTCAAATTTACTCATATTATAATATATTTATAGTAATTTTAGTATTCACTTTTTTTGTTATATAATTTTTAATTAGAAGTTTGAATGGTTATTTTATAAGAAGCAGTTACTTAAAGTCAGTGTAGATATATATAGAAAGAGAGAGAGAGAGCCAGACCATTAGACTATAAAATTTTGATAAATTTCAGAAATTTTATTAATAAGTTACTTACATTAATTAAAGATATAACTTACAAAACGTTTTATGCATTTCAATATTAATCATCCACTAAATTAATCATACACTCAAAAAGAAAAATTTCTTATTTGCCTTTCCATTTTTTAAAATTTACGCCTCGAATGTTGAAACATTGCGCAGCACCTTTTGTTCTCTTTCTCTCTCCTGCTTCCTGCATCAACCATGTCCTGAAAACCCTTACAAAACCAAAAGCTCCACCACCATTTTTCCACTTCCTATAGCATGGGAAAAATCTGCATTGAAGTCTGTCTAATATCTGCTAGAGGACTGCGGGGCTCATCCTTTCTTTGGAACACACAATGGTACGCTGTTGGATGGATTGATCCTAAAGAAAAGTACTGCACAAAGATAAATTCTACTGTAAACCCAGTATGGAACACAAAGTTTGCTACCGTAATCAATATTTCAGAAGCAAGCTTCAATGACTTGGCATTGCAAGTTGAAGTTTATAGCAGAGATCCTATTTTCCTGAGGGAAAAGTTACAGGGTACAGCTTGTATTGTCCTGAAGGAGTTCCTGGCTAAGCATCGGAACAGGAATGAAAGCACAAGGGCAACTGGGGAAGAAAAAGGGAGCTACCAGTTGAGGAAAAGGAAATCGAGCAAACCACGAGGGTTTATCGATGTCTCGGTTCGGATTTCAGATGAAGCCGAAATGCCTAGTTACTTCCCAGGTACAACCTCCGCGTTTGATTCATTGTTTAAGGTAGTATCAACTATCAAGTATGTATTTTAGCATAAGGTCTATTCTTTTTAAGGAAAATGGTGTTGAGTGGCTTTTTAGGTACCTTTGTGTTGCTTGTGTTTCTCCCTATTTTGCATAGGAAAAGGTGGAGCCAAAACGAGCACTCACTTTATTTCTGGACTTGTGTTTATGACATGAAATAGGAAGGGAAAGTTATAATGAGATTATCTAGATAGTTCTTTCCTCAACTTTAGGTCTTGGCAAGGCAAGATTCAGCTACATATTTCTAGGAGTTGCACTTTAGGGAACTTGATTTTCGGCCTTTTCCAATCTCTGCAGAACAGTGGATTTTCCTTATGATGATTGCCAACTTCTCAAAGATTGGCCACTTGAATGTATACTACTTAACTTGACTACTTAAGGGTGTATTTCCCTCAAATGGAATGTAAAGAAACACTTTACATTTCGAGGTCACTTTTTACAGTGTCATAGGGTTCATCGATACTGTAAGGTTAAGTGTGCCCCGTTGGGTGATATTCAGATTTTACCCAAAAAAAACCGTATGTATTATGCACAACAGATCGTTATGGAGGGTCAAACATACTAAATCTTTGCTAGTTTTCTTATTCAGTTCTACATTTTTGCAAGTGCCAGATTTTTTAGTTCGTTTCCACCATATATCATGTCTATGAGATGCTTCTTTTGAATAGAGAATGTTTAGACTAATTGACACTTGTGGAATAAAGTGTATGAGTGATATTTCTAGCAAACTCTTCCCGTTTTCATTTAGTGTAATCAAACGTGTTAGTTCAAGGATAAATTGAACTGAAAAATATTAACTGCAATTATGCCATGATACATTTTCTTTCCTTCTTCTTCTTCCTTTTTTTTTTTTTTTTAAATAATATCTACCTTGTTTCTATGAAGTCTATTGAGGTAAATTATCAGAAAATTACAACAGAGGGGCTCACTTTTTTCGGACTTTCTTCTCAGGGCATGTCCTTGGTGTTCGCTAGAATAGGGTAGATGTTTTGAAATCACATTACCTTTCTGAACAAATGAGAACTTGGGTTGAGTATGAAAGTTTTAAAGTTTGAGCTCGACTAGGGTTCTATTGAGTTTAAATTTGAGAGGGAGCTTAACTTAGTTGTAGTGCTTGACAAGTTTGGACTCAACTTAAACCAACTTGATTAGGTTTGTTTTATTTTGATAAAAAAATAATAATTTTCATCTAAAACTAGAACTTGAAATTGATTGACACTTTGGCTGGTGAGCTAAGCTGAGCTGGAATCAATAAATGACTTGAATAGCTCGATCTCAAGCTCAGCTCAACTACAATTGCATAGAACTCGAGTAAATATCCAGTGGATTCAAGTAGCTTATGTGTGGGTTTAGTTCATTTATCGCTTGCCATCATCCCCTTTTCATGCATAAAAATAAAAATAAAAAGAAAAGAGAAAAGGGAGAAGAAGATACATACAGCATAAAGAGATGCCAATTGAGGGGTTGTTCTCTGTGGTTGGCTCCTTAGCTCCAAGAAGTTTTTAAATTTAACCCAAAAATTTCGGGGAAAAAAAGATTCCCTTTCCTTTTTGATAAAATTTAGTCTCGCCCCTTTGGAAAATTTTGATTCTGCATTGATCCATGGCTTATGCTTTGCAGGTAATGGAGGAGGATTGATGCTCATGGACAATGACAATCGAATCACATTAGCTTCAGAAGATGCATTAGTAAGGTCATATCCAAGTCCTGATGAAGGGGCATCGCAACTGCCTCTATCCATGCAAAGAAGAGATCATAACAAATTGCAAGCAGAACATAAATACACTCATCCCACACCATTCCCTTCGAACCACTCATTTCCGCCCCTAGGAGGACCGAGCTATCCCCAAGCAACCGGACCCAGCTATAGACGGCCTCGAACCCCTGCCTTGCCAACTCTACCATTCAATGTTGCCAAATATCGACCTACGGCCAATTATCTGCCAGGGCCGGACTATACAAGTTCATCCTACATTAACATGCCTTCATCTGGAGTGACGGGTCCACGTGGTGGTGGAGGAGGGGGGTTTGGGCTTGGTTTAGGTGCTGGAGCACTGGCAGCTGGTGGTGCTTATGTATATGGCGATGATATCGTGACTGGATTAAATGATGTGTTTTCGGGTTTTCAGGATCCTAGCCTCACCTTCACATTAGATCCTCCTTTCTGAGTAACTCTACCAGTTGATCCTGTAATTGTGTACTAACTAGTCTTGCCTGATTTGCTTGTCCTGCTCTCATTTCTCAGCTACTGATATGAGTGGGTTTGTCATCTGTTCTTGCATTATCGGTGAATGATTTTATTCGTAGCATGGTCACTTGATTGAACTGGTACTTCATCCAAAGAAGAGTAGAATCACGAATTTCCCATGTTTTGTGATGGAAAGATTTTAAATATCCGAGATCTACGATGTCTACTTCGCCTACACGATCCGAAAATCGTTTGGACCAAGTGCTCGATTACAGGACAACGGACTCTTCAAAACGCTATCATGTATGAAATTTTAGTTTATACATGCCTATCGGCTTTCACTATTAATCGAAGTTGCATTTTATATAGCCTATGACTCCCAAGTAAATATGGATGGCAATGGAGATGAAAATTAAAACTAATGAAAATCACTGCAAACCTTGTAGTACGTTATAAACAGGTCTATAAAATAAAAGTAAAACAAATAACACATGCAGTAATAAGAAAATTAATAGAATATGTCAATAAAAATACTAACTTTTAAGTATTATCTTAGTGTCATTAACTTTGACTCAATAACTTTGTTTTATTTAGGGATGTCACCGGACAAGTTGTTATCCCAATGTTCATGTTTGTGGTGAGGGAAAAAGAAGGGAAAGAATAGGGATGGAGTGAAATAGGGGGAAAAATGGTATAATTCCTTTGTTTGGTATTGGAGGAAAATGGGAAGGATAGATATTAGGTTAATTTATTTCCATAAACCTCACCTAGTTTTTTTTTTTCTCCCACCATAAAATAGAGAGAAAGGGGAGGAAAATATTGCAATTACCAATCCACATCTCATTTTTATTTACGTTTCCTTTTTGGTATTATTTTTAATGGATATATTGGTAATTTTAAATTTTACTTTTTTTTTTGTCTTTACTAATTATTATCGATCCTTTTATTTCTCTTCTTTTCATTGTTCAAACATATTATAAGGAATGAAATATTAACATAATTCTTTCCTTCTCCCATGTCAAACAAAGTGTTTAGGGTACATGACCCATCTAACTTGATGATTACCCTATAGGGTAATTCTCCATTGGGTTTTCAAATGAGTTTTGAGTCTTATTTCAAAATTTTATGGAGTTTCAGTTTAGGTTTTGAGATTTAAATAAAACCCACTAGGAGACTCGAACTTGATAAAAAATAATATATAATAAATGATTAGTAGTGTTAAACCTACAATTTACATTTTGATTTTGATGAGAACAAAAATTTTAAATTAATTGAGTTAAATCAAGGTTGAGATTAGATGAGTTAATTAAAAAATGTAAACTTACTTCTCAAGAATAAATTAACTTATCATATAAAGTAGAATATTGTGTGTGTTTGTAATATATGTGCCTTGTTGTGCTCTTTTTAGTAGGTGGACATTTGGAATAGGGATTAGTCTTAGATGCTATGCTGCATGGCGTTAGGATGCTATGCCTTTGATTAACCTTGGTTTGTTAAAGCGTCTTGATGTCTTGGACATAGCATCGGCATGTTAAGCTTTTGTGATGGGATTCATCTTCAACGTTTAGACACTGTATGTGGTGACATCCATACATTATACATAAAAGAAGCCGTTGGATAGCATTTAATGAAGTTGACTTGATAGAAGTTTGTCTCTAGTATCCATATTTTTTGAGAAGCTATAAATATAAGTCGTTGGACAATTGAAGAGATTGAATGAGCCAAAATTTGTGAACATTTCTTTTATCCTCTTACTTAATACACAAATTGTCTTATACTCATCTATTTGCAATATCTTGTAAACCTTAGTATATAGCCAAGTTTTCACTAGCTTATTTCTTAAGAGAGAGCTTTATACTTGAGATTGAGTGAAGTGTAGTAATTGTGAAAATTGTGTAAATAAGATTAGTTGTAAGCTCTTAAGTCATTGTGTTTGAAATTAATATAAGTGTGTGAAAATCTCAATTGAGGCATCGTGTGCTCATGAAGAATAGGGGGTGGTCTGAACTCTGCATTGAAATCTTGAGCTTGATTTCTTTAACCTTTACTCTTTTAATTTTAGCACTTTATTTGTTGTTTCATTATCTTGTTATCGCATTTATTTAATTGTTTAAATAAAAAAGTAGTATTAGTTTATAATTAGTGCATTAAGCTCTTTCACCTTACCTCCCCTCCCTTCCCCTCCCCTCCCCTCCTTTCTTAAGTTCCTACTGTAGTATTTCATTTGTATTAGAGCTAGGTCTCTATATTTTGATTGCTTAATTACACAATAGAGTAAAGATCATGGTATTAAATGTACTAGGATTCATAGAAGGTTAAGAAATTAACGGGCCATCACTTTTAACTAGTGAAAATTATCTCTATTGGAAATTTAGAATGGAAACCTTCATTAAGGCAAAAAATAAAAAGTTTTAGGATGTTATGGAAAAAGGACCGATCAAAATAAAGGGCAAAGAGGAAAGGGATTATACTGATAATGATTAGAAAAAGATGAATTTAAATGATATTGCTATAAATATATCGTATTGCGTTGTGAGTAATAATAATTTCAATAGAACATATGCATACATAAATGCTAAAGAAATCTAAGATGAATTGCAAACTACATATGAAGAGACATCTAGAGTTAGAGATGCAAAAATAAGCCTTTTGAGTGGTGAATTTGAAAATTTCAAAATGCTTTCAAATAAGACAATTGATGTAATGTACAAGAGATTCGTTGATATTTTAAATCTGTTGATGGTACTTAGAAAGAAATTTTCTCATTTGAAAATTAATTCCAAAATTCTTAGGTTTCTTCTAAAGGAGTGGGAAGCCAAGAGGACTGCAATCGAAGGAGTTCATAATCTTGAAAAGCTATCTAAGGAAGAACTTCTTGGGACACTTAAAACATATGAAATGATCAAAAGATAGAGAAAAATCTGAGAAGAAGCTAATAGCTCTTAAAGTCTCCACTTGAGATACATGTGATGATGATGGTGATGAGGAGGAGAAGATTGCTTTGATTGATTGAAAGTTTGAAAAATTCCTAAAGTTTAACAAAAAATTTAAGAAGGATGAGGGTTGCAATACCTTCAAATCCAAAAAGGAAAAGAAGGAAGTCATCAAATATTTTCATTGCTACAAACCTAGACATATCTAACAATATTGTCCTTTGCTTAAGAAGGTAGGAATAAGCACAAAAAGGGAAGCAACTTGCTACATGGAGCAATGATGATTCTATCTACTTCGAGGAGAATATATGCTTCATGACAATAGGTAATGAGGTATGTTCTACATCTCATGACATCATTTTTAATGAATTGAAGGAAATGTATGATAATTTACTTAATGAATTCGTTAAACTACAAAAGAAGAACAAGATATTGAAGAATCATGATGAATGAGGTGGGAAATAAATTTGATGTATTTAAGTGTGAGTATAATAAAGCAAATGATGAAAAAGAAAACTTAGAGGAAGAAAATAAATACTTGAAATTAGATTATCAAAAGTTGAAGGTTGAGTATGAAAAATAAAAAATGAAAAATGAAGATTTGAGTAAAAGGAATGAGGAAATTATTAAAGAAAATAAAAAGTTAATTAAGGAGAATGAAGAAGTAAAATCAAGAATCAATGCAATCAAAGCTAGAAATTGAGAACAATGTTTTGAAATCTAGCTTGAAATTTGTTGAAGGAGAAAAGAATTTGAAGAAACTTTTAGGACAACAAAGATTAAGTTTGGAGAAAATTGGAATTGGCTATAGTAAAAGTAATATTCATAAGTCTTATAGAAGTTGCTTTGTCAAGGTAACTAATAATACTTATAACCATTGTGGAAGGTATGATTATCTTGTACATACTTGTGCAATAAGGAGGAATACTAACTTAAATCATCAAGGAAAGATGGTATGGTTGTATTATTGCAACTAACTTGAAAGAACCTAAACTCAAGTGAGTACCCAACTTGATTTACTACTTTTGTAGGGACTTTCACGAAAGAATAATAAGTGGATCTTGGATAGTAGATACTCTAAGCATATGATTTGAGATGCTACCAAGTTTACAATGTTGATCTTGAAGGATAAAGGGATTGTTACCTTTAGAGATAATTAGAAATCAACCTTTTTGGGTGAAGGTAAAATTCTCGTTAACAAAGTTCTTACAATTAGGAATACTTTACTTGTAGATAACTTCAAACATAATTCACTTAGTATTAGTTAATTATGTGATGGTGGTTATAAAGTTACATTCCTAACTAATAAGTGTATCATTGAAAGAATTGGCAATGATCAAAGTAATTTGAAAGGGTATAGATAATAAAATATTTACAAAATCAACTTTAACAACTTTTCTAGTCCAAATGAAACATATCTATTAGTCCAAAGCAATGATAATTGGTTGTGGCATAAAAGGTTAGCACATGCTAGTGTGGAAGTCATTTCTAAACTTGTTAAGAAGGCTCTTGTCAAAGGTTTATCACAAATTAATTTTTAAAAAGACAATATATGTTAAGCATGTCAATATGGAAAAGCAAACAAAAAGTTCTTTCAAATCAAAGGATGCTATCTCAACTTTTAGACTACTATAACTATTACATATGGATCTATTTGGTCCTACACAAACCAGCAGTTTAAGTGAGAATATACATACTTTGATCATTGTTGATAATTTCTTTAGATATACATGGATGTTCTTTCTTACAAGTAATGACGAAACAAACTATGTGTTCTTTAAATATTCTAAGATTTAAAATGATAAGGCTTTACAATTGAGGACTTTCTTGCAAGGAGGAACCTTATTTCTTGCAAGTAAAGATGAAACAAACCATGCATTTTTTAAATATTGCAAGAAGGACTAAAATGAAAAAAACCCTACAATTACTTCTCTTATGAGTGATCATGGGGGGAAATTTGAAAATATGGAAATTGATTGAATTTTGTAGTCAAAATGGTCTAGAATATACCTTTTTAACACTTAGAAATTCATAACAAAATGGAGTTATAAAAAGAAAAATACTAAAATAATGTTTTGTAAAAATAATTTTTACCAAAATATTTTTTGATGGAAGCTGTTAACATTACGTGTTATATTTCAAATCATATTTTTATAAGACCTAGTTTAAAGAAAACACCCTATGAGCTAAGAAAAAGCAAAAGGCCTAACATTTCATGTTTTATCCTTTTCGTACTAAATGTTATGTCCTTAATAATGGTAAGGAATGATTAAGTAAGTTTGATTCTAAATAAAATGAAGCTATTTTCATTGAATATTCTTTAATTAGTAAGATATAGGGTAATTAATAATAAAATTTTAGTTGTTGAAGAATCTATACATGTTCTGTTTGATAATTCTTCACCTTTGATGTGTGAAGAAACCAATAATGAAATGAATGATGTAAGTGCTCATTTAGATAGATTAGATTTAAGTAATGATCAAAATAAAGCTCTTGATTAAGATATTCCTAGGAAAGATGATAATAATGTGAATCAATCGGTAATTTGTTAAAGATTACCATAAGGAGTTAATTATAGGAGAACCATTAAATATAGTGTTTACTAGATTGTCTCTTAGAAATATAAGTAACCTAGTATTCTTATCTCAAATTGATCCTAAAAGCATTGATAAAACTCTAAAAGATGAATTTTAGATACAAGCAATGTAAGAGAAGTTTAATTAATTCACTAAAAATGAGATATGGGATGTAGTGCTTAAGCTTAGTGATAGACTAGTAAATTGGGACAAAATGGGTATCTAGAAACAAATGTAATAAAACTAGTATAGTAACTATGAATAAGGCTAGATTAGTTGTTAAGGAATATAACCAAGAAGAAGAGATAAATTTTGATGAGATCTTTGCCTCAATTGTTAAATTAGAAGCCATTAGGATACTTTTAACATTTGTTGCCTCCGAAGACTTTAAACTATTCTAAATAGATGTTAAAAGTGCATTCCTAAATGGATATATTAAAGAAGTATATGTAGAGCAATCTCTAGTGTTTAAACATGATGAATTCTATAATCATGTATTTAAGTTAATGAAGTACTCTATGGATTAAACAAGCTCTTAGAGCTTGGTATAAAAGACTTAATAGCTTCTTAATAAATAATTGTTTTTCAAGGGGTAAACTAGATACAATATTGTCTATCAAGAAAATCTATATAGATGACATTGTGTTTGGAGCTACTATTATAAACCTAAGGGATGAATTCGTAAAGGGTATGAAGAAAGAGTTTAAAATGAGTATGATGGGAGAATTCAATTATTTTCTAGGCTTTTAAGTAAAATAAACTAAAAATGGAATATTCATAAATTAAGCTAAATACATAAGAGAGCTTTTGAAAAGATTTATGATGGATAATTGTAAAGAAAGGTCTACCCCAATAAGCATAACATTAAAAATTGATAAAGATGAATATGGTAAATCAATTTTTGAAAAACTTTATAGAAGCATAATAGGAAGCCTATTGTACTTAATTGCTTTTAAACCCGACATCATGTTTGTTGTGTGCTTATGTAAGATTTCAATCTTGCTCAAAAGAATTTCACTTGAGTACGATAAAACACATCTTCAAGTATCTTGCTGTCATTATTGAAGTTAGCTTGTAGTATTGTAAATATACCTCTTTTGATCTTATGGGATACTTTGATGTTGACTTTGTTAGGTGTGAAAAAGTTCAAGCGAAACATGTCGCTTTCTTGGAAACTCACTATTGTCTTAGCATTCAAAGAAACAAAATTGTATAGCACTTTCAACTGCCAAGGGCGAATATGTAGATGGTGATGGTTGTTGTACTCAAATTCTTTAGATGAAGTAAACCGTACATGATTATGGTCTAAACTTCTCTAAAATCCTAATTCATTGTGATGATACAAGTGTAAATCTTACAAAAAAATCCAATTTAACACTCGAGGACTAAAAATATTGAGATTTAACATCATTTCATTAGAGATTATGTTTAAGACAATGATGTATGCTTAGAATCTATTGACATAAGTAATCAAATTGTTGATATTTTTACCAAAACATTGAGTGAGGATTATTTTGTATTTAAAGAAGAGAGTTAAGAATGATCATATAAGATGAGTATTAAATTGTTGAGAACCAAGATAGTGATTTTCACCAAAATTGGCTTTTTTGATATACTAATCGACTTACAACATGATATTAGGTTCAAGACATATGTTTACATAGTTTTCATAAACTATTTTGTCATTTGATATGCTTTGTGCACATTTCAAGTCATTCATATATACTTAGGCTTTTATGTGCACAACTTTGTTATTACTTGATTTCTACGCCTATTGATTGCTTTCGTATGCTTGTTTTTGTCCAGAAATCTTATGTAGATGAGTAATTTAGCATAACTATGTAAGTGTATAAAATCAACCTTTTAAAACCTTACATGTCTCTACATGCAATATTAAGGAAATCAAATTGCAATTTCATGATCTCTTGAGTTTTATGACATGCTTGCACATTCTTATAGCTCATCTTTGAAACCTGCTCAAGATATTGATCGGCAATGATTGTAAGTTGGCATTTGAATTTAGTCATATGAGCACTTAATAGCTAAAGTTTGTTTTGAGTTCTCTTATAAATGTTTCGATGATAAAAAAAAGAGTTAAGATATTTAATAAGTTTCTTAAGTGTGTAGGTCGATAAACATAGAGATAACAATTTTGTCGTAGTATTGATTTTAAAAATCTAAACTAAATTTAGAGATAAATTCAGAACCTCAAGTATAGTATCAAAAGTTATAAAGTTGAATATATTAAGAAGTTTTTTGGGCTTATAATTAGTTGAAGGCTTAGCTTTACTTGTTGGATATATTTAGATAATATATCCAACACGTTTCATAAAGTTGGTTAGTTAAATCCATGAGGATTAAGTTGGAATTAATCTAGTTATTTGAAGGATAAGCTGGGTCGAATATGATATTATATGACAACGAGCAGATTTTATTAAAGGCATTTTGTCAAAAGTATCACGAGAATTTTGAAAAATTATCATCAAGATATATGGACAATTTTAAGGAGTTCAAATTATATCTTTATTTGAATTCAAAAAAAGAATAAATAAGCACATATGCGTGAAGATATGTTGAGATAAGGATGAATCTTATTTTGTCGATGTAAATTTTTATCAAATTCAAAGGAGTTGTCATACACATGTTTTTGAAACTTGTTTACTCCATTATATCAGATTTAATGGAGTATAGACAACCAAAGCAGTAGCAAGATTATTCCAACAGTTTCAAGATTCAAATTTGAAGGCTTCAAGTATCAAGATTTTGCTACTAATTTTTAGGAGATATTTATTTAAGAAAAAGGGGGATTCAATTTTCAAAAACCATATTGAAGAAACACAGAGCAATTTCATAAGAATGCTTGTAGAAGTCATTAAATAAAGATACAAGAAGTGCAACATTCAAATTCAATTCAAGTTTAAGAGATTTAGTCTCCACAATTTATGAGATTAAATAACCAACGGTAAAATCAAGATTTTTTCAAATAATTTAAGATTTGATCAAGATTTATCCAAGATTATAGCAAAGAGATGTTGCATCAAAAGATATAAAAGAAGACAAGTTCAAATTTTTTGAGATAGAGATCAACATATCAGAGTTGCATTCGTTTTCTAAAAACTTAACATTCGAGAGAATTCGGAACTATATTTAGAATCTAATTCATAGGCAATGTTTTCTGGTTTACTTTTATAGTTTGATTTCATCATGTATTTTATTTGAAATGATCTTTGTATTTTGTTCTCATAGTTAATGTAATCACAATTGTTTGTGTGATAGTCTTTATGCGAGAGAGAGATTCAAATTTTTATAGTTCTATGTGTGAGCAAGGGTAACCTAGTGAGACAAAGCAAAAAGACATGTAATTGTCTCTTTTATTGAAGTTAGTAAAAAGTGGATAATGGAACAACAATGGTGAGGATTACTGGGTTCCCAATAGTGGAGCTAGAAGAATTTAGTAGGCATAAGGTCAAAGTTCTATAAATCTTTTGCTTGATCTTCTCAACCCTACTCTCTTTATTTTAAGTTTTATTATTGTTTATATATTGTTTTATGCCTAATCTTGCTTAATTAATTAAAGAGGACATTTTTAATCTAGTTTTGCATACAAGTTCAAAGTTTTATTGTATTGGGACCTATAATTGGTATTGGAGCTAAGTTCTTGATTATCTAGAGTGTAAAGATTTGTGGTGGAAAACAATATTTTTGTTGCAATGAATTGTGCTCCCTATTTTGATGATACTAACTTTGCATGTTGGAAATATAGGATGGAGATGTATGTCAAAGCAATTGACTTTGGATCATAGGAAATTATTGAGTATGGAGACATCTAAATTGCTACAGTTGGAGATTCAACACTCATGGATGTTGAGAAGAACAATCAGGTTAAGCATTTATTATTAATGGCAATAACACCCTTTGAATATTATCTTATTTCATCTTATAGGATTGTGAAAGACATTTAGGATACCTTGAATGAAATTTATGAAGGAATAACCACTATTAGGGACACTCGGATCAACTCATTACTTCAATAATATGAATTGCTTAGATTTCAATTGGGTGAAAATGTTTGAGATGTATTTAATCACTTTATTGCAATTACTAATGAATTGGCTTTGCTAGGTAAAAAGATTGAAGATTTTAATCTTGTTCGCAAGATATTAAGAATTTTACTAAAGATCATGGGACACTAAGAAAACAACAATTGAAGAAGTTTAAGATTTGACAAAGATGACTATGAGCTAACTTAGAGAAAAGCTACTTGCTTATGAATCGCATATCAAGCATATTAATGAACTAGAAAGCAGTAAAAAAGACCACTGTGTTTGAAGCTTAAGAAGCTGATTTAGAATTAGAACCAGAAGATGATGAAGACATCACACTCTTAGTAAGAAGACTGAATAGGATCTTAAAAAAGAAAGGTTAGAAAAAGTTCTTTAATAAAAGTTTTTCCACTAATAATTCTAAGTATGATGCATAAAAGAATTATAAGGAAGAGAAAAAGGAGAAGAATGAGAAAAAGGAATTGGTGTGTTATGAGTGCAAGAAGACTAAGCACATTAAGTATGAATGTCTAGTGTTACTAAAGAAACTGGAAAAGTACAAGAAGAAACCAAAATCACTATTGGCCACTTTAAGTGACTTGAATGAATCAGAAGCAGTGTTAGAACCAAATTCAGAAACAGACGAAGAAGCCAATCTATGTCTAATTTCTAATTTTGATGATAATACTATGCCTAAGAGTGTTAGAAAATGTATTAAGAGTCTTTTAAAACCACTTGAAAGGGCTAATTCTAAGTTAAATAAATAAGATGATGAAATCAAGGCATTAAGAAGTGAAAAGGATGCATTGCTATAAACAAACTCATTGTTAGTTGATGAAAATGATATATTAAAGAATGATACTGAAGTTTTGCAGATGGATAATGAAAACCTAAGGACAACTCGAGATGGTTTGGAAAATGAGAATTTAATGTTGAAAGAAGAAATTAAAGACTTGAAAGTTAGAATTAATGATCTATCTTGTACAACAGATATGACCTTTAGCAAGTCCTATGAAAGTGGTAAGAAATTGTGATTGTTGTTATCCTCACAAAGGTTAGATAAGTCTAAAAATGGACTTAGATACGAACATGGTGAAACTTTTAAATCTAGTAACAAAACCGTGTTTATTAAAGGCAAAGAAGTAGTTGGTATAGAATACGTTAACAATAATAATGCACATGTTAAAGAATGATCTTATATATGGTTTGCCCAAATTATATATTAAAGACGATTTTCATTGTGCCACATGCATTAAGAATAAAATGAGCGTTATTTCACAGAAACCAAAAAATGCTATTTAAACTAAGAGACTTGTAGAATTGTTCTATCTTGATTTATTTGGTCCTATACATACATTAAGCTTAGGTGATACAAGTATGGACTAGTGATAGTTGATAACTTTTGTAGGTATACATGCATACTTTTTCTAAGGCATAAAAGTGATGCATTTAAGGGTTTTGAAGTGTTTGGTAAACAAGTTTAAAATGAGAAAAGAGTTTCTATAATTAGTCTTAGGACATATCATGGAAAAGAATTTGATAATTTATATTTCATAACCTTTTGTGAAAATAATGGCTTAACTCACAACTTTTTTGCACCTTTCACACCATAACAAAGTAAAGTAGTGGAGCATAAAAATATAACCATTTAGGAAATGACACGAACATTGTTGGATGAAAGTGGTGTAGCATAATACTTTTAGGTTGAGGTAGTATCTATATTATGCTATATTATCAATCGTGTGTACATAAAACCATTTACTAAGAAAACATCATATGAGCTTTGTAGAGGTAGAAAACCTACTGTATCATATTTTCATGTTTTTGGTTCTACATGTTACATTAAGAAATAGGTGTTAACCTTAGTAAGTTTGAGGAAAGGGCTGATGAAGGCATGTTCTTAGGATACTCCTTAAATAGTAAAGCATATCGTATGTTTAATAAGATTACTAAAACGGTTGAGGAATTCATAAATGTTAAATTTACTTATGAGGTTAAAGATGATGATTCACATGAGAAAGCTAAAGGTAAGGAAAAAAATGCGTGGCAACATTAATTGGAGACCTTAAGGTAAAAAGTTCATTAGAACTACTATTAGAAGGAAATTTTGATTCACAATCAGAAGGAAAAGTAGAAGCAAATTGAGAGGCTACATTAGAACCTACCCAGGTAACATCTGAGCCTTATGGAATAATCAGGTTTAAAACTATCATCTACCTAAACAAGTAATAGGTAATATACTAGATTTGAGACAAGAACTAGCTTAAGAAATATTGAAAACCATTTTGCTTTATTATCTAAGTCTGAGCCTAACATTGTTGATGAAGCTTTGCTTGACAATAGTTGGATAAATGCTATTTAAGAAGAGTTAAATCAATTTCAAAGAAACTAGGTATGGACACTTGTTCCTAGACTTAAAGATAAATCTATCATTGGAACAAAGTAGGTATTTAAGAGTGAGCTAGATAAGCAAAGGTAAAATTGTTATGAATAAGGCAAGATTGGTTGCTAAGGGCTATTGACAAGAAGAGGGCATTAACTTTGATGAAACATATTCTCCAGTTGGTGGGTTAGAGGCAATAAAACTTTTGCTTGCTTTTTTTTTTTTTTTATTATAAAGGCTTTAAGTTGTTCTAGATGGATGTTAAAAGTGCATATTTAAATAGATATATGAAAGAAGAGGTGTATGTAGAACAACCTCTAGGGTTTGAAGATCTATTTAAAAAGGATCATGTATATAGATTGAAAAAAGCCTAATATGGATTAAAATAAGCTCCTAAAGCTTGGTATGAAAGGTTAAGTAACTTTCTAATTAAGAATGGATTCGAAAGGGTAAGGTAGATATAATCTTGTTTCTTAAACACTATGATCATAATATTCTAGTAATCCAAATATATGTTGATGACATTACCTTTAGATCTACCTATGAAACATTTTGTAACAAATTTTCTAAGCTTATGCAAATTGAGTTTGAGATGTCATTGGNTACAGGAACATACACTAAACAATATGTCTGGCCTAAATGCAATCAAATATAATAGTGAACCAATCAAACTCCTATAAAGCTTTTCATTAACTTTCTTACTTGGATCATCAAGATCTAACTTAATTAAGGATGTCATAGATTTAGATAGTCCGCTGGGACTTCAAATCAAATAAACCAATGATGGGATCTTTGTGCATCAAGAGAAATACACTAAGCAGATCTTAAAGAAGTTTCGTATGGAAAATACCAAAGGAATATCTAAATCTATGACATCCTTAATTAAGTTAGATCTTGATGATCCAAGTAAGAAAGTTAATGAAAAGCTTTATAGGAGTTTGATTGGTTCACTATTATATTTGATTGCATTTAGGCCAGACATATTGTTTAGTGTATGTTCCTGTACATGTTTTCAATCTAGACTAACTGAAAGACACTTATTAGTTGTAAAAAAGATTTTCAAGTATATATCTTTCACCACAAAGTTAGGAATCTGGTATCTAAAGAATCAAAATTTTGATACTTTGATTTGCCAATCAAAACTTTGATTTGATTTTACTAGATGTAAGATAGATAGGAAAAGTACTTGGGGACAAATTGGTTTCTTGGTCTTCTAAGAAGCAAAATTATATTACCTTATCAATAACTGAAGCTGAGTATGTTCCAATTGGCAATTGTTGTGCTTAGATTTTATGGATTAAATAACAATTATTCGATTATGGGCTAAATTTAAAAAATATTTCAATAAAATGTGATAATATAAGTGCAATTAACAGGACTAAGAATTCAATGCATCATTCTAGATCTAAATACATCGAGGTAAGACATTTTTTCATATGTGATCATGTTAACAATGGTGATATAAATTTTGAATTTGTGTTAACTGAAAATCAGTTAGCTGATATTTTTACTAAGCCTCTTGATAAGGCCAAATTTGAATTCATAAAAAATGAAATTGGTGTTTATTATTTATTTGCTTAATTGTTGTGACTAGCATTCATGTGAATTTATGTATAATATTATACATTGTATTAATATTTTTTTTTGTGCCATAATTTATCACATTTTATGCATGTTAGTTAATTTTATGTAATATATTGGTTGTTAAATTTTATTCATATAGGTCAATGAAATTTAATTTAGTTAAATCATATTTTGTATAATATATATAAATATATATATGATTAATTAATATGGTACAAAATTTAGAATATTTAATATTAATTCTTTTTAATAATTTAGTTAATTCCCCATTCTTACCATTGAAACTCATTTAATGAGCTTCCCCATTAATCCTACACGTGAGCTAAAGTTTTATCAGCTCAAAAACATGCTATTCTATCTCTTATGCGCATACATGGTACATCCAGTATGCTTCTACAATTTATAACGACTATGTTTCCATTTTCCCCTCTATTTCACTTTCTAATTGTGTTCCACTCCATTGCTATTTTTTTAACAGTTACACATGATCAGCTTATAAATTCCCTTAAATTCTCACCTTTAAGTTGAAAACTACTTCATTTACTCTTGTTCATCTCTATTTTTCTCACTATTTTCTCTCTCTCTAGCCATCAATTCTATTCATTGTGAGTTCTTGTTACTTCATTTTCATGGCCCTAAGAAAATCCTCTCGTCTTGGTCATAAAACCGAGAAGAATCTAATGAACAGAAAAGAGAACCCATACTCTTTAGTAGATTCTTCTTGGTTTTGAAAACCCTTTTTCAAGAATCTCAAAACCCTAGTTTTGAAAACCCAAACCTTAACCTTAACCTTAATCAAACCGAGACCATTGCCAGAGGGAAGGTGATTGTTGATAAGATTGAAAGTTTCTCAAGTGAGGATATTGCTGAGACTGAAGAGGAAATGTTAGAGGATGTTGAGGAAACTAAAGAAGAAGGAAAATCTTTGAGTGAGGAAAAAGGGAAGAAGTCAAAATCAAAATTAAAACCATATGAAGAGTTAGATCCAAAGTTTGAACTAGAAACATAGACCATTGCTAAGTGTTTTGAGTAGATTAAGGCCGAGAAGAAAAAAGTAAGGCCTAGAATTGTGTTTGTTTCATCTTCTAAACAAAAATAGTTCATAGAGCCAAGTATTGTAGAGTTTGAGTTTTTCAAAAAGAGTGGATTCTATTAGGATGAGTTCTTAGATGTTCTAGGATGTAAGAACATTTGTATTATTGAAATTGTTATGTATGGTGAATTGTTGATTAAGTTTTATGATAATCTCAATATGGATAAGAGGAAAGTGTGATCTTATAAGGTGAATGGATCAAAATTGGAAATTTTGAAGGATGATATTAAAAAATGCTTTGGGATTCCTAGAGTGGACAATTATAGGAAGTTGATCAAAAGGTCTAGGAAACAAATCTTTGAAGAACTAAATAAAGGTGAAAGAATTTAGCTTGGAAAAGAAGTTAGTATTTTTAACTTTAGGTTGATTGTGCTAATGCTGCACAAATTGGTTATTAGTTGTATACTTCCAAAGAAGGGAAGTACCACTTACATTTTAAAGGAAGATGCCATGGTTATCTTAGCCATGATGAGGAAGAAGTTAGACATTGTTGCACAAATGATTAGATACGCTTTTATGACAAAGAGACAGAGGCCATGTGGAAATTTATTGATGAAGTTGTTCAAGTATAAGAAGGTTAATATTCCATAAGTGACAACTAAGGAGATACCCATTTAAGTGATTCGAGGAGATCATTACCATTACATGGGTATAAATGTGAAGAATAAGAATTGGTATGTTGATGATTGGGCATTCTATATGCATGATAGACACAAGAAAAATAGGTTACCTAGGTCATTGTTTGAGGGGGAGTTGTTAAGAGTAATTTCAAGAATTGATTCAGAACCTAAATCAAAACCAATAAAGAAGACCACCAAGAAAAGGAAGGGCAAGGAGATTTTAAGAGGGAAGAAGAAGAAATCTATGAAGGATTATGAAGTTAAAACTGGAGGGAAGTTTGACATTAAGGAACAAAAGAAGGTACTCGATTTAGAAGATGATTTAGAACCACTTTTGAAGGAAGTACCTAATGAGTCTTCTAAGGTAGAGGTAGTTTCAAATAAAGAGATTGAGCATATGATAGAGATAATGATGGACTGGTTGTTAAGCAAACTTCAGGTGTCTCTTAAGGAAGAAGCTGAAAAACAATCCAAACCATCTCCCATACCTATCTCTTCACCCTAGATCAAGAAGAGTTGCCTTAAGAAGAAAAAGAAGAAGTCTACCTAGCTTTAATCTTTTCTGTTTAAGTTTGTTTGTTTTAGTTTATTTTTGTCTTTTGTCAAAATTTTGTCTTGTGTCATGTTTCATGTCAACTGTCTAAATTATGTTTTGTTTCCTTTCTTTTTAGAATCATGTTTAAAGTCTAATTCAAAATCAAACTGGTGTATTTAGTCTTATTTATGAAATATCAGTTTTTCTTTCTCTAAGTTTGTAATCAATTGTTTTATCCATATTAGATTGAGGGGGAGTCAAAATACATGATGATAACAAAAAGGGGGAGAAATATGGAAAAATATTGAAGTAACTTTGAATTGATAAATATCTAAGGACAAGTTCTGATATAAAAAATTTTGGAAATTTTTTAGACCTTAAAACTCTCCGATTATATTTGTCAAGAGCTTATATGACTTTGCTTTACAAATCCTTTCACAAATTTTTCAATAGTTTTCTAAGAAAGGGTTTGTTATCATCAAAAAGGGAGAGAATGTTGAGTTCTCTCATGAATGTTTTGATGATAACAAAAATAGTTAAAATATTTAACAAGTATATAAAGTGTTCAGGTCAATAAATAAAGAGATAAGAATTTTGTCTTACAACAACAAATTCAAAAAATCAAGTATAGTATCAGAAGTTATAGAGCTAAATGTATTAAGAAATATTTTGGGCTTATAATTATTTGAAGGCTCAGCTCTATTTGTTGGATATATTTATGTAATGCATCCAATATGTTCCACCAAGTTGGTTAGTTAAATCCATAGGGATTAAGTTGGAATTAATCTAATTATTCAAAGGATAAGCTTAGTCATATATGATATTGTATGATAATGACAAAATTTTATTGAAGGCATTTTATTGGAAGTATCACCAGAATTTTGGAGGATTATCATCAAGATATATGAAGAATTTTAAGGGCTTCAAATTAGATCTTTATTTGAATTTAAAACAAGAATGGATAAGCACATATGCGTGAAGATATGTTAAGATAAGGATGAATTTTATCCTATTGATATAGATTTTTATCAAATTCAAAGGAGCTATTATACACATGTTTTTGAATCATGTTTTCTCGATTATATTAGATTTAATGAAGTATAGATGACCAAGAAAGTAGCAAGATTATTCTAAAAATTTTAAGATTCAAATTTGAAGGCTTCAAGTATTAAGATTAGCTCCTAATTTTTAGGAGATATTTATTTAAAAAAAAAGGGGATTCAATTTTCAAAAACCATATTGAAGAAATGTGAGAAGAAATTGGACAATTTCACAAGAATGCTTACAGAATTGACTAGATAAAGATACAAAAAGTGCAACGTTCAAATTCAATTTATGTTCAAGTGATTTAATCTGCCCTATTTATGAGATTACAACAACTAATGATTAAATCAATATTTTTTTTTATATAATTCAAGATTTGATCAAGAGTCATCCATGATTATAGCAAATAGACATTGCATTAAAAGATATAAAAGAAGACAAGTTCAAATTTTTGGAGATAGAGATCAACAGATCAGAGCTGCATTCATTTTCTAAAACCTTAATATTTAAGAGAATTCGAAACTATATTTAAAATCTAATTCATAGGCAATGCTGTTTACTCTACTTTCATATTCTAATTTCATTATATACTTTATTTAAAAGGATCTTTATATTTTGTTCTCATAGTTACTATAATCACAATTGTTTATGTGATAGTCTTTGTGTGAGAAAAAGATTTAAATTTCTATAGTTCTGTGTGTAAGTAAGGATAACCTAGTGAGACAGAGTAGAAAGACTTGTAATTGTTTCTCTCTTATTGAAGTTAGTGAAAAGTAGATATAGGAATGGCATCGGTAAGGATTATTGGGTCCCTAGTAGTGGAGCTGAAAGAGTGTAGTAGGCATAAGGCCAGAGCAATATAAATCTCTTACCTAATCTTCTCAACCTGACTCTCTTTATTTTAAGTTTTATTATTGTTTATATATTGTTTCACACTTAATCTTACTTAAGTAATGAAAGAAGACATTTTTAATCTAGTTTTGTGAATCGCGCCACCCTACCCCCCCAACATTCCCTCTTAGTTACTTTTAAGATCTACAGTTTGAATCAACTTAACCTTAGGAGCTAAATTTGCTAATCCATGAACATCAAGGTCTAAATCCTCATATTACTTCCTTCTTCAACTCATATGAAACTTGCTTTGTTAGCTAATCTTCAGTTTTTTTGAATAAGCTTAGTATGTTGACTCTTGTTGGTGATTAGCATTGGGATTAAGTTAAATTTCTTTAGCATAGAAAGCTAATGTCCGGATGCAATGACATAGCATTTGGATGCTATTTGATAAATTTCATGGAAGGCTTGCATCTGGAAGCTTGATGGCAAATACATATATATTTGTCCAACTTCACTTTATTTTCTCATTCTATCCTTTCACTCTTTCACTATACTATTTGAACCCTCTCTCAATACCTTCAACCCTCACTTTCATTTCATCAATCGACTCTCTAAAATCTCTTTAACTCCTTCATCAATCCACTTAACAACACATCTTAAACACAGTTTATAATTTAATTTCAACAACGACCAACCCCTACATAATCCCCAAAATCCTAAATGCTACTCTAAAACCTTAATTTTCAAAATTTCATAAACTAAAGGAGGATAAAGTGGTTGGGGGTGGTCGTATACAACACGGAGGTTACGAAAGGGGTGGAAGGCAACAAGTTAAGTTTGATTGTCATCTATTTCCAATTGCTCAACATGCTTAATGGTATTCTATATTTCAAAAACTATTTATTGATCCCAGTAGGAAGTTTTATAGAAATTTACTTGATGAATTTGGGCTTCTTAGATCAGATGGGATAGTTAGAAATTAGATATTTGCCCTTAAATCTTCTAGTTGATGTTAATGAGGAGGCGATCATGCTATTCTATTGTAAACTTACTAATCACCTAGATGAAAATTAGTACTTATGCGAAGGGTTAGATTCCTTAAATGATACAAGAAATTGTTTGTACACATATTTATATGGGTAATGAATTGAAATTACCTCCTAATATGCATACAGTGTTATTAGACTTGCTGTTGGTGGGGATTGATTCATGATAGGTTTCCACCTAATTATCGACCATGAGAGTGTTTTTGATTTTGAGGGTATTGGGGAGTGGTGGAAATCAAAAAAGGCTTTAAAGAAAAAGTGTCTTCCCTTAGGGTATGGAGTTTTTCACTTATATTTGTGTCACAACTACTTGGCGAGATCTAGATAATACAACCATGTGACACAAGAGGAATTATGGGTTATGGGTTAGATATATGTATGCGACAAGATTAATTTTTTGGTCCATTATTTGTAACAACTTTCAAAGAGTAACTAATGGTCTAAATTGTGCCATGTTAACGATGTCTAGATTCATTACTCAACTTCTTCAAAGAAAGGGTTTCAATTTTGAAGCTCCATTTGGACCCACTTGCTCTTCATGAGACATTCACTTTTGATTCCATTGCTAAAGGTGTTTGAAAAGTTAATCATAGCGGTACTTATGTAAGGAAGCAACCTAACGAAGATGTAAGATCAAGGAATGAGTAGGAAGAAGAAGAGTTCTATGAAGAGGAAGATAGTAATGAGGACTCTAGTGATGAGGAAGCCCATCATGTTAAGACAAGTGATCATGGAGTTGCTCATCATGTACCTCCTCCTCCTATGGATGCTCCTCTTGCACCTTCTTTTGCTTAATTTTATTAAGACTTCACCACTTTCATTAGTCAAGTTTTTGATTGGTTCAATTCTCTTGATCACTCTATTGCTAGGATTAAGAGAAGCTAGGATGCCCTGTTTGATGCTCTCCCATCTGCTCATCGACTTACCTCTTCTTCCTCTTCCATCAATTCGGAATCTTAAGTTGTCTATTGTCCTTTTCTTATGTTTAAACCATGGCATAAAATCTTTTATCACTTTTACTCTTGTTTAACTTAAGTTATTGGACTTAGCCTTTTGGCCTCTTTTGTTATCCTTTTTCTAATGTTTAATTTATCGATATTTGACTATACAAACCTTCTTATGTGTATATCTTTATATAATGCTATGCTTATGACATGTTAACGGATTGTGTGCCTTAATTTGATTGTATGATCATTGTGGCTAACCATTGTTATGATTGTTGCTATGATAATGATGAAGTGCAGCTATAGTGTTTTATATGGGATCTAGTGTGACTATTTAGCAATTAATGATGGCTTTACAATATTTTCTATATTTTTAGGGGGCATCTCTTAAGGTTTAAACTAGGAACATGCCAACTTTTTGAGTGAAATTTCTCTTCCTCTTCATCGATTGGAATTATCATCTTTGGGAACATGCCAATGTCTATCATCATCTTAAGCCAAAAGAATCTTAAACTAAGCATTTCATGAGTGCGAGCCTTCCCAAAATTACTAGATAATCCTCCTTCATGTGCCTCGTGTACCAATAATTCTTATGTAGAATAAGTCGGGATACACAACTTCCTTTTCTTGAATAGGTACCTATCCTCCCTGTGATAATCATTAATAACTTGACCATCCTTGCGGTGAACATAGATTGGACCAAAAGTGAATCCTCCACTTATAAAACCTTGACAATTAAGAACCCAAGAAGTTTTGTTTGGAGTTTAGTTAGGAGAGTATGTTGTTGTGACAAAGCGTCAACCACTACTTTGTTCTTGCTAGTCTTATACTTAACAACATAAGAAAATCCCTTTATGAACTCGATCTACCTAGCTTATCTCTCAGACAATTTTGGTTGGCTCTTTAGGTACCTCAATCTCTCAGACAATTTTGGTTGGCTCTTTAGGTACCTCAATGACTCATGATCGTTATAAATCACAAATTGCTTCAGTATTTAAACTTAAGATCGATCTTAGAAAAGATCTTTCCTCTACTTAGCTTGTTAAGCATGCCATTAAGTTGAGGTATAGGTACAAGTACATTATAGTGATCCGGTTGATTACTCGACTGTCTACGTACATCTGCTACGTACTATCTTTCCTTAGCACCAATAAGGTTGGTACAGTGCATAAGCTTAAAGACTCTCTCACATTTCCTCTTTTCATTAGCTTGTTTGCTTACCTTTAGAGCTCGGTAGCTTGTTCAAGGTTTAGCCTATATGCTGGCTTATTTGGTAATGCAGCTCCTAGTTGTAGATCCATAGCATGCTCAATCCTTTTGATTGGAGGTAGACCTTCTAGCAATTCATCAAGGAATAGGTCGAAAAATTCCTTCAAAAAGTCTTTCACCTCAGTAGGCAATTTGACATTTAAAGCCTTAAGTTTAAGCAACCTACTGACTGATAGAAAGGTCAGTTCTTCAAGTTTCATCTCTCTTGACAGCTTTATACGTATTATTACTAGTGCCTCCTTCTTCAAAGTTTAGCTAAGCTAAGCTTGCATGGTCTTAACTTACTTAGATGACAAGGGACTTAGTCTCACCCTTCTTCCCTCGTGCTTAAATGAATAAGTATTTCTCTTTCCATCCCACATCACATGTCGGTCAAACATCCATAGTCTTCCCAAAAGAATATGTCAAATGCTAATTGGCAATACATCACAAAGAACTTCATCTTGGTACTTTTTAATGTAGATTAGCATTGTAACTTGCTTAGTTACTTGTAAGGCTCTCTTTTCACTAAGCTAATGTAGCTTGCAAGGTCTAGGGTAAGGTGTGGTTGGCAACTTTAGTTGTTGAACCATAGATATAGGTACGACGTTAGTGCAACTCCTATTGTCAACAATAAGGACATACAACATCCCATTAACCTTATAATTAATGGGAAACAAGTTTTCTCATTATTCGTTTTTTAGTGTTGGACTTACACTCATCACCCGCCTCAATACTGTGGTTATAGGCATGAAATTCCCCTCTTCACTATATATGACATCCTCCTCCTTAGACAGGTTAGCCTGCCTGGACTCCTGCTCTTCAACTTCCTTATCAATGCTATTGACTTCAACCTTTCACTACCATTGTCCTTTTGTTCGAACATTGAGCTAACATGTGTCGAAATCCTTTACACTTAAAACATTTGATCTCACTTGTCTTTCTCCTCAAGCTTTGTCTTTCTCAAATCTATTCGGGGACTCCTTTTGCTCAGTTTGTACAACTGAAATAGGTTGGACTTCACTGGTCTTGCTTAGTTAGCTCGGTTAATGGGATCTTGGAATCTGTCCATTTAACGTTGCTCTATCCTTTGTGCAATTCAAATAGCTTCACCTATGTTCTAACATCCCTTGTCTCTAAGATATCTCTGCTCTCATACTTCAATCTATTGATAAACCTAGAGATAATCTAGTCTTTGGGCTTTATAACTTCACATCAAATCATTAGCATCTAAAATTCTTTCACATAAGCATTAACTCTTGAGTCTCCTTACCTAAACTCCTACAACTTCTTGAACGTATCTTATAGATAGTAGCTCGACACAAACTTCCTCTTCATCACTCTCTTCATCTCATCCCAGTCTCTAATCTCCCTTTCTCCTTCTCTTTATTGGGTAACTTATAAATTCTTCTACCATAAGGCAGCATATCTTATGAACTTTAGGGCGGCCGGTCTCACCTTGGTGTTCTTAGGTTCTTCATGACACCCAAATTGTTTTTCAATTTTATCTACCTAGTCTAAGTAGTCTTCAGCATCACCACTACAAGACAAGCTTGGAATTTGCATTTTCAAGCCTTCTACTTTAGGAGCTCGAACATTCTTCTCCTCTACCTCATAATATTCTTCTTCCTCATTGCCCAATTCCTCACCTTCCTCTTCTATCTTTTCCATGGCAAGTTTTTGTTGAGAAATTCTATCAACTCCTCTAGTTTGGTAGGGTTAAATTGGGAAATTAACTCGATCACGTTGGCTATTGCCCCATTTGGGTTGGCCTCTATTTAAGTCACCCCTAGGTCGCTGCCAGTCTTCATGTATGGTAGCCACCAAACTAGTCACCAAGTCAATAAGTCTATCTAGCCTTTCATCTGCAGACTGAGGTATAAAACTCCCTTATTGGCCTTGACTATTATGAACACCACTCTTTTGATTTCCAAGAGTTCCTTGAACACATGAATTTGACATTATTCAAGACTTCGATGAACTATTGTGTCTAGCCAAAATCTCGTCTAAACCATAAAACCTTCCTTAAAATCCAACCTCAAACTTCAACTCCATAATGCTTGCCTTAACTTGGACCAAACACTATCAACAATATTTAAGACAGTCGTAGACTAATTGAAATCCACACACATTCTGTTTCTTAAGTGTAGAAATTGGGGAAAATAGAGTAATCTCACATTCAATATGAACTACCTTAGTATTTTAAATCTTAATGAACATTGCTCAACATACAATACTACTACAACATTGTTATATAAAAACACGAAATGCCAAAACTTACATGAATGTAGCTAAACTCTGATACCAAGATGATATGGGCGACGATCATCAATGAACATGCGACTGAAGGTATTACATGAACTAATGGGTCTAAACCATAAGATAGTCTGAAAGATAAATGAGAGTTGAAGTTTTGAGCAAGGGTTTCTGTGCACTGACAATGGATATGATGCGTTAATGCCTTACATGAGCTCAAGCAACACTTGATTTGATGCATAAGTGCAACAAGAGGTCACTCGCCACTAATTCATGCTCATGGTGGGTTAGATAAGTGGTGCTAATTGTGACCAAGAATAGACAAGGTCGGTTGCTGGATGGATTTGAGCTTATAGAAAGCTCAAAAGAGTTAATGGGGGAAAGATACGAAAAGGATAAGTGCGAATGAAATAATAAGCAAAAACCCACGAACAACTCTAGAGGATATGATGCACTAATGGAACTTCTGAGGACTTACGGTACAATTCGATATAACACACGAATCAGTCCGGTAAGATTACTCGCCACTTAGCCTTGCTCAAGGGTTAGAATAAGAGTGATGCTGAGAGTAAATAAGCAGTGTTTACGTAGGGAAGAAAATATTCAAAGTGTATTAAGGACAATTTGATTTTGCTGTGCTTTACAACTATAAGTATAAGGGTATTTATACCCATAAGTTAGGGTAACTTGCCCAAAAGGCAAAAGATAAAAAGGGCATTTCCTAAGGAAGTAATGTGAAAGATACAAAAGGGTAAAAATAAATATATAAGGAAAACAATCATTGGTGTAATGGATTTTACAGATGATACTGTATTGGTGATGTTATCGAAAGATGTAGATAAAAAGTACGGACAGCTTGCTTATTTAAGTAGGGGTGGCTTAATTAGTTTGGACTCTTTCTCTTGGCATCTTAGTAAGGATGCGACCGGGTGAGTAATTGGCTAGGCATGTATGAGAATGAAGATGGGTTGTTGTCTCAGTCTTTCGCTTCTTGGCATACAACATGCAAGAAATAGGTAGTCACTTCGCTCAGCAGGCAGAATGGGTCAACAAGGAGATACTTGGCCTCTGCATGAGTCAACTGAAATAGGAGGACTCGTCTTGCCAGTTCCTCTAGTCCTTGAGCTCAGTTGCAAGTCAATGGTCCGGTAGCCTACTTCCCATTAGATAAGAGTAAAGATAGAGTAAGTAGGAAAATATTTAACTTAAATGGAAGATGTTTGAATATTCGCTACTTTGATTCTTACAGCTAATACAAGTGGAGATATTTATATGACCTAATTAGGGCAAGTCCTAAGATCTTTCTAATTACAAAATTAGATATCTACTTGAAATAGAAAATGACTACAAAGAAAGAACAAATTGGTAATACTAGAAAATAGAATATCCTTCACTAAAATAGTATGATTGTTAGAGAGAAAGGATGCATGTTAGTCTCTCAATTCTATGGTCTAAATGGATAATGGGTGCAAGGTAGAGCTGACTAAATCGATCTTAGGTTAGTAGCTTGGTAGATAAGGAGCTTGGGGAGTACTTGCTTGGAAAATTGGAACTTGGGAGTTTAGAGTTGATAGGTCGTCTTGGCATTGGGTTAGTTTAAGCTCAGACGTTTGTTAGTTCAGAATCATGCTGGTTTAATGTTTGGCTCTTTTGGGGGTCAGTACCATTAATGGGATCCTCCTCTACTCGTGAAATAGTAAATAGATTGGAGAAGCTCAATAGGTACATCTAATTGGCTCGAAAGAACTTTTCTTCTTCTAAGGTTAGGTCCTTCTGTGTAACTCAGCAAACTAATGCAATGAGCCCTCAAGCTTGGGATCTTGTAGGTGGTCCTTAATTCCTATCAGTTATAGTTACCTATCCTCATCCTCTAACCTTTATAACCCTACCATCGGTCATTATAACTTCATTTTCCTCTTCAAGTAAAGTCCAATTTCAATCATGAAAATAAAGCAGGGTTTATTTTTTTTTTTTTCCTTTTTGAGTGGCTTTGTCTTATTAAATTTTTATAAGTTTCGTACACTAAACTTAATCTAAGTTGTTGTAAAAGCTTAAGTGACAATTAAAGCCATGAATTTAAAAAATCAAGAAAGAAAAAACTATTCGGTTAGATCAGGTTAAGTTGTGGGTTCAATAATACCCAATATAAGTGGTTTTGGTTATCTAATATATATATATAAGGTTTTTGGATTGGTTTTGACAAGTCATGTAGAGTATGGGGTTAGGTTTGGTTTTTACAAAATCTATCTTGAATTTGCCTATGTAGCATCTCTAGTCTTATTCGAAGAGATTGGAAGAACTAAAAGAATAATTATTTGACATGTCTTAATTTGTCTTCCAATTAAATTTTAAAGTGCTACTTATCATTAAGGTTAGTTTCTCATGTTCTATATTAAGGGCATGATATAGAAATATATGAGTTAACATGCATACAAATAAACAAAATAAACAAAAGCATGCACATAGTTAGATTTAATAATTGATATCACTTTTAAAGTTTTGAAAACTTTTAATGAGCATTACTAAATTATGTTGATGAATGCATGTGTTTATGTTTGATGGTACTAAATTTCATTGGTACTTATATGCTATTTATGCCACGTGTTTATATAAGTAATGTGTAATACTTGACAAATCTTTTTTGTGCTATTTGCATATTGCCTTTTAATCTCCTTCCTTTTCAAAATAATTTTGTTAGGAAGTGCTCTCAACAACATCGTTTACTGTGAATCTGCTTCAAGAAGCACAAAATCTTGGTGTTGATAAGCTCTATCTCCTTCCTTTGGTTCTTCATCTTGCATAATTGTAGTTCTTGAATTGTTAGTCATGTGAAGGCAACTAAAGAGGATATTTAGGTTGTCAACAACTTGATGGAATTTAATAAGATTGATTATTCTAAGGCCATTAGCCTAATGGCATTAACACTGATCTCCTAAAGGGGTGGATGAGGCTCCTTTCTCCTCCTCCCCTCTTTAAAGTTGTAATGTATAGTTAGAAGAAAAAAAGAAAAAGAAAAGATCAATTATAGTGCTTTGATGCTTGAATTCTTCAAAAAGCTACTAATTATACTAAGTCAACTTTACCCTTTAGATGATTTGAGACTTATATATTAAAGCACATTGGTTTATGAATTTCTAGAGAGCTCTATCATCCAGAAGTATGTCAAGCCTTTCCTTTGCAACAATCTCAAGAAAGAAATTTTTTCTCATTTTTACAGTGATAAGGGCAATCTTTAGTGAATTAGAAAATGTAATATATGAAGGGACCATGATGCTAATGTTAGTAATGATGATAATGATGATGGCAATCGGGTTGATGGTTAAGAGAACGATGAAAGCGATGATGCTAACAATGATGCTTGATTGCTTTAGTAGTACTAAATGATCATTCCATTCCATATCTTTCTCTGCTAGATGTTACCATTTACCCTCCTTTTCTCTTTATCATCTTGAAGCTTGATTGTTGTAGTAGAATGCTTAAGCTCACTAATGGATGGTAAAGCAAATTGATTAGGCTTAATTTTTGATATAGGCACAATATAGGAAGGGGATGCTTACCATCATCAAATGCTTGAGCAATTAACTCTGCATGTTAATTGGGTTTGCTATGCATTGACTCATAACCACCCCCTTCTTATACCTTTTATCCTCCCAACTATCCTTACCCATAGTAACCCTTCTCTACACTCTAGCCCATAGTCTTTTTCTTACCTATGTGACTCTTTTAGATCATATATAATTTTCTATGGGGCAATGTCACGGTTTATACCTCAACTTGTTACTTTTTATAATTATACACTTCAAGTTTCAACTTGTTTAATTATACAATTAATTTAAGATTTAGTTGTCACAATTTACACCTTAATTAACTCCAATTCATACGGTTAATCCAGTCGCCATGATTTGCTAAAGGAATGCTTGCCACGGTCTTAAGGGGTTTTTGTAACCCCCGTAAGGTTGTACACGGCTATAGATAGTTGCTAATAGGTTACGCAACATACATTTTTAAAGTAGGTTACGACTCGTAGTTTTGCGGAGGGTAACCGGTAGCCATTTATAGGAGGTCAGGTAAGTCCCTTAAGGCTGTGAGTAGTCATCCCACTAGCTAATCATGCCAAATGGACTAAAAATATGAATTAGAGTTAATTGAGATGTAGACTGTGACAACTAAATCTTCAATTGGGTGTATAATTAGACAAGTTGAAGATTTAAGTATATAATTGCAAAAAGTGGCAAAGTTAAGGTATAAATCATGGCATTAACTCATTTTCTATTGCTATCAATTAATTCAGGACCTAACGATATGTTTACTTTGCTTATATGGTTTTTATTTATTCTTTGTTGGCTAATGTGCCTTTATGGTTGTACCATTGCTTTAACTTATAATATTGTCAAAGACTTCTTAAACCTATGGTTGTAGTTACATTCTAATTGATGGGGATGCATAGTACTTGAGCAATGCCTATGTAGTTGTAATGTGTTGAGTGTATGTTTATTGAAATATTGTGTTTATTAAGTTGAATTAATGATGTGGTTGAGTTGCCATTATGGGTTAGTGAAAAGTTATTGTATTGCTAAGTGTTGAGTTGTATGGAGATAGTTGGCATTATTTGCCACTTATGATGCTCATGTTGCCTTGTAATGTACTAAGTTCGATGGTGTTATGTGAAAATGTGTTGGGTTATGTTCTGCTTAGTGCATTTGTTTTGCCAAGTTGCTTATCTCTAAGTTTACACTTAGTCCAAACCATTTTCTTGCCTCTATTCCATCTATCCCTTAATTGCATGACATTGAATTTGTCAGTTTGATGAGGCTAAAAGGGTAAAAAGAAAGAGATTATTTTTGTAGAACAAGCATAGAAAAAAATGGCCTTGTTTTTTATTAAAAATGTGCACTTTTCAAAATTCTTTCTAGGAAATAATTATGGTTAGCCTTTTTTTTTTTAAAGAATTTTTTTTTTTCAAAAACTAAAGTTGATCCTCTCAACTTAACAAGACTTATTTGTAAATTCAAGGAAGATTGTTTACTAAACAAATGTTTTATCTATGAGAGTATCTTAAAATATATTTTGTCCTTGTAAAAAATGTTGCGATTATTTCTTTGATGAGATAAAGCATTTCATATCATTAATTTTAAGCTAATCTTTATTTTAATTAGGAAATAGAATAAATACTTATAAAAATAAGTATAGTCGCTTCTTGGAAATAAATATGAAAATCTAATTATGCATGCAACACTTAAGTGGAGTTGTTTACCAATTGGTCCAAACATGTAGGTTTTTTTTTTTTTTTTTGGCTTTTCCTTATAAGACAAAGCTTTATTTAGACTTATATGAGATATTAGTAAAAATGGGAAACAAAAATCTACCCTCCCATATTCACTAAACCTTGCAATTAATTCATGGAAGGACATGTTTCCACCTGTTCCACCTTTTATTTTTCCTATTAATTATACTGTACATAACAATATGTGAGAAGGAGAAATTGAATTCGATCTATTTTATTAGAAGATCAGTATTTATGTCTTTGGACTATGAGGGCTTTAATAACTTTTGAGTCAAGTAGAAATGGAAGTAAATCCATGGAAAAGGAAAAAAAAAGGGAAATAAAATCAAAAGAAATATAACTTTTTACCATTCTTTAAGTATTAATAGACACCCACGTTGTGTGAGTGAAAATTGAATAGAATTGTACAATAGAATTTATCATATGCCAAATTACAAGTAAAACTAATAGTACAGCCTAGCAATTAAAATGATTAAAAAATTACATATGTTGTTTGGAAAGTATGCATATAAGTTCCTTTTTCAAAGAGTTAAAACAATACACTAAGGAATGGTAATCACGGGTAGATTACTTCATTGAAGAAGTTGCCATTTGCTGACAAAATTAAAAATAAATATATTAATTGAGAAAATTTATATATAACAAAGTAACATATTTTCACATAGAATGACATCTTCTAGGATCCCTTCAGTAAATAGATTGCCTTTAATCCCCTTAATAAAGATCATACAAAAGGGGATAATTTAGTTGAGGCTGAGTATGAGATGAAATTAGAAGGATACAAAGTAGGCTAGATGATGAGATTTTAGGCGCTTTAAATGTGATTTGAGACTTATTTTCCCAACTAGAACTTATGTAATGCCAAGCTTAAAGGATCTTTAATCCATAGAAGATCTAAAGAATCTTATAAAAAAAGAAGATACACATATACTTGCTCTTACAAAGCAAATGTAGATGGTATGAAGCAAGAACTCCATTAGTCCCCATTTTAGTTTTGCAGAAGAAGACATATTCTCTTAGGTAACCTTAATTCTTAAACCCTTTTGACTTTGAGTATTTTTCTTCTCTATTATCCTATATTTGAATGTTAGTTAGGCCAAGCAGCTTAATGTTTTAATCATTCCATTCTTCAAAGTAGTAAAAAGGGCCATACACATGTAATAGGTACAAACTCTAATGTTGCAAATGTCCTTTTAGGATAGATTTTTCTTAGCATTAGTGTTTCCTCTCCTACTCTCATGTATCGAGGTGCACTCTCCTCTAAGATTGCATATATAATTGCATTCATACACATGTTCACAAGGTCTTGTATAAGATTGTATATTGATTGTTTATCATCTTATTCATTCAGCTTTCAACTTTGCCTCTCTCTACCCACTCAATCATGACTTTTTTGAGATATGCTATGTTCTTATTGGGCATTGTCTTTTTTACTATAATTTAAGCTTTCAGAAGTTATAAAAGTAAAATTGAATATATAATGTTGATTTATAGGACAAATTTCAAAGATTTGATAACATTTTGTTTTCTCAAAAATCTAACTTTCATATGACAAATTCTAGGTAATTTAATTGAATCTTTTAATTTTTCTATGAAATCTAACTTCATAAATTAGTCACAAAGTAAGGTTTTTAGCATTATGTTATATCAACCTAACTATAGATAATTCTCAATGAAAGGAACATACATAAGTGAGAAAAGAATTTAAAGAGTCAATCAAGGAAGAAATTGTTACCTAAAGAAGCATAGTATTTGCCTTATTGACTTAATTAGGAAATAATGATAAGTAAAATACAAACCCTAATTTGTCAATTTGATTAGGAAAATTAAATTAGTGGCTAATCTATCTTGTTGTCTACAACATTTACCAAAAAAAAAAAAAAAAAAACATGTTCTCTACCACTATTTCACAAACTTTAGAAGAAACAAAATCAATGTAAATAAGCAAAGATCATTAGGGGATCAAAAATGGGTAAAGATCAAATATAATGAAAGGAAAAGGGAGCAAAAAAATTAACTCTTGGATAAATAGGAAAGGAAATAGAGAAAAGAGGGAATTGATTACAAAGCAGTTATTGGAGAGAGAGAAATATGGAAGCCTAGAAACATGGGAAACATTGAGCAAAAATTTATGTGGGAGAGAAAAGTTGGAGAAGAGGAATCACATATAAAGCAATTATTAGAGAGAGAAATATATGGAAGTTTTCAAGGAACATGGAAAAAAGAGTGGGTAAAAAAAAAAAAAATTTAAACTATAGTGTATATTGGAGGCAATTACTTATAAAACAGTTATTGGATAGAGAAAAATATAAGGAACAGGGAATTGCTTATAAAGAAGTTATTGGAGAGAGAGAGAAATATGGAAGTTGGTTAAGCCTACTTATTATAAGACTCAGCATACTAAAAACCCTAAAACTACACCTTAAAGTCAAAAAGAGAAAACAAACACTTGTAAGGTAGAATGTCTATTCTCTTCCTCTTTGACCCTTTTATCTTTGTCTCTTAGGATTTCACCAATTGTAATCTACTTAATGCTATTTCTCAATTTTGATCATAGATGTGGATGTAGGAACGTTTGACTTATACTTGACACTAACTATTTTTTATTTCTTTGTGTACTAACTATTTTTTATTTCTTTGTGTTTTCTTATAAGATACAGAGAAAAAGAAAATTGAGGGTTTTAGATTTCAAGTCCTAGATGACTCCTATTAGTAAGATGCTAATTTTTACGGATCGATCAATATCCCTTTCATTGTTCTTTTTTACTTTCTTTATTTTCCTTTTGCATACGATCAAATTATTTATAACTACTTTTTGTTGTAACTACCTCCATTAACAATCTGTAACTACATGCAACAATTGTAATGCAGCTATTGCATTACAACTTCAAAATCTAACATATCCTCTAAAGTATTATGGTTCTTTAGTAATCCATTTGTCCCTTATCGACTGTTGTATTTTTTATATATCATTTCCCTCCTCTCATGAAAATTGACCTTGTTTGTGATGATGGAGTGGTAACCCTTGGACCCTTCACCCAAGCTAGCATTAGAGGCTTGTAGGGTCTAGGTAGGAGAATCCTATTTGCTTAGGTCAACGTAGATGAACAAACTTATTAGGAAGGTTAAATGGCGAACACTTTGTGTACTCTGCTTGAACATGCGCTAGTTTGTTGATTCTCTCATTTAGAAGCTAAGTACTCAGATACTGACCTGTTGAGGCTGAGGCCCTTATACATCGAGCTCTTCTATCCCACGTTGTCAAGCTATTGCCCCACTCAACCACCTCTACATCCTTCAATATAGCTTAGCAACTGCAACCCTAACACTCACTCAGCTCAATTACCATGCCTTGAGATTCCAAGATGTGAATTAAATTACAAGCCACCACTTATCCTTACTTTTTTTTACATTCATACTACATTCTTTTTTGTCTTTTGTCATATTTACCCCTTTTATTTATATTAGGAATCTTCTTCATACATTATCCTTTATGTAATTTCCATTATTGTATTGTTGTTCTAAGAGACTTATTATAAATAGTTCCTCAATTTTAGCTGCCAACAATGAATTTTGATGCATATAGACATTACATATTATTCCCTATTCTTGCAAGATGCTCTCTCCGAGCAATAACTTATACTCTTCTTTGATCTTGTTAAGTAGCTCGAGATTCATGGCGAGTGGACCTTAGTATTAGCTTATGCATCACATCAAGTGAAGTACTAAGTCATGTAGTGTTCGTTAGTGCATCATGTATGATGAGCAACTCCATGGAAGCTACTTTATGTTATTGATCCACTACCTTTTCTTTGATATCTTGAAGGACCATTAGTTACATTCCTTTATGGTAAGCCTTAGTGATTAACTCAACTCTTGAGCACATCATATAATTCTTGTATCAGAGCTTGAGGTTTTAACCAACATCTAAGTGTTTGTAGCGTTTTATTTTACATAATTAGTTGCATGTTCTGGTACTCTATGTTTCCATTGCGAAATAACGCAAGTGTTGAGGTTATTGAAGTTTGTGAAATGTTTGGTAGTCTTGTGAGGAATCTTTTGTTGGGTTATGTGAGTGTGGAAACCTTGTTGAAGAATGTCAAACCCTAGTGTACAAGGAGAGATAGGTGATGTTGAGAGTGATGCTCTTGGTCAGGGATGTGTTGAGCAATAAACCCTATGAACTATAGATGAGTAGATACAAAACCTTATTGCTATTGTAGCTAACTTAGCCTTAACTGTGCAATGGCTAGTAGAGGCCCAACCTCAAGAAGGAAATGTTAAGCATAGGTAAGACATGCAAGATAGGCTAAGAGGACAGGGTGTGGAAATCTAAGCTCCTGGTGCTATGAATGCATTGCTTGTATGACCTGTTCGAGCTAAAGGATGCATGCAATGAAGGCTTAAGCTAGGAGATGAGGATGAAGAAGATGTTGGAGAAGAGGATGAGAAATTTCTTAAGCATGATGAACATGAACTCCAAGCTCCTAGAGGACTAAGCACATTAAGGTATAGGTTCTAAGCTTTTCTAGATTTGGTAATGCTGATGAGTATTTAGACTAGGAAGAGAACAATGAAAAGATCATTGACTTTTATGATTATGAAGATTCAGTACGTATTCAAGTAGCTGCATTAGAGTTTTTTAGGCAAGCAGCAATGTGATGGAGGAAATTGCAAACCATACGTTAATGAGCTCGATGAGCAATACGGATATGGAATGAAATAAAGAGAGTTTTGAGGAGTAGATTTGTTCTAGAACACTATGAGCAAAATACTTTCCAATGCCTCTAAGAACTCAAGTAGGGTAGCCAATCTATAGATGAGTACATTTGAGAGTTCTAGTTGTTAATGATCTGATGTGATATTAATGAACTCGAAGTGCGAACTATCGTAAGGTTCTTATCTAGGTTGCAAGCTAAGATTGAGTACGTAATAAAAGTATAGAGGATTGAGACTTTAGATGAGACCATGTGAATTACCCAACGTGTAGAATGGTAGAGGCCAAATCAATTTAGTTGAGCACCAAGCAACTAACCTAATATATTGAGTAGATGTGGCTTGTCGAGCCGACTAACATATGATCGAGCTTAATATAGTTCTGAAGTTGATCATTGAGATCAAGCTCTAAGTAGACTTGAAGATGGCCAAGGGAAGGCTAAGGTCGTAGAGCCTAAGGTTAAGAAGGACTAAGGCTAAAGCTTAGGAATAAAGGCTAGATAAAGTGCTTTAAGTGTCTTGGCTTCGGACATGTTGCTAGTCAATGCTTGAACAAATGTGTGATGACTATTAAAGGTAAGACCTTACAAATTGAAGTGGAGAGTGCAAGTGAAGGAGAAGAAGAGGTAAGTGTTGATCATCTGTTAGACAAGTTTCAAGAAGATTCTATCACCTTCATCTAACCTAAAATGGGAGAATATTGTATGGTTGTACGGAGATTCCTTAGTACCTTTACTTCTTATGAGAATAAATAGAGAGAGAATCTCTTTCATACGAACTACTGAATGAATGGCAATTTATGTGCTTTGATCATTGACTGAGGGAGTTGCATTAGTGTGATAGCATAAGTAGTGGTAAGGGCTCTGAAGTTGTCAACCTGTTCACATCTTAGACCTTATAAGATTCACTAGCTTAATGAGAAGGGAGGACTGCTTGTTTCCGAGTAAGTCAAAGTTTCAATCACTATTAGTGACTGATATAGGGATGAGGTATTATGTGACATCTTACCTATGTGTACTTCACACATACTACTTGGTTGACCTTGGCTATTCAATTTGAGAGTGCTCCATGATGGATATAGGAACATTTGTATGTCCTAAAAAGAAGGGAAGAAGGTTGTGCTGACTCTTATGAGCTCGGGAGAAGTTTAGGAATCCCAACTCTAGGTTTCTAAATCCTTACAGAAGAAGTCCTTGGTGATTTCCCAAGTGTAGTATTTTAAGGATGCTAAGAAGGAGGAGTTTGTACTCCTATTGGTCAAAAGACTTCTTGAGTTAAAGGAGGTTACAGCATTACCTACCGAAGTACAAACCTTACTTTAAGAATATGCCTATCTGTTTTCTACTAAGTTACCGAAGGTCTTACCCCTTATTAATGATGTAGCCCTACCTAATTGACCTGCCTATAGACTCAATCTCGAATAGGTAGTTAAGCTAAAGGGACGAGTTGATGAGTTGATTGAACATGGATATGTCCAAGAAAGCATAAGCTCTTATGTCGTGCCGACTATCCTTGTACCTAAAAAAGGATGGCTTATGAAGAATGTGCATCGACAACCAAGCTATTAATAAGATCACCATTAAGTACCGATATCTAATCCTATGATTAAATGATATGCTTGATGAGTTGCATGGTGTGCAAATATTTTTGAAGGTTAATCGGAAGAGTGGCTACCACTAGAGTAGAATGAGACCTAGAGATGAGTGGAAGGTTGCTTTTAAGATGAAGGATAGTTTATTTGAATGGTTGGTGATGCCATTTGGACTTAACAGCGCACCTAGAACCTTTATGCAGTTGATGAGTCATGTTTTGAGGTCCTTGCTAGGTAAGTGTGTTATGGTCTATTTTGATGACATCTTAATATATAGTGTCGATCTCAATTCTTACTTCGAGCACTAGAGATAAGTATTTCATATTCTTTGTGCTGAAAAACTATTCGACAATTTGAAGAAAAGTATGTTCAGTTAGAGCAAGGTAGTATTCCTTAGATATGTTCTCTTTAGAGGAGGTATCAAGGTTGATAATGAGAAGGTCTGAGCTATTCTCGAATGGCTAATGCTGACTGGTGCTACCGAAGTGAGGAGTTTTCATGGTCTTACTTCATTTTACTTGAGATTCATTTGGAACTTTAGTTCCATAGTAGCCTCATTAACTGAGCTAACCAGGAGGAACTCTGAATTCAAATGGCCCAAGAAGGTTTAGAGTAGTTTTGATAAGATTAAATATAAGTTGACTTTTACCTTAGTACTTGTGTTGCCAGATAGTGAGAAAGTTTTTGAATTGGAGTGTGATGCTTCAAGAGTAGGTATTGGTGCTGTACTTATGCAAGAATACCGACCTATTGCATTTTTCAGTGAGAAGCTCATAAATGTTGCTTTGAATTATTCAACATATGATAAGGAGTTTCATGTACTTGTCCAAGCTCTTTAGAAATGGCAACATTATTGAGAGAGTTTATCATCTACATGGACCATAAGTCCCTTAAACACCTCTGAGGCAAAAAGAAAAAAAAGAAAAAAAAACTCTCTTAACGTCATACCAAGTGGGTTGAGTTTTTGGAAACCTTTTGTTATGTCATTGAGTACAAAAGGGGAAGTGCAAACACTGTAGCCAATGCCCTTTCTTGTCGACATGTTCTTATTACAATATTGTAAGCTAAAATACATGGTTTTGGTACCTTACTCGATCAATATGAACATGATCCATACTTTAGACCCTTAGTATCCAAGTGCACTATTGGAGGAGTAATGGAGGGTTGTACTTAAGCCAAGGGTTTTTGATGAAAGGAAAACAAGTACATGTGCCGAGCAGTTTTACTAGGAAATTACTTGTTTGGGAAACCCATGCTAGGGGCTTAGTTGGCCATTTTGGTGAAAAGAGGACTGTCGAGTTGTTGAAGAAACACTTCTATTAGCTTAGGATGATGAAGGATGTGCACAAGGTTCTTGAACATTAAGAGGTGTATATGTGAGCAAAGTGAAGAAAGAAGCCATATGGGGAATATACATCTTTGCCTCTACCTAAGTAGCCATGGATTGATCTGAGCATGGATTTCATGCTCCACCTACTCAATACACCTCAGAAATATGATTCTATTATGGTGGTGGTTGATTAGTTTAGTAAAATGAGCCACTTTATTCCTTGCCACAAAACTAATGGTGCTTTATTCATTGCTAACCTCTTTTTGCAAGAGATTGTATTGTTGCATAGCATTCCAAGAAGTATTGTCTCAGATCGTGATTTAAAGTTACGAGCTTCTTTTTGCAAACACTTTGGAAGAACCTCAACACTAAACTCATGTCCACTACTTCTTGCCATCTATAGACAGACGACTAAATAGAAGTTGTGAACAGGACAATAGGCAACCTACTTTGAGCTACTATTGGTTGAAATCTACATGATTAGGATCTTTGTTTGCTTGCCATAGAATTTGCTTACAACCACTCCACCCATAACTCAATAGAAAAGTTGCCTTTTGAAGTTGTCTATGGTCTTAATCTAAATTTGCCACTATATATGATCACTGGTGCACCCTCTTTGAGAGAAAGCTAGTCAAGTCTGTAGCATGTCGAAGAATTCTAGAAACTGCATCAGAAGGTTATCGAGTAGCTAGCTAAGATAGTTACTCAACAGCAAGAGTGAGGGAATAGAGGATGAAAGCATGCCATTTATAACCCTGGAGACCTTGTCTGGGTTTACCTTAGTAGGAAACGATTCCCAAGAAGGAGGACAAACAAGCTATCCCTTAAGTTAAATGGCCCCTTTAAAGTCTTATGGAGGATAAATGACAACGGTTACGAGATGGAGTTGCCTGAAGGCTATGGAGTATCCCCTACATTTAATGTTTTTAATTTGATGCCCTATGTATTTAAAGGAGAAGCCGACTAAGATTTGTGGACAAATCTTTAATACCCCAAGGAGCTAATCCTTGGACCCCTTGCCTGAACTAGATTTAGAGGTTTATAGGGTCTAGCTAAGAGAATCCTATTTACTTAGCTTGACCTAGATGAACTCACTTATTATGAAGGCTAGATGGAAAACACTTTGTGCACTCCAGTCAAACATATGTTGGTCTGCTCATTCTCTTATTCAGAAGCCGAGTACTTACATACCGACTTGCTGAGTGCTAAGGCCCCTGTATGCCGAGCTCTCCTATCCTATGCTGTCGAGTTACTGCCTTACTCGACCACCTTTACAGCCTTTACTACAGTTTAGCATCAGTAACCCTAACACCTACTTAACTCAGCTACAATGCCCTAAGATTCCAAAACATGAACCTAATGACAAGTTACTACCTGTCCTTACTTTTCTGACATTTGTACTATATTCCTTTTTATCCTTTGTCATATTTACCCCTCTTTGTACATTATCTTTCGTGTAATTTCCATTATTGTATTGTTTTCTTAAGAGACTTATTATAAATAGTTCCTCAATTTTAGTTGCAAATGATGAATTTTGATGCATACAGACATTACATATTATTCTATTCTTGTGAGATACCCTCTTCGAGCAACAACTTACACTCTTACTTGATCTTGTTAAGTAGCTCGAGATTAATGGCAAGTGTACTTTAGTATTAGCTTGTACATCATATCAAGTGAAGTATTAAGTTGTATAGTGTTCGTTGGTGTATCATATCTGATGAGTAGCTCTATGGAAGCTACTCTATGTTGTTGTCCCATTACATCTTCTTCAATATCTTGAAGGATTGATTGGTTACATTCCTTTATAATAAGCCTAACTCAGCTCCTAAGCACATCACCTAAGGTTAAAGTAAGGAAAATCTCCACAAAATTCTGGTAATTCCACTCAAGTTGAATCCTTCAAATCTAATAACTCTCACTGTACTAATAGTTGAGTCACTCGACCTCCATGTTGATAAATTTGTCAAATATCTAGAATTGTAAGAGGTTATGTTAACCTCTATAGGTAGGGATCTTGGTTGCTCTTAATTACCTTTTGCTTTTCATAACAAAGAAATGTGAAATATAGGATGGAGTTGGGATCCCTTTAGCAAAGCTAATTAAAAAACAATAGATCTGACTTTCTCAATAGCTAGGAATAGTCTATAGTATCTTTTGGACAATTTATAAGATTGCTTGTTAACTAATGTTGTTTGTTTGAATGGTTGAAGCTTTACATAAGCATATTCCCTCACTTATATTTGTTATTAGATCTCTTATGATCTATTAGTGTTTTCATTTTGGGTTAGGCTTATTTTAAATTTTGTTTCAACTCTCTTAAGAGTTTATCTCTAGTCAGCAACTCCTGATCAGTAACTTCCACAGCATGTCGCTAGAACATAATGAGATAAGGTTGGGGAGTCTCTCTCATACAATGCTTGAAATGGGGTCATCTTTGTGATAGTGTGATAGCTAATATTTAAGCAATACTTTGTTGAAGCCAAATACTTTGGCTAATTCTTAGGCTTATCCATGATAAATGCCCTCAAATAGTGTTTAATGCATCTATTAAGTACTTTTATCTTCTCGTTTATTTGATTATGATAGGTTGAACTCATTCTTAGTTGGGTACCACTAAGTTTAAAGAGTTCTTGCCAAAAATGACTTTGAAAAACTTTTTCCCTATCTATCACCATTGACCTTGGCATGCCATGTAATTTCAACGTAATGTTTACAAAAAGTCAAGCTACCATTGTCACCATTGACCTTGGCATGCCATGTAATTTCAACGTAATGTTTACAAAAAGTCGAGCTACCATTGTAGTCGTATAAGTTGCTGGGAGTAGCCCCAAATGACAATACTTTGTCAATCTGTTTACAATGACTAGATCATTGAATACCCTTTAGAAACTGGTAAACTAGTGATAAACTCTATGGAACTAATCTCAAAAACCTTTTGAGGTATTAGCAATGGTTGAAGCAATCTTGTAGGACATGTTGTCAAGTATTTGATTTATTGATAAATATGACATTACTTCACAAAATTTTTCACGTCTGATTTCATGCCCTTCTAAAAAAAACATAGCACTCAACTTCTTGAAAGTCTTCAACCCTCCAACATGTCCACTCATAAGAGTTGCATGATAATCCAAAATAAGAGTAGACATCAAATAACACTTGGAAAGAATAAAGATTTTAGTTCCCAATATTGCTTACACTATGATTTCAAAGAAATTTACTCAAAATTCTTCCACAATTCTTGTTTCATCATAATAATGAAGTCAAATGAAGGCAATGATTGTGCTAGTAGCTCAAATTCTTTAGTAAATTGCCTCGATAAGGCATTGACTACCTTATTCTCAATCTTTAGCTTGTACTCTACATGATAAATGTAACCCATTCATTTAACCAGATATTATTGTTGTTCAAGAGTTTAAATTACTTATGTCATAATTTCCTTCAAACTCTTCTTGTCTATTCATATTATAAAATGTCTCCCTAAAAGATATTGTTGCCACTTCATTACTGATTCTACTACAACTATTAATTCTCTAACATAAGCACTTATTTTTGTAAGCGAAGACTGAATTTTTCACTAAAAAATGCAATTGGATTTTTCCCTTAATGCAATACGGATGCCAAACCCGATTTTGAAGCATTAGTCTCCACAACAAATGTTTTTGGAAAATTAGGTAATGCTCGTATAGGGACATTCATTAGTGCTTCCTTTAGTTGGTTAAAAGCTATAATTGCTACCTCATTCCACTCATAAGCATCCGTCTATAATAAATTGATCAATGTTGTAGCCAACTTAGTGTAATGTTGAACACAAAGTCTATAATAACTAAGGATACCTAAAAAAACTTTTAATAATTTGACATTGTTAGGTTATGGCCAATCCTTGATTGATTTTATCTTATTTGGATCTAGTTTCAAGCCTTTAATAGAAACTATGTGACCTAAATATTCTATAAAAGGTTGAGCAAAAGATCACTTACTTTTCTTCAAATAAAAAGTGATCTCTCATAAACAAATCAAAGCCTTCTTAAGGTGATCCAAATGTTCTTCCATGTTCCTATTATAGTTTAAAATGTCATCAAAAAGCACCACAATAAACTTCCTTAAGTATAGTGCAAAAGTAGAGTTCATTGCCGATTGAAAAGTAAAGGGGCATTTGATAAGTCAAATGGCATTACAAGGAACTCGTAATGTCCCTCATGAGTACGAAAAGTCAGTCTTATGGATGTCCCTTAGATACATCCTAATTTGATGATATCCTGCTCTTAAATCCATCTTATAAAACAATGAAGCACCCCCTAACTCGTCCAACAACTCGTCGATTATAGGAATGGGAAACTTGTCCATTATTGTAGACTGATTTAATACTGTAAAATCAAAAGAAAATCTCCACAAGCCATTTGTTTTCTTAATTAAAAGGATTGGAGATGAAAATGCACTAGTACTTGGGTGAATGACTCCCGAATCTAACATTTCTTGGACAAGTTTTTCTATTTTTACCTTTTGAAAGTGCGGATAATAGTAAGGATGAACATTATAGCTTGCTTCTTATCTTTTAAGATGAATATGACGTTGCACTATTCTAAGTGGTGGAAATGATGACGAAGGCATGAAAACATTCTTGAATCTGCCTAATAATTCTTTTAAGGAATTATTGTTGGTTGTACACATGGATGAAGTACTCTTCCAAGCCACCAACTAGTACAAGTAAGCTACATCATTCAAACTTACTAGCTTTCGCAATTGTTTATGTTTGATAAGTTTAAACTGCAACTCCGTTTTCCCTTGTAACCTTATATTAGTTCCATTCATATGTAAACTCATAGTTAACGGTGTGTAATCAAAAGTAACAAGGCCTAAAATGGTCAATCACTGAATTCCCCATACCAACTCTACCCCTTGAATCTCTAGAAAGTAAAAATCTACAAGAAACATTATCTAATCTAACATTAAGGGCACTTGTTTACATTCCTGAGTACACCAAAATTTCTCCATTTCTTATCATAACTAAAAATTGTAGTATAACAATGACAGGTAAATTGAGAACTCTAGCTACACATGGTTGCATGAAATTATGAGTACCCCTTAAATCTCTATCTCTTAGGGTTTCACAAATCCTAATCTACTCAATATTATTTTTGAATTCTAATCATAGATTTAAATGTAGGAACTTTTGATCTATACTTGACACTAACTATTTTCTGTTACTTTTTGTTTTCTTGCAAGGTATTGAGAAAAAGAAAATCGAGGGTTCTAGATTTTGAGTCCCAAATGACTCCTATTAGCAAGATGCTAATTTTTAAGGAATGATCAGTATCCTTTTCATTATTCTTTTTTCCTTTTTGTATTTTCCTTTTGTACGTGATCATATTATTTGTAGCTACTTTTTGTTGTATCTCTACTAACAATTTATAACTACTATGTTAAAATTTCAAAATCTAATATAATCTCCAAAGTATTGTGGTTCTTTAGTCATTTATTTATCTCTTGTTGACTATTGTATTTTTTATGTATTAAATTTTGGAAACATTGGAAAGAGTGGGTAAAGGTTTTTGTTGGAGAGAAGAACCAAAGAAGATGAATTACTTATAAAGTGGTTATTAGAGAGAAAAATTTAGAAGTTTTCAATAATATGGAAAAAGAGTGGGTGAAAAAAAAAAAATTAAAATGTAGTGTATGTAGTTGGAGTCAAATAATACGAGGATTAATAATAGTAGTAGATAAAGAATAAAAATAATAGCCTTTCCTTTATTTGGTAAATATAAATGAAATGAAAAGAAGAAAGATAAAAGAATAATTTCAACCAGTTACTCTTCCATTGTGTTTGCTAACAATGAATATTGTGGAAACAAAAGAAAACAAAAGGAAATATTATGTTTGGCTATCTAAAATGGTAATAGAACATGATAAAAATTGAATAAGTTAGTGGAAAGGTTTCCACTTTTAAAACCAAAATGTTTCTCTCCACAAATCAATGGGAATTGAGCAGAATTACAAAAACACCCCTAAAAACAAAGTTTCAAAAATGAAGCAAAGGATATTTTTGTTTACTTACAGTATGCAAAGCAAATCTTTCATCTTATTTCTTTTTATTCTTATCTTAATAATTCAAACATGTTAGAAAAAATAATTTTTCTTTTCTTTCTTTTCCCTTCCTTTCATTTATGCTTATTTCCACTTATTTCTATTGTGATTAAGATTTCCAAGCACAGTATTCATCTTATCCAACTTATCTCCCTTTTTTTGTAATACCTTACAATTCTCACTAATTTCTTTTGTTTTCTCTTCAAATTTTGAGAGAAACAAAAAAGGAATTTGAGTTAAAATATTTCCACTCTTTTCTATCATCCTATTTTTATTCTCTATTAAAGATTACCAAAAGCATCATTTCCTTGCATTTTCATAGGTTTCCTTTGATTTCCTTCCATTTACGTTAGTTTCCTATAATTTCCTTCCACTTCCAACATTATAAAGTTAGAATGTGCAAAGATGAAAGAAACTTTGTAAAAATTTTGGTGTACTCATTTCAATTGCTAGAAGAAAACACCTCTTAGTTTTGTATACTCGATCAAATTCTAGTTTCCAAACAAGATGGAAGCTTTAGTTTGCAAGAAACTGGGTGACCCAACACAATCCCTAATTCTTACAAACCAAAACAATGATTCCCCTATATTTCTACACACAAACCACCCTATCCCAGAATTGCAAACACCCACTTCTGTCCTTGTGTACATGAAAGCCACAAGTTTGAACCATGCTTGTTACTTACAAATAATTGGAACATACCAGGAAAAACCTCAACTTCCTTTTATTCCCGGGTCAGACTATTCGGGTACGGTTGTGAAAGTTGGGTCTAGTGTTGGGAATTTCAAAGTTGGTGATAAAGTTTGTGGATTCTCTGTTGTTGGGGCTTTTGCTCAATTCATTGTTGCCAATCAAAATGAATTGTATTATCTTGTCACTTTAAACTTTCTCCTTTTACTTTTATTTTTTTCACTTTATTAGTTTGAAGTTATTTCTGTATGTTGGATTTTAAATCTTTTAGATAATTTTTTTCATCCCATAGGATTACTAATAATTGTATCAGAATGGATATAGTTTATGATAGAGACCAATGGCATGGGTTTCTTCCTAGTCAATCACAAAATGCTATCTATGGTAATTATCTAATGTAATGTGGTTATGTAGCAGTTTAGTACGAATGGATTACCACATATGCATTGGATAATTTTGTTAATTGAAGGAAATGGTAAATTGCATAAATAACTCATAGTGAGTTTGTAATTGTAGGAACAACGCACATTTTCAAAATAGAGCATTTTCTCCCTTAAAATAAGCAAACCTTCTTTCTTGCAAACATAGATGCTAATTTGCCTTGTCACATTAGTTAATTATGTTAAACAAAAATGAAGAGTAAACTACAAATACGGCCTTTTATATTTACTTCATGTGCACTTAGCCCCTATCTTGCCAATGCAACCCCAAATCTTTAAAAGATATGCATTTTAACTATTTTTTGGGATCTAAAAGCATGGTTTTAAGGATATGAGATTTAGTTGCACGATTTCAAAG